>JANRMT010062791.1:92304064-92384962 GCA_026402145.1 Polypterus bichir lapradei | reverse complement strand
AAAATAGCTCTGAATCCCAATCTGATTATTTAGGTGGTTATTATCCAGGTAATACTTGTGGTTGATCAGCCAGTCGGCAAACATCTGCCACGTCCTCTCAGTTATGTATGTGATACAGTATCTGCAAAATAATACAAAGAGTACATGACATGTGTTTCTTGGGGCTCGTCAGATGTACGCACACCCACATATATATGTATATATGTATATGTCTATCTATTATATAAAAAAATCTTGGGTCGAGACGTGATCATTTTGGAGAGACACTTTGACGTCACGCAAGACTAGACATTACAACCTTAGGAAGCAAGACCTGTGAGATGGTGACTTTTGCACATCACACCCTACTTACAAACAATTTGAAACAAGTTCACGGACATCTAACCTCACAGTTGTTGGAATGCTTTTAGCAGACACACTTCATGTGCTCCCAGCTCTTAAAAATGTTATACATTCTAGTTGGCACGTGAACAACTAAGCGAAGAAGAAAGAGCAGTGTGTCGAAAAGAGACACGAAAGCGTTGGAGAGAAAAGAAGGCAAAAAAGGATACACAAATGAACAATTATAATCTATGTGCAAATTCAGAAAATAAGGACAGTGATGATCAGCCCGGACCAAGTGGAAATGAAAAGCTAGCAGGTCAAATCTGGGTCAGAAATAAAAGACTTCATAATTACGTTCAGAAACGTTGAATATGAAAGTAGAAAAATTCTAAAGTATCAAAAAAAAAGATAATAAAGATCGCATTAGCACAAACAAATGGAAATTATTACTCGGTGAAATAAAGGAACAGCAAAAAGAAATTGAACATATGGACATACAGTAGGTGATATGAGAGAAGTATGTAGATATTGTAAGGCTTAAAAGTTTAGGTCAGAGACTTGTAGATCGGCTAATTCCTGTTGTCAAATGGGAAAAGTAGTGTTGCTTCGCAATGAAGAGGCGTATCTGTGAGAATTGAATGATTTGTTGTTTGGTGAAAGTGAAATCCACAAACACTACAGGCAAAATATCCGAGTCTTCAGTAATCTTTTCGCGTTTGCATCATTCAATGCACAAAACGTAGATTTACACAAAAATGGACCATACGCTATGAGAATCTGTGGTCCTGCAACAGTTAAAGCTATGACAAGTTTAATTTCGAAGAAACCACAATTCGGTCAGGTGTATATTTATGATAACGGAGAAGCAAATGCAACATAGAATCGAAACGGTGTTCGGTCAAATCAGAGCATTCAGATACACGATCGAATTTATTGGTTACTTTGCAAAATAAATTATTAACTGCTGATGATGTAGATCAGTTTGTCTGTGCTGAAATTCCAAACAGAGAAACCTATCCTGAATTATGGTACAAAGTCATTAAACACATGTCTCATGGAAAAGATTTAAAAGATTCATTATGTTGGGACTCAAAAGAGAAAAAGTGTTAAAAGAAATTTCAAAAATCGCTTGTTCAAACAACAGATATGACTAAGGCTGGCTTTCCTGATTATTGCTGAAGAGATAATCATCACGAACAACACAGTTATCACGGAAAGAAAGATGGTAAAATTGTGATGACCAATAATTCAGTGATTGTACCATATAACCCGTATTTGCTCAAATGATTTGACTGTCATATTAATGTTGAGTATTGTGCATCGGTTATGAGTATTAAGTACATCTACAAGTACATTCGTAAAGGGCACACAATAGAGTATGCATAGCTTTATCCAAAGAACAGTCTCAGGACGAAGTTCAAGCATATTTAGATACTTGGTACGTCAGTGCAATAGAAAGCGGGTGGCATTAAATGGAATTCCCAATGCACAGTCAAAGTCATTCTGTTGAATTATTACTGATTCATTTACCAGTTCAGAATATGATTCAATTTAAAGAGGGCGAAGAAGCAGAAGCTTTAAAGGTAGTGAAAAATAGAAAAACAAAATTAAAGGCTTATTTTGAACTTAATAAAACAGACGTAAATACAAAAGCATATACATATGCGCAAATCCCTCAACATTACACATGGCAGAAACAAAAAGGAGTGTGTATGTGTATATACTGTATGTATATACTGTATATGTCTATGTGTATATGTATGTATATGTGTATATATATGTGTATGTATGTATATATGTATATATTGTGAGATATGGCCGGCCATTCATCCCGGCCAATACCCCCAGGCCGCCAGATGGAGCCCTCCTTGCAGCCCCCTAGTATATGTATGTATATATATGGTATATATATGTATATATACATATATACATACATATATATGTGTATATGTATGTATGTATATTTGTGTATATGTATGTATGTATATGTGTGCATGTATGTACAGTATGTTTGTATATATATATATATATTTGTGTATATGAATGTATGTATGTACAGTATGTATATATACAGGGAGAGTCAAAATTATGTTAACATTAATGGCACTGCTATGTATATACTTATATACAATTTTTGTGGACAATTTATGTTACATGTGTTGAACATTATGGCAAACAGGTTGAGTCATTACTGTAAATGTAGTATGAAGTATGTTTTGTGAATAAATTGTTGCCGTCATTCAAATATTAACATAATTTTGACTCACCCTGTATATATGTATATATTGTATATATACGTATGTACAGTATGTATGTATGTATTGTGTTTGTGTGTGTACGTTATATATATTTATAATTTTTTAGCACATTTTTCACTGCATTTTGAAAACTATGTGAATGGTGTCTCAACCGTGGGAGAGGTTGGCATGCTGCCAAGGGTGAATCTCTGACTGGCGCTCACAGCCAGTAAACATCCCCTGATTTGATAATGAATGAAGGAAATATTTAGTGGGCACACAATAGTTAACATAATACTTTTGGCACAACGCATGATGCTACAGTATATTTAGGAGTGCTAAGAAAACACATTTCGATAACTGCCTACAGAATGCTGTGTTTGTGATGCTGTTATTTCACAATTGCTTGAATGTTCCAGGCGTGTTTCTAAAAAGTTGATAGATGTTTTCCTTAGACTTTGCTACTTTCCAGAATTTGAAAAGCAGACGCTGAGGATTGATGCAAATCGATGATGCATGTAATATTTATTGAGATAATTCTGAATATTCTTGGGTTGTTTATGGTTTCTTAGACTTAAAATGCAGTAAGTGCTTCAAATTAACAAAATTCTTTTATAGAGGCGCTTTAGTCATGATTAGGGACATTGTGCAATTAACACACTTGGAGGACAAAGCATGTTTAAAACTGTATTTGTTTCCCATTGTATCACCATTTAAGATGGGGTTTCAGAGGAGCAACCGTTTCTCCTTGAGGTGCATTCAGCCCCCCGTTCACAAAGCGGCAGACTGGCTGCAACTGGGAGTTGGGCACCGAAGGTGCCATTGGGACTTCCCCCCTAGTAATAAAATAAAATATAATGAGAACAGCAAGCATCAAGCTCTAGTTCTGTTTTATTTAATTTTTGTTTGTCTAATTTTTTAAGAAGCAAAATACATCTTAAAAAGATTGTGTGGACATTTGAATTTTAGTTATTAAACAGGTTTTCTTTTAGATGTGTTTGCATAAAATGTAAAGCAGCTAATATCATATCGTTGTATCCTCAGGAAATAGTTTGGCTCCTAGTTGACTAATGTTGTTGAAATATGGCACACTTACTCTTCAAGGAAGCTTGTCAGGAAGGTTCAGTCTTCACTGAGCTATCTCAAATAGTGCTCACTGCACAAATCTGTTGAAATTTGTAAAAACTGATTAAAAAGCATTGACATGGTCTGTCTTAAAGGTAAATGTTCTCAGATACTGATTAGATAGATAGATCATTTACTATTTCAAATTTACCTAAGACTACTTCAACTTGTACATTTTCTTCTTTTACATGTCTGTTAGCTGCTTCTGGTGCAAAACAAATCAAAAGTACAAGTTACAGAAATGGCAGCAGAGCTGCAGGCAGGCAGACTTTTACATTGATTTTAATTCCCCATCAAGCAGTTCTTTCAAAGATTTTGTGTTTTAAGATATATGAACTACAATTAGCCATAATCCACCTAACAATGAACAGTCAACAATAAGTAAATATAATTTTATGTAATTCTTTCATTACTTGACTGTCTATTTTAGCCACCACAAGCCGGCTTTGTTTTTAACTATGTCAAATTGTAAAATGCTATTAAAATACATATATTTTATGAAGCCTATTAATGTGTGCAGTTATATATTCTATTATCATTATTATTTTAGAATTTTATTACAAAAATAGGCAATAAATAAAAAATGATAGAAAAGAACAAGTAAAAGTAAAAAACAAAAAAAAGTACCTGAGTGTTACGTCATGCATATGTTTCTAACTTGTTGAATTATTTATTTATTTTTAATCAAAAAGTGCACTTACTGGTGGCACAGTAGCCTCTTATCTCTAGATTCCTGGGTTCACATCCTGGCCTGTACACTTCCATTGCAGTGTTTGCATGTCATTCTCATATTTACATGGGTTTTTCTACGCGTAGTCTGATTTCTGTTTTTCTTCCGAGGTCCCAAAGACATACGAGTTAAGTTATTGGGACACTCTTAATGTAGGTGCGTCTGGTTTGTCTGTGATGGTGCCCTGTGATGGACTGGCTCCTTGTCCAGCATTGGTTCCATTGAGCTCCTGGAAAATGCACTGCTCCAAAATCAAAAAACACTGGATAAGTGAATTAGGAAAAGAAAAGATGTATATATATAGAATATTGCTAATGTGTTCAGTGTTGTTCAGTTCATTTTTTTTTTTTGCCTTTCACTGTATTCATTTAATTATTATAGTTTAACTTTCTTGGGGGGAAAAAAGTTTTTTGGCAAATAAATTAAAATTAATTTGACCCATGTATACTTAAAATTGAATGATTGGTTTGTTCCCCTTTTTATCATTTCTAACAAATAGTTTTGAGGACAAAAAAAAATTGTATTTAACTCAATTGACTTTCCCTTGAAATGTGTGGTGAGTAATGTCACCAAGAATGGGGTTATGTGGTATTGTAAGCCTGAGGCTCCACTATGGACATCAGCATTAATGTTTAATTTCACATCACAGGTGGAAAAAACACACACAAGTCTTTCCAGTAGATCCTTAAGTGCCTCTAATGTAAGTGTTTCTGTTCATAAAGATCATATTGAAACAATAATATGGGCTTTCACATCAGCACGCCTTTCGCGATAAAATAATCTCTGCCTTTCTGTTTATTTTTTAACTAGATGATGAAAAAGAAAAGACTTTTCAGCCAAGTGGGAACATTTACACTGCTGTGCATATCCTGGAGAGCAATAGTATTATTTTTATCTCCTTAGTTTCTCTAAACACAACTTGCATTAAACCTTTGAAACTGAAAATTCTAGATGCATGCACTTTATTTTCTCAGGCCTTTACTGATTAATAATAGTCTGTGGCCAGACTGCAGAATGGTACAGGGGGTAGCAGTGCCCCTTTATATCTACTGGAATTTGAGGGTCTGCTTTTCAGGTTATCAACTATATAATACAATACTAGGGTCTGTGTGTGTGTGTGTGTGTGTGTGTGTGTGTGTGTGTGTGTGTGTGTTCTGTCCCTTAGAGCAATCAGACTGGTCAGTATGGCTTTGGTGAAGCGATCGAAAGAGGAAGTGTGAGGAGAAAAGGCATAGAAAGCACGCTGAGAGAGACTCTTCCAAAAGCAGGACGTATAAAAGCAGACGGGAGGCAAGAAAGGTGCCTCGAACATAATGACAGTCAGAGAGACTAGCTTTGTAGGAACATGCTCTAGGGAGAGAGAAGTTCAGATCCACGAGGACACTGAAGAAAGGGGCTGAAGGTACACATGAGGCAAAAGATTGCAAATGTTTTTAAATAATTCTATTATTTGTTATTGACTTGTAGCATAGCTAAACACGGAACTATGGTAACAGGGTCAGATACACAAAAATTTTCCTTTGATGATTTAATAAAAAAAGAAGAAAGGAGAATAGAAAAGTACAAAGCAAATATAACAGAAAGCTAAAGCTTACTTCTTTTAGAGCGCATCCAGTTGCCAAATGCCACCTTACAGTACCATAGAACACTCCGTTCACCTCTCCTGCTCACACTAACTTTCTCTCTCTGACTCTATCTAGCCTGGATGCTGTTCCTGCCACCAGTGAGCTTTTGCTGTAACTCACTCCACATCCAAATGATCGCTGGGAGGAAGTAAAAATCTAAGATTGTAAAAAAATAAAAATAAATGGAACTCATCAATATTTGTTTTAAGATTGTGTTAATTTTTCATAGTTGAAAATAGCTTTATTTTCAAGTCCTTTATTGTTTTCTAAGATATTCGTACTACTTTAACGAAGTGAGCAGAGGGAGAGATGGATTAGAACATAAAGATATTGTCAAGGAACAAACCAAGAACTCAGTTCTAATGTTCATCTTAACCAAAGTCAGGAAACAGGGCTTGATATTTCTAAACTGGATTTCTTTAAAAGGACAAGCACAGTAAAGGGTTTGAGATTAATCCACAATCATCTGCTATTAATGTCACGTACGGTGACTTTCAGGGGTGTGGCCTAGCAACCACAGACTATAATGGCAGCACTCATAGGAAAATCAAAATGACCTTGTGGGAATTCTGAAAACATCTCTCTATTATAAATAAAAATCTTGCCCTGAGACGTGATCTTTGGAAGAGAGATCTTTTGAAGAGAGACAGAGAAACACTTTTACGTCCCGTGAGACGGACAAGTCATGTCATACTTACAACCTTTGGAAGCAAGTTCTGTGATACATATGCAGAGCAGGTTAGAGATAATGGAAGTAGGAAAACTCGAAAGTCTCAAAAAAAATTTGAGTAAAGATCGCTTTAGTGCAAACAAACGGAAAATATTACTCGGTGAAATAACAGAACAGCGAAAAGAGATCGTATAGTGTTTGAGGATGTCTGGGGGACAAGAGAGACAAGGCACAAAAGGACAGGTGCTGTACAGGCTTTTAAATGTTTGAAGTGCCGCACAAAATGCAGATCATTCGGCACGGCAACAGCAGCAAGCCAGCAGCTGATCGAGCAAAGAGGAGGTTAAAAAAAATGTATTTGTTTCCCATTGTATCACCATTTAAGAGGGGTTTTGGTGGAGTGGCATTGTCTCTTTGGGGTGCATTTAGCCCCCCTCCACAATGGTGCCTGGTGCTGGTGGTTGGGTAGGAGATAATAGCCCGAAGGCTTTATTGAAATGCATTGGCACACATCACCCCAATTATAAATCTTTTATTTTACAACCCCCATCCATCCTACCAATTGTAAAATCATAATTTAATTAAAAAGTCTATAAGTTTGTTCTAAAATATCCATATAATAATTTCAAGTCTGTCCAATAAATTACTAAAATCAATAATTTAATTTTTTGTTTTTTAATAGAGGGTTATTAATAAATAATTCCCCCCATTAATCAAAACTAAGATATTTAAAACCAGTAATAAATATGGACATTTAAATAATATTTTTCAAAATAGATATAAAAAGAACAAAAACAACAGACTAAAAAAAATTCCTAAAATCGTAATACTATATTTCTTAAAACCCTAAACACTAAGAATAAATATTAGGAACCAGTAAAACTGAGTTCCTGTCTTTATTATCCCTGAAGGCCATCATAGGTTCCCTGTACTAAAAATATAAATCAAAACACTTAACACTACATACTGACATACAAAAATCAACAAACAAAATACTACAAATACACTATAGACAAGAAAACAAAACTTTAACATCAGGGACCTGAGTGATGAATCCATCTTTAACCTCAGGGCCCTGTTTAAAGGGGTTAAGATAAGGAAAGGGGATAGGGTAGACAATAGACATTGTGAAACACAAACTTTAACATTAGGGCCCTAGGCAATGATGTTGTTTTCAACCTCAGGGCCCTGTTTAAAGGGGTTAAGATAAGGGCTAGGGCTGGGGTAGACCATAGAGACAGAAACATACACTTTAACCTCAGGGACCTGGGTAACTAATCAGTTTTTAACCTCAGGGCCCTGGGGGCAAAGCCCTCTAGTAGTGCTAAAATAAAACATTATCTCTAAAAGTAAGATAGAAGAAAGTACTTAATAGAAAGTAAAGAGAATTATGATTCCTTATATTCAAAATTTAGAAAAATATAAACAGTCCAAAATAAATAAAAATTTAGCCTAACAATTTTGAAGGTTATTCTTTTTAGTTTCATTATTATTTTGCTGCTTTGTTTTTTGCTCATTATTTTTATCATTATTTCAAAGCACCATATTGTTTTTTGTATGGGTGCCACTTTTTGTTTGTTTGGTCGCTTAGAGGCAAGTATCCATTGCTACTCTCCGTATTCCAGTCAGTCACGTTGTGTGAAATCATCAGCCTAACAGCATTTAAACCAGTGCTGCATATGAGACATCATACAGGTTTGTGGATACAATATTAATTTTTGTTTGACATTCTGGTTCTGGATTTTCTAAATTTGAGTTTTATTTCATGTATTGGTTATTTTTGCATGATTATTAGTTTTTCCTCTTGAGTTTGGTACTTGATTTTTCTCTCCTGGTCCTTTTTAATTATCTGGGAGAACTGCCAATTTTACATCTGTGGCAAATCAATTTGCACATGTAAGTATTATAAATATTGTTTCTCATGTGTATTTTCACTGTTATATTTAGAATATTTTCAAATTCATTTGTTTGGGCTTTTAGGGGAGCGTTGGGATATATTCAAAAACAATATAAAATCAAATTATTTTCCATTTAGGAAAGGATTCTTAGACTGAGGTTTTTAACTTTTGGCATTGTTTTTAGACTTTGATATTTGCATGTTTTCTTGTGTAATGACTTCTGCCTGGCCACATGACTGTTTCTGTGAAATACATTCAAATAAGTTGTTCATTTACTGATCTTACTGTCTTGAAATTAAACCTCTTTTTTGGCAATAACAATGATTTAACCCAACAAAAACACCAAACTAGGAGAAGCCCTTAGGAAAAGAGATTTTTACCATAGTGTGTATCATTTGCAGACATCAGGCCTAATTTTAACATCTGGGCAAATCAGATCTTGACATGATATCAGAAAAGAGACATTACATTGCTGATTGAGTTACCAGGGAATCTACAAGAGAATCTCGAAACTATAATCACTAAATAAGATTAATGGATGCCCATCATGTTTGCTAATCATATACTTCTCTCACAGTGACTGCCTACTTGTCCGTTATATGATACACAAATGTACAGGATACAACAGCCATATCTCTGTCACAGTAACTGACAATGGCACACCACAAGGGGAAGAAACAAGGAAAGAGAGATGAAGTCAAGGGAAAGACATTCAAGGATCAAAACATAATATGTAAACCAACAACAAAAGTCAAAAGCCATTGTTAGAAGTTATCACACCAAAAGAAATCTTTGGATTTTAAGTGCAAAATGCTGAAGGAATTATGTACAGACTTGAATGCTGAGTTCTATGTAACACAGAACTAAATAACATCACACAGAAGATGTCATATGATGTGACTTCCAGGGGTGTACCCATAGTATTTTATCAACAAGTACACAAAATGGTGACACAGAAATACAAAATCATGCAATAAAATAAATTTGCACATCCAAAATCATAAGTAAGGAATGAACCAAAATTGAAACTTAAATGTACATGAAGTAGGGTTTTCGAGAAAAACGTACAAGGCTCATGAAAAAAAATATTCTTAGAAGACAAAATTAACAAAAAAACACACAACCTTGCTGCAGTATTATTTAAAAATAAGAGCATCACATCAAGTGCAGAAGCTATTGTTTTTGTTCCTTCTTGTTATACTATTTAATAAACCTTCAGCATAAAGTGGAACAGACATTACCTGAATTGTTGCTGAATAACTAATTTCTCCAAAAAAAGAAATATTGCCATGTGTCTTTAAGACTATGATGAATGAACTGTAACTAGATGGTTTCTTGACAAAATTACTACAACCCATGGGCTTGCTTGGGCTTTGGATTTTGTATTTATGGAGCGAAAAGCAATGTCTTGAGAGAAAGTCTTAAAACATGGGCTTTTAGGGTGCAGCAGTTTCTGAAGCCTTGGCTTTGTTCATTTAGTTGTGTTTATGCATTACGCTCCTCTTCAGAAAAACACAGCTATTCATGGTTTAGACCTTGATTGACAAGAAAACAAAACAAGAGATTAGATGGATCTCTGTTTAACCAGGCACAAATCCCTCGGAAATGCAGCATAAGTATTTAACATGTGTGAACTGTTCAGAGATTCCATGCAGGCAAAATCTTGTTATAGCACCAGATTTCTTAGCATAAAGTCATGTCGGGCAGAGGCAGGGCAGACTGTTCTGGTAATTCATATACTGACAGCGGCAGAAGGCATTCCCATGGCTGGAAAAACAGAATGCAAATTGGTCATTTATAAACCATCAGTATCTGTGCTAGTGACAAGAGCTATTGGCACTACAACCTGTGACTGCTGTGTTTTATTCCAGTTTGGTTTTGTATGTTAGTTCCTATTAATATACACGATTTTCTGCTAAGAGTCTGTCTAAGCCAGAACTTCCATTCATAGAATATTGATCTAAGTTGCTGTGTTTATGTGTGTGTGTGTTTTAAATAAGTTAGTCAGTCATTCTATTGTTTGAATGGTTTGGAAACTTCATTGTGTATTCTTCACACACTGGGAACAGATTGTGTTTGCCTTTCAACTCCTTAGCTACTGTCTACATGAAGCCGTATTTGTTTAATCCAGATTTCAGGAAGCTCATTTTGTCTCCTTTTTTCCACTTCATTTCTCACTGTTTTTGATTAAACTAACACAAATAAAAAAAAAATAATTTACAGTTTGAAAGAAGATTGTGTGTATTTAACTGTTGCTTAGCAATGTGACATTTATAGTGATTAGACAGAGGTTAGGAAGTAAGTGTAAAGGCCTGGCAGAGTTTCCCCAAACTGTTGGTTGGCAGCACAGGACATTTCTGTGGTATGGGGGCAGCCCAGTGCCTTGTTTTGAAAAGCAAAGGAGGTCAGGGACACTAAAGGGTGCATGGCCAGTTTAACAAGTATTGGAGCTCAGGAATCCATTAATATCTGAAGTTGCAAAAGGAGGCTTTGGGAAGATGGCCTTGGCAGTTACTATAGACTTACTCTACAGGTATAGTAACACCTGGCTGGGGTATAAAGCTGCTTTAGCAAATGACAGTCCAATGGCATGAGGAAGATAAAAGTGAGAGCAGAGAAAGAGAAAAGAGCAAAAAAAAGAAAGCTATTTTGTGTTTGTTTGATAAATTTGTAAATGGGAAAGAGAAAGAGCAACCCCACTAGTTACACAAAGGTTCAATGTCATTTAGTAAGCCTCATAGAAGTTTCAGTTTGTTATTTTGGTACTTTGTGTTCACCCTACTTCCTAATACAAAAAGAATAAAACATTTTTTGGTCTCTGGCAATGTGTATATATATATATATATATATATATATATATATATATATTGTATATATAAAATGTGTGTGTGTGTGTGTGTGTGTAGTTTCATAGTGTGCTTAGCTGTCAAGTGTTGCCAAAGACAGTGGTGGAGGAGATAGAGGAGTCTTATATGGTTCCTATTTCAAAAGAGGAGCCCACTCTGTTAGCTTGTGAGACTCTTCAAGTACCAGTGTGGATAATGACTGTCATAATGCCCCATGCCAAACGTGTTGAAACTATATAGTGGCTACAAGAGTTCCCACTTGGGACATCTGGTGCCTTGCTGCATTTTATGGAGGACACATTGTGTTAGGAGCCTCAAAAAATGTCTGTCCTTTTAATTGTAAACACAGGCTGAAGAGATGTCTGGGACTGCTAGAAGGGGCTGCAGGAACATAGACTAGGACTTACAGGAACAGTAGGCTTCTTCCTCAAATGCACTGCAACTACCAGTATCGTCTGCTGACTATAATATGCTTTTCCAGTAATCTTCTGACACTGGTTTTGGTGTGTATTTGAGGAATAAGCCAAGTGAGGACCCAAAAGGCACTCTGATGTACTTAACCTCTTAGTGCAATTGTCCATCTGGGCCTTTCATTTTCTGTCATGGTTAGATCTACGTTGCCCTCTTTTCTCAAAATAGTAATAGACATCTTTGTATGAAATCTTTACATTAAAGAAACCTTCATTAGGCAAAAAAAAAAAACCAACACAGAAAAACAACCAATAGACTGACATGTTTGTTGAGAAAGCTGTTTCACCTTAGCCATTTTTGAACCCACACATTCGGAATAGTAGTACATTTCAATTTAAGTGAACAGAACAACGGGTTTTAACAGTGCTAATATAATTATGAAGGTTTCTATAATAACCAGTTGACATTTAAAATGACCAAGCTTAGAAAGGTCCCATTAAGACCCTAAAGGAATGGCTGGTGAAAACATGGATTTGCGGTTACACACATATAAATTGTAACAACAGAACAATGTTTATTAGTTGCATCAGTCTTGGGATTAGTCACCAACAGTATGAGCTGGCATTCCATTATGTAAGTGAGCAGATGTAGTATCAGCTACAGGGGATCCTATAAAAATGTCTGCCCACAAATGAACTCAAACTAGGGTGACAACAGTAAGCTACCTATATCTATATATCCACAAAGGGAGAAAATGAGTCACGTATCTTATAATAGTTTTTTATTCCTAAGCTTTCGACAATCTGGCATGTGTCATCATCAGAGTAAAAATGATTATACATACAGGAATCAAAGACAATATATAGTGGGAGGAGGGGGTGGTTGTTGGGGGGGGGGGGGGGGGTTGGTTGTTGGATTAATAAGGTGGTGTTCGGGAAGGAGTTGGTCATAAAGTCTTTTTTATTATTTAGATGTTCTTCTTTTTAAGCCTGCATACGCTGGGTTTAAGTCCAAGTGTCTGTTAAATAATAAATATATATTTATTTAATTTTGTCATAAAAGTTTCATAAATGTATTGACTATTGTTGTTTTAGTACCCTTCGATATACTATTACATATGTGACGTTTTGTTTATAATCTGGTAGTCTAAATGGATTACAAACGGATTGATATATTTACGTTCACATACACATTTTTTTGAATGATTTTTTAAACATTTTTGGTGCAGTTTATTACAGTTTTTAAATATGTGTGCAAAACGTGTAAAGAAATACATAATAATAAACAAATATAATAAACATTGAATTGTATAATCATAGTTTCATTTTACAGAATGAGCTTTAAAAATAATAATAATATGAAGTGCTGTATAATTATAAAAATACAAATCATTGAAAGTGAAACATTTTTTTCTTGACTTCATCTTTGCCAATTTAAAAACTTTTTTTTTTTTTTAATTCATTGTTTGGATGAGTTCATTTTTATCTCAAAGATAGATGAACCATGTGTACATATTTCCTACAGAAGACCCTAGGATAGTCTTTCTGGTATATAACGACCAATAATTCTTAATGAATTACTGTAGTAAAAAATAAAAATATCTCTATATATAATCTTCATTTGGATCTTGATCTTTGTTTGTCCGCGAATTCCACGCATGCGTGGACCACCTTCCAGTTTAGTACGTTGTTGTTACTCACGGATGTCAACAATGTGCCGGAATAACGAAAGGGGTGGTGGACAGTGTTACGCTGGTTAGCTCCTGAGGCCTGGTTAGAGAATGAGATTGCCAAAGATAAAAGGTACGCGCCTATGTAACATATGAATGAAAGAAAGACAGTGGGTAAAATGAATGACAACGTAACAGCACGTTCCGGAAATTATTATTGTTACGTTGTTGCCGGCGAGTGCTGCACGTCTCACAGTTGTACCGTGCCTTGCTCACATGTCAGTGAAGTGATCCCTATTTATGCTTTAAAGAGCCTGGATACCTATGTGTCCCCCTTTTATAACCATTGCTCCGTGTATATTGCCTTACTCTTTGGATTGCCACAAAGCAACCTGCGAGATTGGAGAAAGGTTGAGAAGACAATTGTGAGAGGAAATGATAGCGTTGTGAAAACGAGACGGACTGTGAACAGACAGAAGCAGAAATGCTCCTACACCACCACATAATTACAATTCGGACAGTGATTCCGAGTAGGCCGTTCCTATCAAATCAATATCCAAGGGTTTTCTTTTGTAATTTTGTTTCCCTTATAAAAAATCACAATGCTGTGCGACGAAGGGCCCAGTTCACGACTGGCAGCCGCGTTTAAACAGTGAGCCCTTCACAGACAACTTCGTTGCGTGCACATGGCTAGTATATACAGGTATATATTTTTTTTATATATATATATACAGGCAGTCCCCGGGCTAAGTACAAAATAGGGACTGTAGGTTTGTACTTAAGTTGAATTTGTATGTAAGTCGGAACAGGTACATTATTTTAATAAATGCTATTGTTGACCGACTGTAACCAAGTGCTCTGCCAATGAATAACGAAGTTTCACCTCTCTCTGATCTTTTTATTATTTCTACTTTATTTTAAATGGTGATGGTTTTTCTCTTCTTTACTATATCACCAGCACTTGCATCAGATTTGTGTTTCAGAGACATTCTTAAAGGGTGAAGACAAAAGGTTAAGATGAGCTCTTCTGCACAGCACTGTACATGCTATCACAGCAGGAAGGCACCAGTCGTCAACACGTCTGATGTACTGACAAGAGACAACTTCCTGCTATTAACAGTACAAGCAGGCTTGCTATTGAGAATGAATGGAGGCAGTGACGGGCGGTTCATCACCAGCCCACGTCATAGTCACCTCCACTACACTATGCTGCCTGCAGCATCTGCCCACCGAGAACGAGCGCCCCCATTCAACAGGGCAGCCATCCGAGGCACACTACAATGCTACCACCCTACGTCCCATTCACCCTTAATGGCCTCCATTCAGCCACAAACAGGTCACCGCTTGCAGCATTACCAGCCACCCACAGAGAACGAACAGGGCAGCCATGTGTAGTGGGTGGGCAGTGAAACCGCTTGCCGGCAGGCACCGCCCGTGGGACACTACACTGCACGAGCAGCGAAATCGCCCCCTTCAGCCTCCGTCCAGCCACCGCTTGCAGCATTACCAGCCACCCACAGAGAACAAACGGGGCAGCCGTGTGTGGTGGGCAGGCAGTGAAACAGCTTTGCCGCCGGGAGCGGCCCGAGGGACACTACACTGCGTGGGCAGCGAAATCGCCACCCTCCAGCCTCTATCCAGCCACCGCTTGCAGCGTCCTCAGGCCGAAGATGACAGAGCAGCACTTACTGAGGCGCATGCGTCGTAGCTGCGGCCCTGTTCATAAGTCGTTAGTCAGATTTACGTAACCTGGGGACTACCTGTATGTGTGTGTGTGTATGGATGTATTCTTCAGGTGCTGTAATGCCATCTTAGCCCTATAAAGGGAATAATCTGAGTCATATGTTACATGTTTGAGCATTACATATATATGTGTGTATGTGTATGTATGTATATAATTGTAAGGTTTCTAAACTCTTTTGAGCTAACCCCCCCCACGGGACAACACGCCTAAGAGCAATCGTGCTATGAGCACCTGCCGTTGATGGATGATGCAAGGAACATTGTAAATGCAGGGAACAGTATTACTTGGCCACTAACATGACCACGACCCTGCTTTATTGCTGTGTCTGTGTGTAGGAGAATGGTAGATCCCGTTACAATAAAGTTGGTTTTGCTACTGTACTGAGACTCAGCCTCGTGTTTTGGTATGCAAGACAGGGACTTGCACGTCACATTATATATTTATAATATATATGCTAGGTGGCTTTGCCACCTGCTCACTTCTCTCGCCAACTCCTGTGCCAGCGCTATGTGCTAGCCTCTTTGCGGTTCTGCATATGGGGATGCGGATGTACAATGCAAACATATTTTAATTTTCATTTGAAGTATTACATTTGCATCAACGCGACATATAACTGCCCAGGATTGAATTTCATTTCTTTCTCTCTATTAAATAAAATTACTTTTTTGAATGTTTGCCTTTGCAATTTGTTAATTGTCTTTGCAAAAGCTATTCTAACAGGAAACTGTTAACGTTTTAATACGAATGGCATATCAAGATCTCCTTTGTTGTCTAATGGTATCCCCTAAAGGTGTCCTACATCACCTTTCTTGGATACATCGTTCTTTGCAAGATCAGATGGTGTTAACAGTTGTAGATATTCTTCGTGATATTGTTAGTTGTTGTTTTCATTTTCCGCATGATCGCCCCCAACTGTTTCAGCATAGTCTATTGATATGCATTTAACCATTTTGCCATGTTACCGATTGACATTTTTTGCGTAAATTCATTTGACTTCCTCGTTTCTAGGTGCTAGGATTGCCCGTGTACTCATTTTTTCTGTTGATAACCCTTTGTGATGAAATTCTTCCAAAAGACTTGGACATACAGTACGTCTTCTTTAATGGGAACTTAAAGTGAGGAAAACGTTAAAATTTATAAGAGCTGAGAGCGCAGGAAGTATGTCTGACAAAAGCATTCACAAGACTGAGAGGTGAGAGTACCGTGGTCTTGTTTGAACATAGTTTATAGGAGGGCATGACTTGAAAGAATCTCATAGCAATATTCTTGTCTTGCGGGACTTGAAAAAATTTTTTCCAAAAAGTCCTGTCTCCTAAAAAGACTTGTCACGTCGAAAATTTTTTTTATATAATAGAGAGATGTATGTACGAACGTACGTATGTATGTGTAAAATGTAAAAACTTTAAATTATTGAGCAAACTCTGCCTTGTGAATGTTATGAACTGATCAGTATCACAAGAGACTTACATAATAATTATGCATTTGGCATCTTTCAATTTCATCCATATAATTTTTTAGGATTTTTTGATTATTCTTTTTGGGTTGCTTATATATTGTCATTATTCTGTCAGCGCCGATATATAGTCTGTTTGGTAGCACATTGTATTCACCATTCAGGCCTTTGGATATACATATATAGGGGGTCCCTGAATTGAGGATGTACAACGTGGTTATGAATAGACTGCCTCAATTCCATTAATCATCTTATAATAAATTCTGACTTGACAAACTGTGATAAATCCTGCCTTAAAAAGGAATGCTCTCCTTTTCAACATGAGTGAAGTGGGTCATGTATTTGAAAGCAACTATTTCTGTTTTGAGGGAATAGATTATGTGGTCTGATTAATCAAGATAGCTGTCTTATACAGTAAGTAAAGCTAATTAAAATTTAAGTTCAGGTGATTCCATTCAGCATTTTAGTTGTTTTTTGTTTGTTTTTATGACAAAGTAAGTTAGAGGAGCAAGATCCTAATACAGAGAGGTTCACCCAAGTTTACAGTTCAGTTACTTAGGACCTCAGCTGATATAAGGCCATTTTTGATGAGAAAAAGAAAACCTCTGTTCAAACCTCCCTTTATGCCTATTTCAAGAAAGTGACTCGCGTAGTAAATAAACCTCCTCTCTCCAGCAGCAGAATCAAACCCTGACTCTACAGCACCAAGCCCATTCACTCCAACAATAAGTCCGTCACTGTCTGCATCATTTAATAAAGTTATCATAATGTTGACCCACAAATGAGTCATTATTATCTTATCTTTTTTTCTGTTTAAAAGCTTTTAAGAACTAGTTCTTTAATGTATCTTTTATAGTACAGTACTGTATGAACATATTACTTTATTATTACTTACTATTATTATTCCTACAGTATTATGTACAATTCTGAATGTTATGTTTTAAGATTTTTTTTATTTGGAAGTGTTTAAATGTTTTATATGCACAGTAAGGTAAAATAAATACTAGACTCAGGCAAACATTTGACATATATATATATATATATGTATATATACTAGCAAAATACCCGCGCTTTGCAGCGGCGAAGTACTGCCTTAAAATTTTTATTAAGAAGAAAATTAAACCTTTTTAAACTGAGGGAAAATATACCAATAATTATTTGTTAAGGATCTCTTTGTATGCCACGTTGTCAGTTCGGCCCTCCAGTTGTAATATGACAATGCTGTAGCTGTGCGCTGAGCTTACTCTTGAGCATGCAACGTACAGTTGGCCATGTGAAAAGTAATCTTGTCTCAAATCTCACAGCTTGGATTGCTGCTGTCATAATCGGTTTGAGTTTCATGGTTTGTTTCAATTACGACAGTATTTGCAGGACTTGTGTTGAAGTGACATTCAGCATCTGTCAAGTGTTGTAAGCACACAACCGGTTTCATCGATAACTTCACATCCAGCTTTTGAGAGTTTAAACATTCATAAACATCAAAGTGTCCACTACTGAAATCGTCACCTGTGAATCTAAGATGTTTAAGAGGCATTGGCGGTTGTTGAAAGGTGTAAAATATTTGGCCATTTCGGTACACTTGAAAGCGACAACCGAACAATTCAGTGGCAGCCATCAACTCACATGCAGAACCATAGGTGAAGGACTTAAGCATTTCACTCTTATAGTGCTCCTGTGTAGTGTAATTATCTCCTGTACCGTCATCAGTCCACACCTTGAACCTGTCCCAGTCATTCAATACATAAGACACAATGTTCCTCCAGATATCAAGAGTGAGCCTGATATGGCTATGCAATATGTAACAAAGAGAATAGAAAAGGCAGGTGCCATCTCCGGGCATGGAAACCACTCGGTAAGTGACAGTTCTTTGATCGATGGTGATCACCTCGATAGACATGTTAATAGGGGTATGGTTGGAACGAAATGGGTACCTGAACAATGTAAAGTAAGTGTAAAATGCCTACACAATAACTATAATCGTAATAAACGAACAATAAAACAGCTGAGAAGCCATGGATTAAATAAAAAGGCTGTAGTTATCAGCAGGGAGACGTGAATCCCGTGGCGAAGCAAGGAAGGGAATGTAGAGACCGGAGCGACGGACGGCCTTATATAGGCAGGCAGCCAACAACGTGGGAGGCGTTGGGATGGGTGACCCAACGCCGCCTCACACAGTGACCGAGCTGCAGGCTATGGACGTATATATGTGTGTAAGTAGGATTCAGTTAGCGTTGGGAACCTACGTACCAAATTTCTTGAAGATGGGCCCATAAGTAACAAAGACCGTTGGAAAGTTCAATATGGCGGCCGACAGTGGCATCATACCACCGAAATAAGTACGTACATTGGTTTCGGTTAGCGCAGGTAAGCCGCCTACCAAATTTCGTGAACATGGGCCCATAAATAAGAAAGTTTAACATGGCGGACGTTGTCAACCGTTATGACCATTACGCGTAGAATTTTGAAATGAAACCTGCTTAACTTTTGTAAGTAAACTGTAAGGAATGAGCCTGCCAAATTTCAGCCTTCTACCTACACGGGAAGTTGGAGAATTAGTGACATTGGAAAGTTCAATATGGCGGCCGACAGTGGCGTCATACCACCGAAATAAGTACGTAATTTGATTTTGGTTAGCATAGGGAAGCTGCCTACCAAATTTCGTGAAGATGGGGCCATAAATAAGAAAGTTCAACATGGCGGACATTGTCGACCGTTATGACCGTTACGCATAAAATTTCGAAATGAAACCTGCTTAACTTTTGTAAGTAAACTGTAAGGAATGAGCCTGCCAAATTTCAGCCTTCTACCTACATGGGAAGTTGGAGAATTAGTGACGTTTTAAAGTTCAATATGGCGGCCGACAGTGGCGTCATACCACCGAAATAAGTACGTACATCGGTTTCGGTTAGCGCAGGGAAGCCGTCTACCAAATTTCGTGAAGATGGTGCCATAAATAAGAAAGTTCAACATGGTGGACGTTGTCGACTGTTATGACTGTTACGTGTAGAATTTTGAAATGAAACCTGCTTAACTTTTGTAAGTAAGCTGTAAGGAATAAGCCTGCCAAATTTCAGCCTTCTACCTACACAGGAGGTTGGAGAATTAGTGATGAGTGAGTGAGTGAGTCAGCCAGACAGTCAGTCAGTCAGTCAGTCAGTCAGTGAGGGATTTGCCTTTTATTAGTATAGATATATATATATATATATAGAGAGAGAGAGAGAGAGAGAGTTCTCTGACTCTTGCTTGTGCTTTGACTATATTTTTACTCAGCCTTATTTTGAAACTTTCATCTGATAGTTAATTCTCTAACCTATTTCCTCTGGGTACTTTCATTCTTCGCCTCAGTGTCTTTAACAGTTCATGCTTCATGGTTGTTGACACAAGGCCTGTAGATTGCTGGCTGCCCTTGGTGGCAGTAGACTGGTTGAAGACTTTTGCAGAGTCAGGTGTGCAGGAGACTGTTTTCATTATCCACCTTATAATATAGACAGCATATGTATGGAAATACTGCAGGCAAAAATAATTGCTTTAGAGAAACGAAAAGTGTTTATTTAAATTGTTTCCATCTAAATGCAAATGTTCACCTTTCCATCACTGCTCAGTCAAATATAATGATTACTTTTTATAAATATACACACACACTCACCATTTATAGACTTGCATTGGTAAGGTGGAGGAACCAGAATTGGGTTGAAATAACCAGAAACTATGCACCTTCAGCATTCTAAACCATCTTTAATTTTTTTTTTTGTTTTTGTTTTTTTGGATGTGGACAACCTTGAAATGGAAATATGCCAGTACACAATGAACACATATGAATTGAAAAGCAACACATGAATATGTTCATGTAGCACTGGAATGATGGTGAATGGTTCATTACCTTTGATTCACATGTATGATTGATTTTTGATGCTGTTGACCATGAATAACACATCACATTAATAGATTCAGCAATCATCAGTATTGCAGAATAATAATAATGTAATATAATTATTGTCTACTAATAGTAAAAATCCATGATGGAATAAGGGACTCTGTATAGAAGCTGTGGACGAAGGTTCAAAACGATAGCAGGCAGACACCAATTTAAACAAGCAGAATTCTTTTTATTCTTACACTTGATGAGTAGAGGGTTTTTGCCTTACAGAGCTCTAAGTGCAAAAAGCACCCTCGGGGGGTCAGTTGCATTTTATAACAGAAATCTTTAAAGAAACAGATGGAGCCATCAGGGGCAGTATTATTCGCAATGTACGTACAGCAAGCATCACCGAACATAGCACAAACACCACCTTTTTCGGCTAGAAGCATATCCAGCGCTAGGCGATTTTGCCAGGTCATAAGGGAGGTTTTATCTAATTGCTCATGTATTCCTTCAACAGCTTCTTTAGTAAAATTCAGAAATTTGATTGTAATATAAATAATTTATCCAATCCACATTTTTATTGATAGTGATTATGGGAAAAAGAGATTCAAAACCAGCAGCTACTTGATCTCTTGCTTTAAATTTGTTAGGGACACCTCTAGGCACGCCTATTGAGTCAATATACACACCTGGACCATGAAATGAGAAATTTGCAACGGATGCTAAGGATCTATGAACACGATGTAAACGGGGAGAGGATGGAGGTTGTTGGCCATGAAGGGGAAGGAGACGGAAAGGCATGACCAATTGTACAAGGGCACAGGTACCAGTCCATTCAGGTGGGAGTATGTCCAGTAATTTAGATCTTCGGCACATCCACCAGACATCCGCACGGGCGGTGGCTTGGGAGGTGAACCAACTAAGGGAAATGTTATTGGGGAAAAAGGCAGAGGCATTGATGGAGACATTGTAAGTGAAGGAGCACCAGGGGGAGGGAAGGGAGCCAAGGAAAACAGCATTCTTCCTAGGAGCGGCTCGAGTAAAACAAGTGTAATTGCCAATATAGGGACGGAACATAGGGGGAGTCATAGGTTGAATTGGGGGAAAAAGGGCATTCAGGGTATGACATTTGGGATTCGTTGGAGGGAAAGCGGTAGTAAATAGGTAAAGCAAGCAAGGAAGGCCAGTGGGGTCTGAGGGATCAGTTAAGGGAAATGGGGTAGTGGCAAGGTGAGGACGTGCAGTGGCACATGCATAACAGTTGGATTGGTTTATCTGTCGCGCAGAATAGAGGACCCACTGCAGCCATCGGTTCTGGTCACCGTATCCAGTTTCTATGGAGAATGTAGAGGAAAGGGTAGTGATATTTAGAGACATAATCGGTTGTGAGGGTAAGTCGTCAGGAGGAGGTGTAGCAGAGATATTTGAGCTAGGTCAGATAAAAGTGGGTTGTGTCTCTGTTACCTGTATAATAAATTTTCCAAGGAGATCTGTGCCAGAAACATGGGCCCCTAATATATAGGTTCCTTTATCATGATATGAGGGGTCTTTTATAGTGATAATCAAAGGATTACAAGTTTCTACCTTACATTCATGAATTGGGGTAAACCTTGATTTAATTATAGAAAACCTTGTTTTTAAATCATGTTCCTGGGCTTCCCACGGATTATACCCCAAGTCCTGGTCGCCAGTGTTTGCAAACACATCACTCCAGCTTGAACATTCAGATAGACTGGAGGAGGGATTTAAATCAGTTTTATACCTGGGTCGGGTCACACAAACATATTTTTGAGACAATCTCCATTTGTCTTGTCCACTGGACCCACAGGGAGCAATAGAACAAAAGTCAATCTGGAACAAGGCAGTTTTCCCTATTTGGAAAGTTAACGTGGGAAAGTCCCCATGTATTTGCTTCAATTGATGAGTCAGCACCTGTTTGTCCTTGTCCTAAAGTCAGATGGATTGAAAAGGTTAGGACTAGCAAAGCTATGAATGACATTTTTTGCAATGCGACATGTGAATCCAGGCGGGAAGTCCTTCGACTTTAACGGCGTGAGATGTGGATGGCAGCACTTGGAATGGTCCCCTCCAGCGAGGTTGATGCCAGTGCTTCCTTCGGGTGTCTTTGACCAGTATCCAGGTTCCCAAGGGAATCTGTGACTCTGTTGGTGGAGTACTAGTTCGCCAAGCCTGGTTAACCTGCTCGTGGACCTCCTTCAGGGATGCTCAGAGACCTGTAAAAACTGGAAATAAGATCATTGTCCACAGTATGCAGATTGACATTGCCAATGACCATGCTGGACAGGCATAGGTTGTCCGGTTAGAATTTCGAACGGCGACAGTCCCAACTGCCGGTGTGTCCTCCCTCTCAATCCCATTAAGGCCAGGGGTAAAGCGTCAGACCAGGTTAAATTCGTCTGCTCACAGATCTTAGCCAATTTAGATTTCAGGGTGCCATTGCACCTTTCTACTATACCTCCGCTTTGAGGGTGGTACTTGCAATAGTGATGCACGTTAATTTGGAGCCAGGTGATTAGTTCATTGATTACTAAATTCACAAAATGGGTACCATTATCAGTCTGCAATTTTTGTGGTATTCCCCATCTTGGAATGATTTCTTTTATCAAGGCTTTTGCCACAGTTTTGGCGTCTGCATGTTTGGAATGGAAAGCTTCCACCCATCGGGAGAACACATCGACAATTACCAAGCAGTATCGGTACCCTTTAGATGGTGTTAGTTCTATGAAGTCCATTTGAAGATGTTCGAATGGACCCATTGGGTTAGGTGTGACAGCGGGACTTACCTGAGTACCTTTACCTACGTTAAATTTTTGACATAGTGCACAGCATCTGCAGAATTGCTCTGCATACGTAGAGAAGCCTACAGCTTCCCAATGTCTCTCGACATCTTGAATCATGTCATCCTTTCCGCCGTGGTCCAAGCCATGTGCGATTTTTGCCATACCTGGAAAAGAAGCTTTTGGGAGGAAAGGTTTGTTATTTTGCTTGTGAGTCCAGACCCCATCAGAGAGGGATCCTTCTTTGGACCATTTTCTCTTTTCTCGGTCCGTGGCTGCACTCTGTAAAGAGATTATTTGATTATTAGGGTCCTTGTCATCTTTCTGTTGAAATAAAAAGATTGGTGTGTTATTGTAGGCAGCCTGTTTAGCAAAGTGATCAGCCAGGTCGTTTCCTTTGCTGACAGGATCTTGTTTCCCAGTGTGGGCCTGTCATTTAACTATTGTCAGTCTTGATGGTTTTATTATAGCTTCGAGGAGGGATTCGACTAATTTTTTGATGTTGGATGGGCTTACCAGTACTGGTTTTGAATCCCCTTAATTTCCACAATGCTCCATGATCATGGCAGACTCCAAAAGCATACCTGGAATCTGTATAAATGGTTACTGCTTTCCCTTCTGACAGCTGACAGGCTCGGGCGAGAGCAATTAATTCAGCTGCCTGCGCGCTTAAACTTGACGAAATTCGGTTTGCCTCCAGCAGGTGGTCACCTTTGACCACTGCATAGCTGGTTGAGGGTGTTCCATTTTCCAATCGCAAGGAACATCCAACAATGTAGAGTACTTCTCCTATTTCTAGTGGAGTTTCCTGCAGGTCTGGTCTCGGTTTTATGACCTTAATTATTTCGTCATGACAGCTGTGTGGCTTCCCTTCTTCTTCAGCTGGAAGAAGAGTGGCTGGATTTAGAGTGGAGCATCTTTCAATTGTGACATTTGACAGAGTACAGAGTACGTTTTATTATAGTGTATTGCCCTAGCAGTAGTGAGATGTGAAGTTTTGGCCTGTACTAAAATGGAGTGTACGGCGTGAGGCACCTTTACTGTTAGGGGGCTCATGAGCACTATATCTGTACTGGCTAGCATGGCTTCTGTTGTGGCTGCTACTCCTCTGAGACAGGTTGGAAGTTCCTTATCCACTGGATCCAATTTTTTCGAAAAATAGGCCATTGGCCTTTGTTTTTCTCCATGGAGCTGTGTTAATACTGCATTCATATATCCCCCCTTTTCGTCTACGAACAAAGTGAATGGACGAGAATAGTCAGGGAGCCCTAACGCTGGCGCAGAGAGTAGTGCACTTTTTAAATCACATAGAGCCTTCTCAGCCTGCTCATTCCACTGTATGCGGCCAGAAAGAGGAAGGTCAGCAGTGTTAACTAGATTTTGCAAAGGCTGTGCTCTTTCAGAAAAATTTAAAATCCATTGTCGACAGTAACCTAATATGCCCAATACAGACATAACCTGTTGTTTTGTGACCGGTCTGGGCAGGTTTTGAATAGTGGTTATGCGGTCTTTTGACAGAGCTCTGGTACCACAAGTGATGTCATGCCACAAATATTTGACAGTGGTTTGAACTAGCTGCAGCTTGGCCTTAGAAACCTTGTGCCCATTTTCTGCAAGATACTTGAGCAATAATTCTGTATCTTGTGTGCATTCTGTTTCGCTACAGAGTAATAAATCGTCAACGTACTATATCAATGCACTCCCCCGTCAGGCCAAAAGCCTTCCAGGTTCTGAGCAAGCGCTTGGCCGTATACACAAGGAGCCTCTGTATAACCTTGTGGCATAACGGTCCATGTCCAAAGGCGGTTTTGAAAAGTAAAAGCAAACCAAAACTGAGAATCAGGATGTACAGGAATAGAAAAGAAAGCATTTGCTAAGTCAGTAACTGAGAAATAACGTGCAGATGGAGGGATTGTAGACAGAATAGTGGAAGGATTAGGCATGATTGATGATCTAGGAAAGATAGCAGAATTGACTTGTCTGAGGTCTTGGACAAAGCGCCAAGAGCCATCAGCTTTCTTTACTGGCAAGATAGGAGAGTTTACAGGAGAATATTTAATAGGAATTACAGCAGCAATTCCGAGTTCAGCCTTGGGAGAGAGAGGATATTGCACACGGCGAGGATGGAAGGAGGATTTTGGAAAGATTACTAGAGGTTCACAATTTGCTATTCTGCCAAAATCATTTTTCCCTTGAGACCACAGTGTATCAGGAATCGAAGAGAGCCATGGAATGCTATCAGTTTGCAATGAACATAAAGAGAGAGACGGGTGACACAGGGAACGAACAACTGGCAGATCAATCTGAATTAATACTTTAGTAACTAAATGGTCTGAGGTGTCAAAAATACCTGGCGCATCGTACAGCCAATCAGTTCTATTTAGACATTTTTCAACCCAGTCCCCAATTTCAACCCAGCGAACGGTGTCAGATTTAGCCAGAGAGACATGGGGCACTGAACCACCTAGATAGAAAATACTTTGTGAACATGTGAGGTGAACTGAAGCAGCTTTAGTAGATGAAACAAAAATACATGGAATGTACAGTTTCAGGGCATGTGCCAGAGGAAAGAAATATTCTAACCAAGGAGTGTATACTTCAGTGGGGAAATATTGGGCAGTACAATGCAGGGTGTCCGGGACTTTTAAGTGGGGAAATAGGCATGAGGGGAAAGAATGAAGGGCTTTCAAGAGAAGGGTGTGCGGTGAGATGTCAAGGGTCCATGCAGCAAAAGAGGGCTTGGGGTGTGTAGTTTGGCATAGGAGCTTAGGAATGGAGCAGTAAAATCCTTGTTCAGTTAAAGAAATTGAGACTGAAAACTTAGTCATAAGATCCCTTCCCAGCAAGTTCACAGGGCACAAATGATTTAACAGGAAGCGATGAGTCAATGATGAGTTGTCAGTGCTGAGCTGCACTTGCAAAGGTTTAGAGACCAGCAAAGTATGAGGCTGTCCTGAGGCAGTAAGCACCTGTACTGTATCTTTCGAGGCAGTGACCTCCAACAGCGACAAAGTGGAGTGTGTGGCTCCTGTGTCCACAAGAAAAACAGTTTCTTTCCCGTTTACTATTAAAGTCAATAAAGGATCAGTATCGGCATGACGAGTAAGCAAAGGAAACTGGAAAAAGTGGCTGGGGGTCCCTGCTAATTCCTAGGACCAAGGAATGTCATTGGGCTCAGGGAGAGGGGGTGGCGGAGGGCGCTTGTGTGGGCAGTTGCGTCTGAAATGTCCAAGTTCACCGCAGCCGTAACAGGCATATGACGCTGGCGTCTGCTCCGAAGGGTTAGGCATCTGAGCAAAAGGATTATTAGGGCTTGATAATTGGAACCCTCGACTTCCAAAGAAATTTCTGCGTTCTCTCCCCCAGCTGGGTCAGTTCCACCAGTATAGTAATTTATTTGTGCAGCCAAAAGTTTGGTCTGTGTGTCTGACTCTTTTAATGTAGTCTGTCTCTCAGCTTGCTCTGCATGACGCTTGACTTCCTCGATTGTAGCGCTTTCCCAGCCTATGCAAGACGTGCGAACTTTGCTTTGAATATCACTTCTCAGTCCCGAGACAAAAGGAGGCACTGCAGCACGAGTTCTATCATTTTCATTGTCTAGCCCAGAGTGATTAGCCATCAGATCTTGCAACCGGTGAGCCCATTCATCCACTGTCTCGTCTTTTTTCTGCTTAGCGGCTGAAATTAGTGACCAGTCTGTGCCCTTTTTATATTTTTCTGCCAGGGCTCCTTTCAAAGGCTCCCATTGGCCAAGGAAAGGACCTTCATTCCCGGGGCCTCGGGGAAGAGCTTCATTCCAACTCCAAGGGGCACCGTTAAGATCACCGTGATTTACAGTTGCCCATGTGGTGCCCAGCTTTCGGCGGAGCACCTGTGTCCACTCTGCAGCATTTGGTTTATACATATCATCAAGCTGCTGTAATTGCTCCACAAATTTCAGTCCTCCGACCGCTTTGGGGTCGGGCAGTTCACACACCACATCCTTTAATTCTTGAATGTCCCAATTTCGGTGAATCATTACGGTAGTGGGATTATTATTGCCTGGGGGTTGTGCGGGATCATGTAGGGGGTTGGGGACTTCAATGAGGGGGCAAGAGAATGTCGGGCCAGAAGGTTTAGGGGAGCCGAAGGGGGAAGTAAAACCGCCCATAGGTTTAGAGCAGAGGGTCTTACTTCTCGTGCGCTGGGAGACAGATGACTCTTCTGGTTTCTGCCATTGCAACCCAGTAGCACCTTGTGAATGATCTGAATCATCTTCCTCAGGGTCAATATGTGAGGACGGGTCATAATGATATTGTTCATCGTAAAAACTTGCTCCAGACGGTTCGTCTGTTAACAGGGGTGCAGTTGGAGGAGGGGGTGCAGGAGGTGGAATCGGGGGAGTTTGGTAAGGAGGGGGTGGACAGATTATGGGGTATAGGGGGTCTTTCTTTTCGGTCTTCTTTCTTTTACTTTCAGGCTTGGGCTCTGTCTCTACCTTCGTTTTCTGCAACGCTAGCAATAACTCTTCCTTTTCTTTCCGTGTTTTGACCTCAGCAGCCAGCAGCTCATTACGCTTTTGCGCCGCTTCCAAGGTCCTATCTTTTATCACCAATTCCCATCTATCAAACATGTCCATTCAATACGGACCTTTGTTACAACATCCTTGTGCATTTCTACATAATATTTTCCTTATTTCTTGTATTTCTGATATGTCCACAGTCCCGTCTATCGGCCATCTACCACCACTCTGTTTATTCCATTTTTTGCTTGCTTTCTTAAAGTCTAATCCGGTTTTCTTTTCTATTAATTTTCTAGGTGAACCCCCTTTCGGACCCGAGTGAAAGCTCGTGTCCGAGACACTTTCCAAAAATAATCCTTCTAACAGAGACTTTTGATTTCCCAAGGCAGTCTCTTTGACCGGTTTACTATTTTGCTTTCCCATAATGAATGGCACTGGACCACAGTAGAACAATTCAGCCCCCGCGGCGTTCTGCTCCCAGTCCTGTCCCACTCCCGGATTAGTACTCAAGTGGTTTTGTGTCCGTTGTTTAGCAGAATTGTACAACAATATTCAGCGTGGAGACCGGAATACAAGGTGTGCTCAACACCAATTACTTCGTCAGACGCCTCCTATGTGCCAAACTGCTTGTGCATGTCTCCACCACAGAGCAACCCGTAGAAGCAGGATTATGACCAGATGTTAGGAAGAGACAACTCATCCACCCACTCAGTGTTTTTCCCAGACACTCAATTCATATACTATGCTTTTCTTACTCCCATTCCCCTATTTAATAGGAGTGTGCCACTCACCCCTTTCTATTCCACTTCACAGGGAGTAACTTACTAATATACTTGTAGTATCTTACACTGTCCCCCGAGGGACCCAAGTATTATTCTCTGTTTTCCAGTTTTACCATCCACTACGTTAGTGATACAGTATTTATTTTCCTTAACTTCCCGTAAACCGGTCAAATCCCTGAGCCACCTCATTCACTCAATCGGACTCCCTCGGTCTACTCACCAAGAATTTCGTGACCTGCTAGGGAAATCCCAGTTGGTTCAACCTTCGTATTCGGTCAGAGGAGGCCAGGGACTTCTCATGCAGGATACGCCCGAGGCAGGCCAGTCCTAACTTTTTACGGAGCTGGTCCTTCCGACCCGGCCGGAGTCGGTCCTTTTACCGGTCCTCTGGACGATCCCGCTCGAGGAGTCACTTGTCCGTCTCCGCCCCACGTTCGGGCGCCAGAAAACTGTGGAAGATGGTTCAAAACAATAGCAGGCAGACACCAATTCAAACAAGCAAAATTCTTTTTATTCTTACACTTGATGAGTAGAGGGTTTTTGCCTTACAGAGCTCTAAGTGCAAAAAGCACCCTCGGGGGGGTCAGTTGCATTTTGTAACAGAAATCTTCAAAGAAACAGAAAAAATAAGCTCAGTTTCATCCAAAGGTCACAGAACATACTTACACAATTTGTTGATTACAACGGAAAGCAGAAATTCTAGATTTTTCTTATATTTTTAATTAAGCTTATCAGAAAACTTGTCATATGTTTGGCATCTTAATTGGACGATAAAGTAGCCAAGAACTGCATTCCACTCTGGCAGCCCTACTCTATGTAAGCACGCTTATTTATCTGTTATAATAATACCTAACCATACAGAGAACATGCAGATTTTCATACAGAAGCTAGCAATAGATTTTAACTTCCATTCCACAAAGCTCATTGATTTGGTCACGCTAGTGTACAAGGCCTGATTCACAAGATGAAGGCACAGATCTAAGAACATTAGAAATTTGACAAATAAGAGGAAACCATTCAGTTCATGAAGCTCATTTGTTTAGGTAATGGTTAAACTGACCCAGTTTCTCATCCAGATAGTTCTTTAAGGCTGTAAAGGTTTCTGTTTCAACTATATATCCTGATAGTTTGATTAATATTCATACAACATTTAGATTAAAGAAGTGCTTCCTGGCTACAATCCTTAATGTACTTCCACTTAAATTTACACTGGTGTAACATGGTTCACCATTTACTCTAAAGAATTAGTCTGGATCTACTTATTCAGAATTCTTTATCCAGAATTAAGCTGGATCACACAGTCCTCTCTGCTTGACGCTAAACTGGCCAAGTCTATCAGATTACAATTTCCCCTTAAGTCCTGGGATGTACTCTTTGCAAAGTTATTCTTTTTGGCACAAGTTGTCCCCCTTTTTGGAAACATATTGACTCCAATTCATGAGTTTATTATACCACCAAATCTGACTCTAATTTAAGCCTGTATACAATATTGGTCAAAAGGTTGGGATCACCCAGAAATATTCATGTTTTGGATAGAATTTGATACCTTTGTAATCAAGACACCTTTAAATTGGTTTAAAAAATAGCCATGTGACTCATTTTTAATTTGTTATTCACATATGGCTACAAAACCCCATTTTCAGCAGCAGTTTCACCAGTGACCTAAACTAAACTCTCTTAGCTTATCATGTGTTAATGCTAACTAGTCTAACTACAGTAGCACCAATGAAACCTCTTATTCTGTTCACTTGTGTTGTAAGGTGCTGGCATTCCTAAAGTATAGTTCTGGGTTTAAAAACGAACAAAATAAAACAGCTTTATCAAGAAACATTTCAGGCTATTATTTTTTTGCAGAATGAAATTTATTCCATTTGACAGATTAACAAGAAACTGCAGATTTCATGCTAGGATGTCTACTGCTCACTTGGGAGAAGAAGGTGAACTGGATGTTACTAGTATAGAAAAAGAGGGGGAAAGGCCAAGATGGTCAACTGCATCAACAACATCAGAAACAAATGCCTTACAAGTCCTCAGTTGTCTTATTCACTAAATATACACCAAATACACAGCAAATACCAGTGTTGTTTGCAATAAAGAAAAGACAACTCCGAGATACTGACCATAATATAATTCACTTTTCCAGTCATCTTCTGTCCAATGTTTGTGTTCTCTTGCCCTTTTAAACCTTTTCTTTTTATTTTCAATTTTCACATACATGGCTTTTCTTTGAAGGTCTGCCTCTGAGGCCAGCATCCCAGAATTGTTTTTTTTTTCCCTATTGCAGATGACACTAGTATTTGGCATGTATTTAACGAAGACTCTAAAAAAACAGTGATAGATTAGAATGTTGTGGTCATGAGGCAGTGACGCAGACATTAGCCATCACCTCCAGCAAAACCACTGTAGTGGTTGGCATTAAGGTTATTTCAGTCCAAGGCAGTGATTATTACCCCAACTAATAAGCAAAGACATTATACTAATAAATGTGACTTTCTCCCATTAAATTTGATGTGCTTAGAGTATGGTACTACAATCTTTGGCACTTACTAAAAAACACATAGAAGATCAGTTTGTATACATGTGCAAGGGAGAACTCAGATCAGTGAGCAGGCAAAAAGGAAAGCAAAACCTTCTGCCTCTCATTCTGGCCCCTGTTCTTCCCACTAGTGATCTTTTGCCATGCTCACTTCCTGACTTCTATGCAAACCTCTACAGTTTTTATTCATAGTTTTTTGGAACATTATGATGCTTTTCTTTCATTTTCCTTTCCTTCATATTTTTCACGTCTTTAATCATTTTGTGGATTTTTTTGCACAGATGCTGCCATTGTCATGATCAGATTTTATTTTTGTGATATATTTTACCATCTTCTACACCACTTTGAGGTTTTCCTATTGCCGACAATGTTGGGTCCATCGTTAGGGCCCTGTCCCCGCATTTCTAGGAACATTACTTATGAGGTTACAACCTCTAGTTCACTGCCACGTTGAGATAAACAGTCAGCTCGGAACTGATTTCCTTTGCCAATCTGCAGATTCAGTACTTTAAAAGCAAAATCTAATATTTTTCTTTCTCAAACTAGTATCTCTAATTGACACTCTTTTCTTAGTGTGTCTCTTGTACTGGTTTTTATGCTTATCTGCCAATTCTCCTCTGAAAAAGTTCACCTTAGTTTCAACTTAAAAGTATTTAAAAACACTAGAGTAGAGCTGTAAAGTCATTTTATTCACTGTCAGCACTAGTATTCAGTTGTGCTGTTTTATCTGTGTATTGCTGGAGATTAAAAGTAAATTGAAAAGGAAAAATGGATGTTCCCATAACTAAGCATGTCTGTGGGTGGGTTTATATATGTCTGCAAGCTAATAAATGTTCCACATTATGTTTATGTATACAAGTTAATCTGTGTAATTCATAGTCCATGTTTGTTTGAATGCATTAAGCTGTTTAACACAGCTGCATTGTTTGTACTATAGTATAGATCTGTACTTTTTAGTAAAGACTCTTAAAAATCATTAAGTAATATTCAAGTAAAATTAACAAGATGTTGTAACAAAGTATGAAATAATCAAATAGCACAGTGGGCCCTTGAAGCAAACTAAATTTACACTGGCTGCTACAGACTCAAATCAAATGTATATTTTTAATATATAATGGTAATAATTATATAGGGCAGCACAGTGGTGCAGTGGTAGCGCTGCTGCCTCGCAGTAAGGAGACCTGGATTCGCTTCCCGGGTCCTCCCAGCGTGAAGTTTGCATGTTCTCCCCATGTCTGCATTGGTTTCCTCCGGGTGGTCCAGTTTCCTCCCACAGTCCAAAGACATGCAGGTTAGGTGCATTGGCGATCCTAAATTGTCCCTAGTATGTGCTTGTTGTGTGTATGTGTGTGTGCGCGCTCTGCCCAGGGTTTGTTTTCTGCCTTGCGCCCTGTGTTGGCTGGGATTGGCTCCAGCTGACCCCCGTGACCCTGTAGTTTGGATATATCGGGTTGGATAATAGATGGATGAATAATTATATAGCAGTTCACTACTCAAAATGGTAAATGCGGAGTGGAACCCTCAGCCTCTTGCTTATGACACAGAAGTTCTTGACTCTGGCTCCAGCCAAGCGGATATGTCTATTTTGTATTGATTGATATTTGGGCTTGAGATTTTACACATTGACAGAAACGTAAATTGAATAATTTATTTTTCTTCAGTTATGGTCTTGAATAAAACTGCACTTGTTATACCTTTTATGAAAGTGTTTATTTGATATTTAGACTTCAGTCTTCACACATTACACACTTCACGTTAACATTTTATCATTATTACTATAACATTAAAAAAGTTTTTGTTTTAGTTATGTGTTCAATATTTCTTGCCTCACATTTCCTGTCATCCTACATTTACACAGATCATTGTAGACACAGAAAGCACATGAGATGTATGTATTCCAAATAACGATATATTATTTACTCTATACAATTCCAGACCCCTCACTCCCAGATAAAAAGACAGCCTTGAGAATTTTGCATCTGACTTCAGCTGCCTTTGTGGGGGATGGGATAGCAGGCTGCTTGTGCTGATTCACACATTTGCAAAACAAAGGTGCCGATGAGGAGGAGTGAGGGAATTTAATGTTGCCTGGCGTTACAAATATTTGCGTAGGCTTCTAGTGTTAGTGAAAAATAATTTTTTCACGCTCACATTCACTTCAGTGCAAGCACATGTAAAATGCATTAACTTGTGCAGAGCTCACTCTGCATGCACTCCTACATTAGGACATGATGCAAGGTGCAATTTGAATAATACATACTAAGCAGCAGTAAGCTAGAATGTAAAACATATGCAGTATTTAATTGATACAGTGGTACAGGACATACTTGCTTACCAAGCCAGTGAAGCTCTTACGTTGATTGATACGATGGTACAGGACATACTTACTTAACTACCCAGTAAAGCCTGAGTAATGGAATAGGTTTTTCCTTTTACTTTTTCTTGTTTCACAGTCAACAGTTTAGTTTGGCTCAGTAGCACCCTTTAGTGACCACAGTTGCTATAGGTAGCAACTGAATGATAAAGCAGTGCCAGACAGTCTTACTGACAATGTAAAGAAAAAGATGAGAAGAAGAGTGGAACAAGAATGCAGTTGTGGTTAACTTGATTGATATGCAAGAGAAAGGAGGCATGTGATTAAGTGAGATGCAAAGGAGCTTCACAGAAAGAAATAGGGAGAGAATTCAAAAATAAAGAAATCCTCCACTCTCAAGCTGATACACTATCTTCCTTTAGAAAATCGTCCTTTCCTAGCAAATCTGTGCACTTGTCTTCCTTTATGGAAGAGTGACATCCAGAGTTAGCCTTCCTCACCCTCTGAATGACTCCATTGTCTTTTTATACCAGCTTCCCAATGTGCATTTCATTTAATGCTCTTTATGGTAATAAGTGCGTAAGAACACTGTATAATGAGTACATCTCTTTTACAATTCTTTCCTTTAAATACATCAAAAATCAGTAAAGACCTTAAAAAACAAATTAGTTTTGCTTAAGTCCTTGATTTTGTTTTTCTGAATATGCCTCGTATTTCTTAGTTAATGACTTTATTATAAAAAGACTAGAATTTGCCCACGCTTGTTCACCATAGCCAAGTGTCGTCTTTAGGACTTTATTTGATTATACAATTCTTCAAAAAGATTTAGTTTTTAATTTCTAAGACAACATTAAATGGGATATATAACTAAAAGAATGAAGAAAAGGATTAAGTGCCCATTAATTTGGAGAAAAGAAGCTGGCAGGCGTTGAGAGGAGTCGTTTCATAGAATCTTGTTAGAATCCCCATCATCCCCCCAATTTCCCACCACCTCCCACCTCTAACATTTTGTTACATGTTGTGGACAGTTTCTTGCTGTGGGAAATGTAGAGGCAAAGCACCACTGAGCTGAACTCCCGCTAAGACATTATTTTATCCTCACCTTTGAAATGATTTCTTGCTGGTCATTTGCCATGCCCTAATGTTTGTCTTATTGCTTGTCTCTTTCACAGGGAGCTGTTACTGTCTCTGGCTCTAGGCCAGGTGCTGTCACTCTTGATTTGTGGCATCGGCCTAACAAGCAAGTATTTAGCAGATGATTTTCAAGCCAACACTCCAGTTTTTCAAAGTTTTCTTAACTACATTCTCCTGTTCCTGGTGTACACTACAACACTAGCAGTCAGACAAGGTAAGACCGTATTTGCTAAAAATTTGGGTCTACTTGGGACACAGTTATATAAAATAAACTTAAGAAATGTTTACGAAATTATTTTTCCTTTATGTCTTAATCCTTCACAACAGACTTTAAGCATCTATTGTTTGGTGATCTGATGCCATGAGGACTCCTTATTAAGACAGTGAACAGTACCTCTGAGGGTGAACTATGGCCGGGCTTCCTGACTGATTAAGCTAGCTTCTGATGAGAAGTCAGAGGATGTCCTCTGTTTACTGCCCCATAATGGGAACAGTCTGATGATCACTGGGTACTGCTGCAGACAGGCGTGAGGCAGATTTGCTGACTCTGAGCATTGTATCACATAGCAATTATGGATGTAACAATGAAACATTTATTTACTACTTGGGGTACAGCAAATACATTTAACATGTGTTGTACAAGGTATGGCATATTGACAGATTTTTGATTGGTACAGCTGACTCACAACTTCTAGCCTACTCATCATGCTAAGCTAGCATGGTCTCCCATATCATCCATCCATCCATTTTCCAACCCACTGAATCCGAACACAGGGTCATGGGGGTCTGCTGGAGCAACACAGGGCACAAGGCAGGAACCAATCCCGGGCAGGGTGCCAACCCACCGCAGGACACACACAAACCACACACTAGGGCCAATTTAGAATTGCCAATCCACGTAACCTGCATGTCTTTGGACTGTGGGAGGAAACCAGAGCGCCCGGAGGAAACACACGCAGACACGGGGAGAACATGCAAACTCCACGCAGGGAGGACCCGGGAAGCGAACCTGAGTCTCCTAACTGCAAGGCAGCAGCGCTACCACTGCGCCACCGTGCCGCCCACTCTCCCATATCACCTCTTGGTATTTTAGTTTTCTTTCCCCAACTTAAAAATGTGCAGGAAAATTGATCAGAACTCTAAGCTGGCAATGTGAGAGTGTGTGAGTTTGAATGTGTGCAAGAGCATACCGTAGGATAATTAGCTGTTCCATTCAGGTTATATTTCAGTCTTACCCATAGCTGTACTGCTTTAGACTTCAAATTCCTGAAACCTACTACAACTGTAAGAAGTGGAATCAGAAAAAGAATGGACGAAAGTATGATAAAACAGAGATACAGAGCAGTTGTGAAGTAGTTACTGCTGGTAAGTCGCAGGTCCAGGGATCTAGGTCGAAAACGCAGCCTGCCTAGGCTGACATGCTATTTATAAGTTAGATTGTTTGGTGGCTCTATATTAGCCTGGTATTAATAAAAGTGCAGATATGTGTGCTAGCATGCTCTGTGATGGGCTGTGATCCCATTTATGTCAACCAGTCTGACATTACTGGGAAGATAAGCTCCACTATCCTGCCTCCCTGTAATGGAATAAGTGGGTCAGGCAATAGAAAACTCCAACAAAGTTGTCAACAAAATTTCAGAATACCTAATAAAGTACTGAAAGATGCGGAAGCCGAGAGAGGATGTGCAATATCATTATTTTTTTAAATTGTCTCCTCGAGATAACAGACTAATTTCATCAAGATCTCGAGAAAACACACTTAACCTTTGCTCCTGGCATCAGGCTCGCTTAGATTGCGATGCCTATACAGCAGAAGCCTTGTTAACCGTCTTCTTAAATGATGGACACTAACGTTATTATTTTCTAAACTAAGGCATAAACATATTTCAGCCTGCGTCAGCCCTTGATTGAACAAAAATATGACGCGTTGATCAATACAGTTCTGCTCTTCTGCCATTTCAAACAGGACATGGCTTATTTGATAATTTCGAGAAAACAAGATCTTTTGTTTTATCGAGATCTCGATAAAATTATTCCGTTATCTCAAGAAAACAAAGTTTGTTTTCGCGAGATCTTGATAAAATTAATACGTTATCTTGAGGAAACCATTTAAAAAAATGACGATATTGCACATCCTCTCTCGGCTTCCATAGAAAGAAAAGCAGGCTGATCAAGCTTTTTATATCACTGAAAAGCACATTGTTTTCCTATAAAGAAAGTCAAGTCTACTGTGCTTTTCAATATCTTTAACTCTTCTCCACAATCCATCATCAATCTAGATACTGAGATATTTATAACTAGTTAAATACTTGATAAGGGTTGCAGTGAAATTATGTGAATGTAAAAAAAAAATTAAAGCCAATTTTATGTCTATAAGAGGCTTTTGGAAAGCCTTTCTAAGTCATACATGGTTTGAATTACAGCTGGAGCAGATACTTAAAAATAATTTTTTACAGTTTTTTTTTTTAACTTGCTACTGTACTAATGTCATTTATATATCATGCACAGAGAACATTCCACAATATTGAGCCTTAAGGTAAACCTTCATTATTTCAGATAGTACCTTATTAGAAACAATCCTTTGAATCCTTTCACTTAGTGTCATCTGCAACAGAGAAAACATGACTCCAGGATGCTAACCATAATGTGCTTTTACAATGATCCTCTGTCCTGTGTCTGTGTTCTTTTGCCGATTTTAACCTTTACTTTATATTTGCCAGTTTCAGTATGGCTTTTTTCTTGAAACCCTGCCTCTTAGGCCTGCATCCCAGGGTCATCTTTACTCTGTTGCATATGACACTGGTATTTGCTGTGTATTTAAGGAAGAAGCCAGCGGAGGACTAACAGTATAAGGCATTTGTTTCCTCAAACTGTACACTCAGATGTTCTTATCCTCTTATGCAGATGTGAATCTGGGTCTTATGCTTCTTATTATATCCAGTTTGACCTCTTTTCTCAAGACAGAAGTATTTTTATGAAGTCTTTGGTTTCTTGCTAATCTTCATTATGGAATAACTTTCATTCTACAAAAAAAAAAAAAACATTTAGACCGACATGTTTCTTGAGAAAGCTTGAAACTAGAACTGAGTTTTAAGAATGCCAGTACCTTGCAGTACAAGTGAGCAGGATAACAGGTTTCACTGGTGCTAAAGCAATTTCAAAGGTTTCTTTAATAACCGATTAGCATTTAAACAGCTAATTAAGAATAAGATAAAGGATTTTACCATTATGACACTAAAAAGATGGCTGCTAAAAATGGGGCTTTACACCTTTATGTTATTAAAATAAATCAGTCATTTCAAGTAGTATTATCCATTAGCCAGACTAGTAATGGGTGTATTTTTAAATCAATAAAAGGGCGGTTTGATTAAAAAACATGTGGACTTATTTCAAAAACATGAAAACTTCTGGGTGTGTCTAAACATTTGATGCATCTGTTACTGTATGCTGCTATCCAAACCATGCAGATAACTCCAGATTTGAGTGCCAGTATGAGTGAATAGTTTATTCTTAGTTGATCGAGCGAACAATAGAAGCTCAGGGTTTTTGAGTGGTACTTCCTCTGTACTGGGGCTTTGAGCTGAAATTGCTTTTAACACACAGCGTAACCCTCTCCCCAGTCCCCACAGTGCTCCCTTAAACCAGTCCTCATAAGACTCCATTCCCATGGGTATGACAGGTTGTTGTCACAAGGCTGAAAATAATCCACTTTACTTTACTCTTTTATGTTGTGTGTCAAACCAACTTCTACAACTGTACTGTTTATTCATTATTCGTGTTTTGTCAACCTGTGTGAAATACTTCTCTATTTTTTTAATCAAAATTCTAGATGCTATTAAATGTGTTTCTGATTTTGCTTCCCCCTTTAAATTTCTTTTTATTATTAAGAAAAAAGGAAATAAGCATTCCACTTTTAATCAAACCAAATAGACTATAAAAAGTGTCTGGAGTGCATGCATTTGCTCTCTTCTTATCTATATACACATATTAAAAAGCCTGTAAATATTTTTTGTCATTGAATAAATGCCTGAAATATTGAGGAAAAACTTCATAGCACTATATTTGAAATTTTCTTGTGCATCAATGATTTTAATACACTTATATCACTGTTCACTGAGGCATTGTAATGCTCAAGACATCTGTACCTTTTAAGGGACTAAATGCATTACATTTTGTAAGGTAAAAGTGCTCTTTTGAAGTGTAGGGCTTTTTAAGCTTGTATTCTAAGTGTTTTAAGTATTTATTACTTACACTAGATTCCCAATTTCTTATGTGGAGAACACCTAAATGTTAGAGTTTGCCAGTGACTGCTGGATGAGTTGTCTTTTTTTAGAAGTTGATATATCCATTAATCCTTCAAGCAGTTGTTGAACCTCCTTAACACAATTCAGCATCAAAAGAGTCAGACCCCATCCTGACAACCAGCATGGAAAGGAGTGCCAGTCTATTATAGATTATGTTCTGTCACACACCGATTAGGTCATTAACAAATTAACATGAATTAAAAAGCAAAAATGGAGAACTGGGAGAATAACCTCACCTCATATAAATATGGAAAGAATTTCCACACCCTAAAATGACTGACCGGGCTGGAGTCCTAAACCAGAAGAATTACTTTGCTTTAAATACAGTTCACTGTAAATAGGTAATAGTTAAATAGGTATTCACATGCTGTTAAACAGTAATTGAAATTATAAACTTTGAAAGTGTAAATAAGAGAATGAAAACAGGACTTAAGAAGGGATCACACTCTCCTAAGACACCAAAAAAAATCAATTGTCAGCATTATTTCATGTTCACTTATTCATTCAGGTTGCAGTGAGCCGATATAATCTTATTGTTTTTTTACCATTTCACAGGTGAGAAATCCCCTCTCCATTACAAGTCCTCACATGGAGAGGCTGGTCGCAAACCTAGGGGCCTCCAAGTTAGAAGCAAATACTTACCGAAAGTTCACTAAAGGGAATTTCCCCCTACTCAGCTTAACAAGCTTTTGACTTCTGCCGCAACAGGGATTGTATAATATAACACAGTGTGGGTTCTTTCTGTTTCAACCTTGCTGCCCCCTTTCAACACTTGCATCTCCCCAGAGCCATCCCTCAAATTAAAGGTCTCATCTTGCCTTGTCGCATCCTCACATATACAAACTGACCATCAACTCAGGGCTTCCAAGTCAGAAGCAAATACTTGCTCAACTTCATTAAAATGAATTTCCTTTGTTCAGCTGAGTTAGCTGGCCTCTTGCTTTGTGCATCACACCTGGGATAACATCATATTATGTGGTAGGAGGCATGCTCTGTCCACACCCCGTTTCTTTCTCTCAGGCTTGCTGAAACCACCTCGAGACACCCTCAGCTATATCCAAGTTTACTTGACAACAAAAAGAGTTAAAAATACATTTATACTTTATACAGTAGAAAGACTGCTTTGAAAATAGATATTTGGAAGCTAAAAGATATGAAGATTTGATTGGGAAAATGAGATTCACCACCTCAGGTATAAAAGTATAGCGAAACAATGTAAAATGGCACAATGAAAGCTGTAGTGAAAAGTAGTCAAAGCAAAGGTTAAAAATCACTAAGGATTCTAAGACTTGATAAAAAAAAAGAAAAAAAAAGTGCAAGAAAATTGCAGTCTGTCCAAGTAATAGAGACAATAAAGGAGGCAAAGACCTTGTTTAAATGTATGCACTGATCTAAAGACAGCCAAGTAAATGTCAGGAAACAGCAAGCAGGATACATAGCAGAAGCCAAATACAAAGAGTGTTCTTTTATAGCACTGCATGTAAGTAAGTTTCAAACAACCTTAGAATAAGGATATGTCGTTTATCACTGTCGTCATGTCATCTGTGCTATGGTTTTGCTGAAGCTCTGAAAATTATTTCTGCTTTATTTATTTTTATTTCATTCTATTATTTTTTTGTAAAATATTTTGCTTGATTCTGTAAATTAAAATATGTTCACTAATAATTTTTATTCATGTAATTTATTTTGTTAAGTTTTCTGATTTCTCTTCCTTATTCTTTTTTTTCTTGTTTTTGTTATTTATCTTATCACTTATACGTATATAGAAGTCCACATTGCAACTATATCTGACTTTAATTTAAAGCCTTTGATGTCTCAGAATGAACCTGAGACGTTTGCTCCTGCTTTTGTTTTACAACTTCCCTTTCATGGATTCTTGATTTTTTTTTGTTTGTTTTTTGAATTTTTGATTTTGTTGCTGGTTTTGATTATTGATTTTTAGATTTGGTTTAAGGTAGCACAACATTTGCATGGTTTGCCTTTTGCAAACTGTGTACCACTTTTTTGAAATTTTGATTTATTGAACTTTATTTTTTAATTTTTTGTTTGTTTGAACTTTTAACTTTAAAAATTAACAGTGGAATTTATGGTTCCTCTTTTTCCATTTGGAATTTATACTCCTTGGCATTTGTGAGAGCACAGGTCTCAGGCCTTATTTTGAGTTTCAGGACAAGACCTTCTTTTGGTTTTGAGGCCCTTTTGCCATTTCATGAATGTTTGGAGCCCACACTCATAACAATCCGTGTATTGTATTTAAAGGACCAGGTACCCTCTGAACAGAAGGACCCAAAGAGTTTTTTCCTGTCTCTCTGTATTCTGACTGTATTCTGTCATCCTCACAACAGCTGAGTCCCACTCACCCTGCAACTCTAAACTCAAAAAGCTTGTGCTCTCACACTAGCCTTAAACCACGCTTAGGATCACTTTCTCCTCAGTCTCAGAATTACTTTGACTGTCAGGCAGTGTTCTACTTTTCTAACCCAAAAGAGCATCCCCTAGTGATTTCAGACATTCAATGTGCCCCTGAAATTTCACTTATCTTCATTGGGCAATATTTCCAGACTGGTCCTCTTGCTTCCTGACCAGTTAAAGGGTACAACCCATTCATTGCTCTCCCAGCCCAGAAGCATATGCTGCATTTTACAAGCCAGAAGGTGTTTCAGGAATTCTCCAGGCTTCCATGGCCTAATTCTTTCTCTGTATTGTAAAGCCTCCTTGTCACCTATTGGATTGGCTACCTAGAGTAAACCCAACAAAGGGTCAGCAGAATGAGAGGAATACACTGTACAACAAACAAAACACTAGCCTTACTTAGGTTTTTCCAGTTCTTTGGCCCAGCTCTTTCATGGCCCAAGCTTTCCTCTTCACTCCTCCACTCCATGGTGAACCTTTGCCACTGCTCTTTTACAGAATCCAAAATCACCTTCCTGCCGGACTGGAGGTGATTTTAAAAGGGATGACCCAAGAACATCTACAGAGTCACAGCCCAGCTGAAAACTGAACTTTGGGTGCTCCTACTTGTGGCCAGAGCACAGCCTCCTGCTGCACATTAGTGGCCTTGAGACCTAACAGCTGCTTCCTGAGCACAACTGACAGCCTTTACCCCTTTATCCTTCCATCTGGAGTATGGCCTTATGTAATTGTTAGACGGCTCTTTCTTATATATCGCAGTATCAGCAAAGTAAATTTTTGTATTGAATAAAAAGTGTGAAAATGGAATAAAAGTTTGAATGAACACATTTCCACAGTACTTTGATCACTGTATTTTAACATCTGACTAGAATTAACTGGGAAGAGGAAGTTGGATACATTTTCAGCAGATTTAATGTATACTAATTAGTTCTTGTTAATTTATCCTATTAGGTCAAATTAAATTTGCATCATGAAAGGAGGCACAGTTTGTACTATAATAGAAATTGCTTTGCAAAGAGCTTTTTGATAATACTTACCGAGAGAGAATTTATGTACATGGATTGCTTGATTAAAACAAAAATGATTATTTAGTGTATAACAATAGACTTGATGCCCTTAAGCTTGTAAAGGAATATAAACTAGATGACTGGAACTGAATGTTCTCCTAAGTATATAAGACGTTCAGAACACAATATATATAGTTATGACGTCATCTTAAACTGTTTATGATGCTCTTTCTTTTTTATAATTTTAATCCAACCTGAAAATATATGCTTTCTAGACAACATAAAACTTAGTTTGTGATTTTGAATTTGTTGTTTGTGTGTTACCAACTTTTGAAACTGCCATTATTAGTCTGCCTAATGTAATTTAAATTTATATACCTTTCACATATAGTTATTGATTCCTTATTGATTATAATGTTATTAATTGCTTTTCTATAGCTACTTAGAAGCTTAAATCAAAACTCAAACTCAAACTCAAAGCAAACTTTATTGCCATCTCAACCATATACAAGTATACAGATAGACAACATTGTGAAGCTCAGGGTCCACAGTGTAACAACATGAAGTGCAAATAATAAATTACAAACAGAATTAAAATTAAAATTTAAAATTAAAACACAAACAAGACAAGACATAGTGCAAAGACAAGACAAAGAAGTAGCAGCAATATTGACATGTAGTAAGCAATATGAACATTGATGCAATGTATGGTATTTGCAATCTAGATACATAAATATAGTCAATAGATACAGTATATAATAAATAAATAAAAGATATAGATAATACAGAAATTATCCGTGTGTGATAACAGTTGTTTAAGACATGTGTAAACAATGACAGGTCAGAATGTTTCACAGCAGAAGGATATCAAGAATGTCAAAATACTTAAAGGTCAGTATGAGATTTTCAGTTCTTTTCTACATGCACACTTGTCTTTGCAGGAACGTGGCTTGCATGTATAAAAGTTCTGTTTTTAGAGGTGGTTGAGGCTGTGTGGAAGATCCCAGGGGGCAGCATGGTGTTAAGGAGTCTGGCAGCTTGGGGGTAAAAACTCTCCTGCAGCCTGGCAGATCTGGCTTTGATGCTGCAGCATCTTCTCTTAGATGGCAGAAGTGTGAAAAGTCCATGTGAGGGGTGTAAGGGGTCCTGCACAATGCTGCAGGCCTTGCAGACACTGCGTTTGTAAAATATGTTCTGTTGTGAAGGGAGAGACACTCTAATAATGTTCTCTGCTGTCTTCACTATCCTTTACAGGCGCTTGTGGTCGGATATGTTGCAGTTGCCATACCAGACTGTAATGGAGCTAGTCAGAACACTCTCAATGGTTCCTCTGTAGAACATGGTGAGGAAGGAAGGGTGAAGACGTGCTCGCTTCAGCCACCTCAGAAAGTGTAGTCTCTGCTGGGCTTTCTTGATTAGTGATGAGGTATTATGCATCCACGTAAGTTCCTCAGTTATGTGCACACCAAGGAACTTGGTACTCCTAACAGTCTCCACATCTAAACCGTTGATGCTGAGTGGGATGTGTCAACATGTTGTCAACATTGAGAGATAGATTGTTGTCTTCACACCATGCGGACAGCCGTTCCACCTCATCTCTGTATGCTGTTTCATCATCCCTGCTTATCAGTCCCAGCACCGTCGTATCATCCACAAACTTGATGATGTGGTTGGTGTTGTGCCTGGCTGTGCAGTCGTGGTTCAGCAGGGTGTAGAGCAGTGGACTAAGCACACAGCCCTGCGGTGCTCAGTGTGATGATGCTGGAAGTGTTGCAGCCCATCCAAACTGACTGGGGCCTCTCTGTCAAGAAGTCCAGGATCCAATTGCAGAGGGTGGTGTTCAGGCCCAACATGCTTAGTTTTACAACCGGCTTTTGAGGGATGATTGTGTTGAAGGTGGAGCTAAAGTCTATGAATAGCATCCTGACATATGTGTCTTTTTTATCCAGATATGTCAGGGAGAGGTGAAGTGCAGAGCATAAGGCATCCTCAGTTGACCTGTTTGAGAGCTATGCAAACTGAAGAGGGTCAAGGGAGGCAGGGAGATTAGTCTTTATGTATGACATGACTAACCTTTCAAAGCACTTCATGATGATTGGCGTGAGTGCAACTGGTTGGTTGTCATTCAAGCATGTCACTGATGACTTCTTTGGCACTGGTATGATGGTGGTCGACTTGAAGCATGCTGGGACTGACTACTGGCTCAGAGATGTGTTAAAGATGTCTGTGAGGGCACCAGCCAGTTGACTGGCACATTCTTTGAGCACACGACATTACTCACTTCAAAGTTACTTCTCAAAAAAGAGGGGAATAACACAAAGACCAGTGCTCATACTTATCAACCTCCAGTGTAGGACTGGAGAGATAGTTAATGAAGTGTCCTACACCCTCTCCCAGTGAGGAGCAGCAGTTCACGTTTCAGAATGACTGACTCTAGTATAGTGGGTCTGTGGTTTAACATTGTGGTGGCCCTTTTTAAAACAAATAAATAATTGAATGGTTGCCTCGATCTCCGTGGATGTGTGTGTTTGCACGGCTGCGGGAGGCTGGGGAAATAATTGGAGCGAGACACACCTGTGTGTGAGGGTACGGTCTGTCTCAATTGCTTCATTGGCTTTCTGTGGCACGCGATTGAGGTGCTGCACCCACATAGGCATTTAAGGGACAGCTGGCACAAGAAAAGAAAGACAAGACAGAAAAGAAAAAAGAATGGATGTTAAAGAGAGGAACAGAGAAAGGGGCAGGAGTGAGTGAGAGCTGGTGCAAGAAAGGAGGAAGCAGGAATGGAGCCCCACGAAGCTTATGTGGGGGCCGTGGGAATGCTATGTTTGAGTGACTGTGTAGTTGGGGCAACCATTATGCTCAGGGTGTGGTCTCACCAGGAGGAGCCAGCTATTGACTACGGTGGGAGTACAGTGTACTCTTGTTGGGGGGAGCCAGTTATTGACATCGGCGCTAGCAGATTAGAGCTCTGTGGCTCCATGTGGAATGCCATGGAATTGGCGGTGGGGACACGAGCCAGAATAATTGTTTGTCTATGCCTGTTGGTCAATGTCTCTCCGTGCTGCGAGGCCCGATCAGGGTAAAACAGATCGACATCAGTTTTAAAAGGAAGGCACCAGGGCTCAGAATTGTGACAGACAGTTTCCCGCCTGTGTTTTTAATCTTGTTTTAATGGAATTTTTAACCACCACCAGTACCCTGAATTTTATTGGATTATTTATTAATTGAGCTTCTTGCACTGCACTGTTTTGAACACTTGGGTTTTGACTGTGTTAATAAAAGCACTGGCACTGTTTCACCCACCCCTTGCTTTGTGTGTTGTGTCCTCATCTGCTGGTTCATCCCTTGGGTATATTATTGATGATAGCAGGTTCAAGTGGCTCCCTGGAGCAGCTGGCAGAGTGGAGCTGACCCAAACCATTACAATTTTACGGCATAATAATAATAACAATAATAATAATTCTTTACATTTATGTAGCACTTTTCTCAATACTCAAAGCTCTTTTTATAGTGAGTGGGGTGCCACTTTAACCACCACTAACATGTAACGTCCATCTCCAATAGCAGCCATTTTTGTGCCAGTACGCTCACCACACATTATCTCTCACCATTTCACCACCTAATAGCTAGTTAGCCAAGTAGAGCCAGGAAATGATTAGGGGTCTAGAATGACTAGGCTATGGAGGTCAGTTTAGTGTGAACATCGGGGTATACCCTGTTCTTGGAGAAGGATGCCCCAGGAATCTTTTATGACCACAGAGAGTCAAAATATTGTTTTTTAGGACTAATCCAAAGGATGGCACCATTTTTACAGCTCAGTGTCCCCGTCACTGCAGTGGGGCACTGGGATACACTTTCAGACTACAGGGTAAGCACCCACTGCTGGCTTCACCAACACCTCCTCCAGGAGCATCTCAAGTTTCTTCCTCAAGTATTGGCTGGGCCTGAACCTGCTTAGCTTCAGGTGGATGACCTTTTATAAAGTGCATGGTGTATGGCTGCTGGAGGTGTTTTGTAGTTTTTGTGGAATTCATAATGTTTTGCAGTTTTCCAATACATTAATACTAAGGCTTCACCTCAAAGATTAACATAATAATAATAAGTTTAAAGTAGTGGGGCAAAAAGGAGGAAAACATAGTAAAGTAGGTAATTGAGCTAAGCTGCACAATTGTTGCCACTTAACAACATCAAGAATGATACTGTTATAGCCAGCATATTATCCTGAAGATGGGTGGGGATTGATGAGTTATTGACAGCAAAATGTCACACAGTTACTTTGAACCCCTTTCTTGTTGGCCATGTTTATATACAGTATTCTTGCATATACTGTAGTAGTACACAGTTACTTTGAGCTCTATACATAGCCTGAAATGTTCGCATTGCACTTTATAAGCCCTGAAAGGTTCAATTAAGGCACACTGAGACTCCTGGAGCATTAGATAAATAGAGCCTCACAGAAGATAAGGGGCTATTACGGAGAGGGTTCCAACTCTGAAAGATGATCAGAAACACTGAAAGAATGAACACAACTTCAAAAACAGCAGCAGAATAGCCTTGGCTAGTTTCAGGAGCAGTTATTTTACAAGGCGTATCCAATGACCAAATCACCAATCATTTTGGCTGGCAGCACTACTTCTTCAAGTAGATGGATTGATCACAATATGCAAGATTTGTCACGAGTATTATTCCATCTCTGTCAAATCAAAATCTTTTTTACAAGTTCATTTTTATTCACAATTTTTAAACATTTCTAGAATGTGCATGTGTATCTCTGTCTGAACATCATCTTCTGGCAGCTCCTAGCAAGTTAGAACAGGTCACAAGCTCTCCTAAATCCTGATGAGGTTAGGAGTATTTTATTAAAATAGGTTAATAGATAAAAAGGCCTTTGCTTCTACTCCTAAAATATTTTAGGCCAGTTAGGACTATTGACCTACTATGAGACCCTTGATTAATCTGGGCACAGATTTCTCCATAATACCAGCCTGGCTGTTTTGCTTTTTATTTCTCATTACTATGGGATTGACACCCATGTTTTTATCATCACATAGAATGAAGGCTGCAATGCAGAAGTGACAAACTCAATGCTAAAGAGTTCCTACAGCTTTAGTTTTCAATACAGCCAGTCATATAATCAGTAAGCACTGTAAGCCTGTAATCCAGCTCACCAATTCATGCATTTAAAGAATCTGAAGGACTCTTTTTTTTCAAAGTAGCTGAGCATTTAATTTTTCTTTTTGAGGTCATGAGTCTACTCAGCTTTGAACAGCTCACTTATTTGTTAAAAGGCAGGTCACTTATGATGGCCAGTACTAATTAATAATTTAATTATTAAAATATTCCCACTAGTGTTTTGCACATCAGAAATGTATTTCCTAAAAACTCTACAAGCACAAATTATTTTATATAAGACTTTTCTTTGGTAAGCACTGTCCCAAAGTATTTCAGGCAGAGCTATGTTACAATTATTCCCATATGTCTGTTACATGTGGAACACCAGCAGTTTAATTGTTCAGGGTCGCACAGTTGAGCCAGTGATGGAAATTTAATTAGTTTTATTGTGACTTATAGTCAAATATTTTAACCATCATGCAACACTGCCTACCTATGAAGGAACTCTATGCAGTCTGATTAAAATAAAAAGAGATTCTCATATCAATGCACATGCTGTTATTTGTTAGAATAGAAACAAAATCACAGCAGTAGCAGGTTCATTTACACAGGAGGAATGCAGAGGATGATTAAACCCTAAAGGTTTTCATTCTTAACCCCAATAAGTAGCATCCATCTAAAAGGCAGTATTGTGCAGACTGATTTAGACCATTATTGACAAGTGTCATGTCTCATGTCTCATCAACACCACCACAGCAAAAACAGATTTTTTTATGGATACAGGGAAGGGTTTTGTCAGTGGGTCTAATGTTGCAGCAGTGCTGGTGCTTACTGAGTTGTTCACCCACTGGAATTAACGAGCACTATAAAGGATTTCTGACTTTTAATATTTTATGCCTACCAGCCACTGCTTAATTTTGTCAGACATTCTGATGAAGATGAAACACTAAAAATGTCCAATGCACAAAAAGGGTTTCTTATTTCATTCTGCTGTAAACCTTGGTTGTGTTCTTTAGATTCCAACAAAGGATGGAAATTCATTAGAAGTAAATGAAGATTATTTTCGGTGTAACGGGGAACTGAAAATGTCAGTGTGGGCAAAACCAATATTCTGCTGTCATGCTTGTTGGATGTAGTTATCAGTTAAACCATACAAAAAATGTTTTAATCCTTAATGATTTTCACATAAAATTTTCATGGTTCTAGACAGTTGTATTGCAATGAAGAACGGGCAAATAAATGCAAGAAATAGGATCATTCAATTCTTTTTTTGCTACATAGGCTGGATCAGGACATGCCATGCCCAGTCAGCTACATAGACCTTGTATGGTATGTTTTATTATTTCTCACTGTGTTGTGCTTTATTTAATTAATTCACTATGTATTATGGTTATTCAAATAGCCGCTGTGGCAAACGGCTGGGGGTGACACCCAGCTGGGATGCCCGGAAGGAGCGGAGGAGGGATTGCGCCTCCTCCAGACCACGAGGGGGCGACCGCCATGGTGGCTTTGGGGACCAAGGGAACTGAGCATGGAAACTCAACCCTATAGGGGCCCGAGGTCAATCCACCAGGGGACGCCCCAATGCCTGAGGAGCCGTGGCCCTCAGTACTTCTGCCACACCCGGCAAGGCAAGGGATACCCAGAGTGTTTCCAAGTGTGCAGCCGGTACTTCCGCCACACTGGGGCATGCCGGTGGAAGTTTATCTGGAGGCACCTGGAGCACGTCCGGGTGCGGATAAAAGGGGCCGCCTATCTCCATTCGTTGGCTGGAGTCGGGAGTGCAGAGGACACAGTCTTGGTGGAGAGGAGTGGAGGCAGCCTGAAGAGAGAGAAATCAAAGTGGAATATACAATATGTCCAGAAAATGTACACGTATATTTGTATTTTTTATCTAAGCAGGTCAATTTAGTGAAGTTCTTCAGCTAGTAGAATCATTGCAATTCTTTCTTTCAATTTAAAGATTCCCCCAATTGATTCTTAATAGCTATTCTCTTTCTTACTTTCTTTTCAGAATCATTTTCATCTACTGGTAGATGTTTCAAGGGTAAGGCAGATCTGGGATTTGTTTTTTTGAGTACATTAAGAAAACAAGTTACTTTTACAAGAAAAATCATTTGCCATTGCCCTTGAAACATAACAGACAAAACAGTAATGTATTGTGCCAGTAAAGCCTGAATGAAAAGGCCAATGCCTCATACAGTGTTCATTTTTGATCACATAAATAATTACACAAAAAGGACATTACAAAAGGGGTAATTGAGTCTTATAACTGAAGCATAACGTTGCTGATTTTTTTCAATTACATTTTCTTATGACTGACTGATATGCTTTATTTAAGCTATTTAATATCTTATATATGCACTGGCTATTGAGACTAGTAAAAGGAGCCAGAGAAATTTGTGAAAGATGTGCCATCCATCCATTATTCTTAACATAACTCATGGCAGGGCCGTGGGGCAGCTGTGACCCATCCCAGCAATGATCGGGTGCAAGGCAGGGCCAATTTATCAACATCAATTCACCTAATCTGCATATTGAGCATTATCCAAGAAATACCCCTATATTATTGAGAATACTGGGACCGTCTTCTTCTTAATAAACTTATTTTTTCTCATTTTTAATAGTATAACACATATTTTACCTATTGCAAAGTGGTTTTATTGTGCTATGCCCTCACCAAAAATATACAGTGTAGTAATGATTTAAATGTATTAAAATGGACAATAGTGTTATAGATTTCAACATTCTGTCAGTGTAGTGTCAGGTGGTCAATGAAATGTGATCCACAAGGTTTTAACCATAACTGCAATTATTTATAGATAGCAGCAAGTACAGTAGAACTTATGAAGAGGAAGAGACAGCACAGCCTCTGTTTTTTCTTGAATATAATGTATGATGTTAACTCAGCATAAATTCTTAAAAAGAAACTAACAATTTAAATGTAAACTAGAATAGGCTGCACTTTAGGACAATATTAATTTTGTGTTAATTTTTAACCATTGAGTGATATATATTGTACTATTTGGACAGGGTCTGTTTACTACTGTTAAGGATGAGAATTACATTCTGTTTAAATAGTTTTCAAATTTTTGAAAGATTATAATTCCTAAATATTTGAATTTGTGTAACACAGTAGAAAGCAATTGTTCAAATTAAGACTGATGAGGAAATAACATACTTGTAAATCCTTTTAATCTTCTATCCATCCATTACCTATAGTGTAGCATATTGAAAGTGAATCATTTTGTTTGGAAATGCAGATTAACATTTTGTTTCTTATATCCCTACACTACGGGATAAGCTGAAATCAAGCAGTGTGATGGTGAACAAACACCTTGTTGCTTAGTTTTTGGACTCTCTATCAGTTCCATGTGTTATTTTGGAATATAATTCATTTTTAATGCATTTCTTTATTTTTACTATTTCAACAATGATGTCATTGTGTCCCCATTTTGAGACATTAAGTACTCATGAGATTTTCAGATTACATGAGATTTCTACTTCATGGAAGATTTTGTTATGTCCTGTGACAGGTATTTTTTTCGGTATGAGGAATATTCTAGCTTTGGGATAAAACCAAATTAATTTATTTTTGGTTAGGGAATACTTTTGGTATAGTTTGATTAGTCTGTTGATGAACTTTGCTGCACATATTCTTGACTACTCTCTTTTCTCTGCCCTTTGGACTAGTTCACTACCTTGTTTAGACTTTGTGGCTTTTTGACTTCTTTCTTGTTGTTGACGAAGACTTTTGCATTTGAGCTGATTTAATTTCTGTAATGAGGTCAATAATGTGTCTTGTTTATTTGATGTGCTAATATTGTATTTGAATTTAAGTGTGAGTCTGAGAAAAAAGATATCATGGCTAAACCACTAGGCCAGTTAGAGTAATTCAAGTCGAGGTGAAAGGTGCCACAGAATCCTCTTCAAGCATCCTAAGGGAAATCACACTTATGCTAGTGTACTGAGGTCGGTAACAATAGGAATGTTTCATCAACCACTAGTTTAATTCAACCTCATCTTTTTTCAACTCCACTGTTTTGTTTAATTATAGTCTTCATTTAATCATGACTGATAGGTTACTGATTTTCTTGAAGACAGAGCTAAATAGTGAGAGAGATAACAATGCTTTCTTTAACAGACTATCTTCTTTCACTAGATCTCCCCAAGGATGTCTGCCATGGTTTGCTATTTGGTCTGTATACAAATGTCTTTAAGGTCAACCACCGTTCTTGAAACCCAATTATATACGCAGGCAACTCTGTTATTGTTAGCTCATTTAAAGCAAAGGAGTGGATGTACATTCAAGTGATATGGAGTATGCCACCTGTAAGTAAAGTCTTCCTTAATAAAATGTTGCTGCAATCAAATGCCTGACTATTGATTTCAGAAAGAATGCTGAGGCTTCCCATCAAACCTACTGTATATTATGATTGAATCAGTACGCATGACAGATAAATATAAGTAATTATAGACTAATCCACAGTGAAACTAACATAGTGCGTTTAAGGATTTTAGCAAACTAATACATTTTTATTATTTTTATCTTTTATGCAAAAAGTATTGGTAAAAAGTTGCATTGTGAATAATTGTAGTTTTGTTCATTTTATACTTTTCTTCATAATAAATGATGTGACCTGTAGCTCTTTCATCTGCCTCAGCTCTGCTTACTAATTTTCTTTCTTCAAGATTGTTTTAAAATATTTAAAAGCATTGACTGTTACAAGTAAAATGACACTGATTTAGCTCAGGGAGGATTTCATTTTATTACATTTTACTTTCATAATGTTCTCATTTTTATTTTGGGCTAAATGCTATAAAATGATGGTTTCATTGTTGCACAGTTCTGATTGTAAAAATTTGTATTGTTAGGTTTATTTACTTCTCATTGGACGGAGTCGTGGCTCTGAGGCTCGGGATCTGCACTGGCAATCGGAAGGTTGCCAGCTCAAATCCTGTGAATGCCAAAAGAGATTCTGCTCTGTGGGGCCCTTGAGCAAGGCACTTAACCTGCAATTGCTCCGTCCCGGGTATAACGTTAATCTGCATCCATCCCTGCATGTAGGCCCTCCAACCTGCAGGGAAAAACTTGGGGGTTGGTGACAGAATTGGCACTCCAGCCACCATAAAAAAAACCTCACACTGTTTCACTCCATCTGAACTTGTGTGGTGCTGAGGTGTCACCCGTTGCATGGTTGCACTCGGGTCCTAATCTGGGATCCTGAGTTGTTTTGTCGTGTGGTGGGTGCAGCAATGCGCTGTATCAGTGCATGCTCCTAACCTACTACTACTACTACTATTGGTCAGCAGTCATGTTCTTAGCAATGTAATCACATGACACTCAGAACTAGCACATCATGATGTAATCGCCTGGAGGATTTTTATTATGGTGGCACGTTACTTGATTTTAGATTATTACAAAAAAGCCTCTTGTGTGCTAGCTAACTTTCTTTGTTTCTGATAGACAGAACCTGATGTGATTTTGACTTGGGTTTTTGTGTTTTTTTATGGGCTTTAGTCTATTTTTCACTTATGGATGATGCTTTTGCATTTTTATCTGCTGATCCATTCTTTTACTTACACTCCCTTGCCCATCGTGGCAGTATAGGCTGTGGTAAAAAAATAAGGCAGCAGACAAGAAAAAGGTTTGGGGATGTCCACCCCATATACTGACAAAATCAGCCAAATAAAAGAAGCACGTCTTTACAGATCAGAGTTCTGAACTGAACTAACAAGGTAAGTCTGTTTTAGAAGTATGGTGGATAGGAGGAAGAGGTGGAGTCAGGGCAGAAGAAACAAGAACTGATGTGGCAGGAAGGTGAACTCTGGGTACTGGAAAAGATGTCAGTAGGTGGACTGGTTGTGATGTCACTGAAAGGCAGGGCCTTTGGCTAAACTGCAGAGGAACAAGAGAGAGAGGATCAGTTGACAGCACCAACCCCTGGTCTGGCTAATATAGCACTGTAAGCTGTCCCCCATGCGTACGTCTGTGACAAGCCTCAAACCGCTTTTAATCCTTGTCCATGTCTTTTTCAGGGCAACCCTGTTTTTTTTAGCTAAAGCACAATAATAGCAGGCCATTACTAAAATGGTAACATTTAATAATGTCACCACCATGTGAGTCAGTCGGTCAGTCAGTCATTTCCCAACCCGCTATATCCTAACAAAGGGTCACGGGGGTCTGCTGGAGCTAACCCCAGCCAGCAAAGGGCACAAGGCAGGAACAAATCTCTGGGCAGGGTGCCAGCCCATGGCAGGGCACACACACACACCAAGCACACACTAGGAACAATTTAGGATCGCCAATGCACCTAACCTGCATGTCTTTGGACTGTGGGAGGAAACCGGAGCACCCGGAGGAAACCCATGCAGACATGGGGAGAACATGCAAACTCCACGCAGGGTGGACCCGGAAAGTGAACCCGGGTCTCCTTACTGCGAGGCAGCACGGCTACCAGTGCGCCACCATGCCACCCCATCATGTGAGTATATAATGAAAAATAAAGTTAAAGGAATGATCAAAACATTAAAATTTACATTGCAATCATGACTCTTAAAGCCTACTTTTTACATTCCATATTAACACTAGCATCTTAACACTTGAGTCAGCGCTATTTCCCCGTAGCTAACTATTTTACATTGTCATCATTTATAGTTTATCAATATATTTTTGTAAATATATTACAAAATATTCTTATGATCATTTAGTTGTCTGTAAGTGCATCTGGGGAGAGTGAACTTTTCAAAAAAAAAAAAGAAATAGTTTTATTCCTAGCAGTGTATTTTCTGAAAGTAGCTGCAGTAAATGTGAAGCACAATTCGTGAAGATGAGAATTAGCACTTAAAATATTCCATTAAAAGCAACATTTTTTACTCTGGAAATCTCTTGTGTGCTCTATTTGATTGTTTCAGCGAAGCTACAGCTACAGAGACTATGAAAATGCCACATTAATGACCCAGTTACTTTAATTGAAATACTGCATTATATGGAAGTTTCCACTAGACTCTCTTTTTAATGTTTCTCCATAGAAACCATTATTTCAAAGCAGGGTTAATAAGCTCTAAGCTAACACTTCAGCCAGACAATGTGATGTAATGTGTAACAATAAGGTATATTTCTTTATTTAATAAAGTAAAAGTGTGGGAGGAGTGATATAGGCAACACAGAGATAGTCGGTGCTTAACTCTTTAACACATTTGACATTACATAAATCTTAATGGTGGACTCATTTTTTAAATGGCACAGACCTTCCTCAGTACAGCATTAAGACATTGCACCACAGATTCGACACTTACGCGACTTTAGCTTGTGAAAAAAAGTCTTGAAGAATGGATGAAAAATTTGACAAGTAACCTTCTCTCGGAATTACTGCATTACTTGCACTATTTATTATATTTGAAGTGCACATTTTGTATTTATAATCATACCATTATTATAGTATATGCTGAAGTTTTCAATGGAAACAGAATCATTTAATTTGTAAGTGTGATAATTGATATAAAACAAAGCATTTTCATACATATCTAATTCAATGCAGGATTGTCGGAGGAAAAGAGCTTTACTTTGAATGTAAAATGTGTCATTTATGTTCAGCTTCCTTGTATACCTTATTTTAACTTTTATTGAAATCATTAATTACCTTACCATCCTTCCATCGTGTCCTTACAGCAGTGGTTGAAAGGCAAGAACTGAAAACGAGTTTATTATAAGTTCAAATTTGAACTACATGTAATAATTTTCAAGTACAGTATCTATAATTTTGTAAACACATGCAAATTAGTTGCTAATATGCGATAATATAATTGGATTTTACAGATGATTTTTATTTAGAAATCAATGTTGCAAACATTTTACTTTAATTGGGGAGATCATTTATTAGAACCTATTGTTTAATAATACATAAAACTGCATATAAATTGAGTTTGAGTTCACACATATACTGTATAAAGGATTAAAGAATACATGATATATTACCAGAAAACTAAGTAACCAAAGGAGACAGAGATCAAAGTAAAACAAGGAAAAGGTATGTAAGAGAGCATATAATTGTTCATGAAGATGATAAGTGAAAAACTCTAGAAAGGCAGAAGAATTCTAGAGTCTGTAAGGATGATAGGCAGTAAGAACTAGAAATTAAGAAATAGTGCAAAGGCTAAAAGAGGTTATAAACAAATAAGAACATTGCAAACGTCATAAAAAGAAAACAGTCCCCAAACTGCTGATGGCCCCCTCCCCACCCCATCCCACCTCTGTCAGAAGCAGCTCAGGAAATAAATAAAGAAAACAAAGGAGACATTGTTCTAGTGGCATACTGTCCTACATATCCCAATTAGAGAAAAATAGGTGATTTGTAATAAATAAAATTCCTTTTACTAACGATTATATAGAGGATGGGGAAAAGAGGTTAATATGAGTAGCTGAAATTCCTGAAAGAATTAAGGTATTAATTAAGCTCCTCCAGGTATGTTTTAAGCATTGCTGTTGACTTTTCCAGTGATATGCCAAGAGAATCTTAGAAGTTAAGGAGCACACTAAAATCAGCTTCCTATTAATGGATGGAATGGAGTGAGATTAAAAATAAATCCAGCAGTAAAATTAACAGTGGAGAACGAGGAAAAGAAGCATCTAAAACAAACAAAAGAGAGCTGGAAATAGAGGACCACAAAGATGCGGTGGGAGGGCATGACCAACACATGAAAAATGGAACCACACGCTGTAAGAAATCATAAATTACAAATTGAGTCAGGGTTTATATCCATTATACATCATTTCAAGGGAGTCATATAAATCCTATGGACAATTTTATATAAGATAAACTTAATTAGGGTTGGATTAGATTAGTGTCTTTAGATGAATTTTTGACATCTTCAAAAACTGAATCTCAGTTCAAGTTGAAAAAGGATTCAGATCTGAATACCACTTCACTGAAATGGTGAGTGGCTTTTAGCCTGCATCACGGAGTTGAAACCTGGTTGTACAAACAAAATTAAAAAAAACGGTGAGATGAAATTGTGGTGAACAGAAAGATGCCACATGTTTTATGGACTGACCTTAGCTGTAGGTAAAGAATATAGTAGAGGGAAGGTTGTAGAACAAAAGAAACCCCATCTCCCCAAAAAACATAAAGAAGACCAGCACAGAAAAGAAATAGGATTTCTACCAATATTAAGAGCATTAATATAAAAGATAGGTTTATGCAAACACCATTTCTGCACAAAACCCATCCCTTGACTTTGTTAAAAATCTGATATACTAGTGCATGAAATAATATAAACTAATTAATTTGTTATAGCTAAACTTTCTAGACTAAAAATATATATACAAGATTCAGTGGCTGAACTAAACTGGAGCCAAGAAAGGAGTTGAGGAAGGAAAAAAGAACAGCTTTCAGGCCAAAGAAAGTTTGTGTGCTTTTTGCTTCGCAAAAAGCCATTGACTTCTGAGAGTGACTTTTAGATCCCCAAAAAGAGAATGAATCATTAGCTTTAAGCTTCATTCAAAAAGGCAGAAAAGATGAATGTAGAAAGTGTAACGTCAGGTGACCATATGAAGCTCAGTTCCAGTTACAGGTCCAGTGCCTGATTATTGGTGACTTATTTTGTTCATCACATCCAGAGTTAAGTTAGCGACTACAGGCTTAAAATGAATGTCTGTTTGGGCGCCTTTTTATCTGAAGAAGTCTCTGCAGAGGTGTCCACACAACTCTGATTAACAGATATAATTAGATGAAGTACAGGGCTGACCAAAGTGTTAGTACAAGATACAGTTCAGCCATTCATGCTAAAATGCTGGTGTGAGTGTAACTTCCTGGTATGATTTTAACCTCTTCTTGGGTGTGCTTTAGTACTGACTTGGCTTGGTCATCCGTAGTCTTGGCAGTGTAATGGTCTCTAATGAGTGAAAAGGAGTTTGAGTTGTGATTCTTTGGAGGAGGTGTACAGTGTCAGGCTCATGTCTGACTACAACTGGAAGGGTGATGGACCTGGAAGCTTCAGTCTTACTGGATGTGAACTGTGTGGGCTTAGCTTCAAGATTTCTCTGTATGCTGACATATACAGTATAAAACATAGATTTATTGGTTTATGAATTTATATTAATATTTTATTATATATAAACACAGTACAGATGATTTTTATTATAACTCATTGGTTCGCTTCCCAGGTCCTGTCTGCGTGGAGTTTGCATGTTCTCTCCATGTCTGTGTGGGTTTTCTCCGGGTACTCTGGTTTCCTCCCACAGTCCAAAGACATGCAGGTTAGGTGCATTGGTGATCCTAAATTGTCCCTAATGTGTGCTTGGTGTGCGTGTGCCATGCAGTAGGCTGGCGCCCTGCCCTGGGTTTGTTTCCTGCCTTGTGCCCTGTGCTGGCTGGGATTGGCTCCAGTAGACCCCCATGACCCTGTGTTAGGATATAGCAGGTTGGAAAATGATTGACTGATTGACTGACTGACTGTTTGGCTAAAGCTATTTGGAAATTAGTTGTTAGTGCATAGCTAAGCATTATAAACAAAACTATAAATATAGTTTAATGAGAATAAAACACACACCTCATAGTGGAGTCTTGCAGTGTTGACAGCTAGCTGTAGATCTCTTTTATCTGCAGTGCTGAAGAAAGATAAGGACTTAAAGCATGGATCTAAAATTATGCTAATGTGAAGTGCTTTTTTCACTGAGGCATCAGAATAACTAGATATAGGATCTCTGATTTGCTTGATAACTTGAGTGCCTTCTTCCTTTGCTTCTGTAACTTATTCATCCAATTTCAGCAATAAACATGCAAGAAGGGGAGCTATGATAGAAACTGTTGGTATTTTTTCTTCACACATTGCATTGGTAGCACTTTTGAAATGGTGCTTTAACATTAACCATTGTTATATATGGCAGGCAGTTTATCCCGGCCAATACCCCCACACCGCTAGATGGAGTCCTCCCTGCAACTTGGAGGTGCCCCGAATTCCAGCAGGGCATCATGGACAATGGAGTTCAGATTCACAGCCCTGCTGGATATCGTGGAGGCCACCAGGGGACGCTGCAGGGAAGCCCAGAAGTACTTACAAGTCACAGGGATAGAATAACTAAAGTACTTTCGGGTTGAAGAAAAAGGAGAGTTTCCATCTGACCCGGAAGTGCTATGAAATCACATGGACTGTGGAACAGAAGCACTTCCGGGTCAAGGAATATAAAAAGACTCTAGGAAACCCCAGCAGACTGAGCCGGAGTTGGGAGGAAGTGTGACAGAGCTGCTGGGTGGAGTGGAGGATTGATTTATTATATTATTGATTTATTATTGTTGTTCTTGTGAGTATTGTGGAAGTGAAGGTGTTATGTGCACATTATTGGAAATATTAAATTCATTTCTGGAACATTTATCTGGTTTCTGGTCGTGTTGTCTGTGGGTTTCACGGGGCAACAGCGACCCCTGCTGTCACACCAAGTTTCATAGAATCCTGTTATCAGGTGCCGGTCATAAAATTAGAATATCATGACAAAGTGATTTATTTCAGTAATTCCATTCAAAAAGTGAAACTTGTATATTAGATTCATTCATTACACATAGACTGCTGTATTTCAAATGTTTATTTCTTTTAATTTTGATGATTATAACTGACAACTAATGGAAGTCCCAAATTCAGTATCTCGGAAAATTAGAATATCAATTAAGACCAATGCAAAAAAAGGATTTTTAGAAATGTTGGCCAACTGAAAGGTATGAACATGAAAAGTATGAGCATGTACAGCACTCTGTTTAGTTGGGGCTCCTTTGGCCTGGATTACTGCAGCAATGCGGCGTGGCATGGAGTCGATCAGTCTGTGGCACTGCTCATGTGTTATGAGAGCCCATGTTGCTCTGATAGTGGCTTTCAGCTCTTCTGAATTGTTGGGTCTGGTGTATTTCTATGGGGTTAAGGTCAGGCGAGTTTGCTGGCCAATCAAGAACAGGGATACCATGATTCTTAAACCAGGTATTGGTAGCTTTGGCACTGTGTAAAGGTTCCAGGTCCTGTTGGAAAATGAAATCTGCATCTCCATAAAGTTCGTCAGCAGCAGGAAGCATGAAGTGCTCTAAAACTTCCTGGTAGACGGCTGTGTTGACCTTGGACCTCAGAAAACACAATGGACCAACACCAGCAGATGACATGGCACCCCAAACATTTACTGACTGTGGAAACTTTACACTGGACCTCAAGCAATGTGGATTCTGTGCCTCTCCTCTCTTCCTCCAGACTCTGGGACCTTGACTTCCAAAGGAAAAGCAAAATTTATTTCATTAGAGAACATAACTTTGGACCACTAAGCAGCAGTCCAGTCCGTTTTGTCTTTAGCCCAGGCGAGACGCTTCTGACGCTGTCTCTTGTTCAAGAGTGGCTTGACACAAGGAATGCGACAGCTGAAACCCATGTCTTGCATACGTCTGTGCGTGGTGGTTCTTGAAGCACTGACTCCAGCTGCAGTCCACTCTTTGTGAATCTCCCCCACAGTTTTGAATGGGTTTTGTTTCACAATCCTCTCCAGGGTGCGGTTATCCCTATTGCTTGTACTCTTTTTTTCTACCACATTTTGTCCTTCCCTTTGCCTCTCTATTAATGTGCTTGGACACATAGCTCTTTAGCCTCTTTAGAAATTACCTTTTGTGTCTTGCCCTCCTTGTGCAAGGTGTCAATGGTCGTCTTTTGGACAACTGTCAAGTCAGCAGTCTTCCCCATGATTGTGTAGCCTACAGAACGTCAGCCTTCTAAGGGAGTACAGTACAGGCAAGAGTTACCTGATTCCCAGTTAGCAAACTGTCAATAAAATGAATAAACACATTAAAGGAATACTCCACCCAACAGAACAGAATTACTTTTCACAGTTCAATTCACCGTGCACACCACGAGATGGTAGACTATGGTAAAATAACACTTTGTTTTCCTGCAAAGAACTTTGTTTCTTTTCTTCAATCCCAATGTCATGTATATTAAAAATGATCATGAATCCAACTGTGTTTTGCATTCATGCTGCTTGCTAAAATAATTTTATTATATTTTACTATAAACAAACTGTTAGTCATTTACACATTACTTTAGTTCCTCTGGTGGGAAAACTATATCAACATACTTCATGAACTAGGAGGTTTGTCAACTACTTTAGGAGCACGCATTGCATTGCAGTGCCTTGCCGCACCCACCACACGACAAACCAACTCAGGATCCAGATTAGGACCCAAGTGCAGCCATGCAACGGGTGATACCTCAGCACAGCACTAGTTCAGATGGAGTGGAACAGTGTGAGGTTTTTGTATGGTGGCTGGAGTGCCAATTCTGCCACCAACCCCCAAGTTTTTCCCTGCAGGCTGATCATACCCAGGATGGAGCAATTGCAGGTTAAGGCTCCTGAAAATTGATTTTCAACAGGCCGATTCAAAAAATTGAATTGAAGTGAAAGGATTGATAAAAATCACTATATAGATTTAATCTAATGACTCTAAATACAAAACTGCTTTAAAATATAAGATAAATAATCTGAGACATTCTCCAGAAACAGAAGAATATCATCAGCATTAAGATGACTTTTATAAGGTGAATTATTAATAGTTTTATGAGAAAACAGCTGTGAGTCACATAAGAGTCCAAATGAAAGAATTAAGAGCATAGGAAACATAGGACAGCCTTGTCTCACTTCCCTACAGATGGGACAAAAGGGAAATGAAACTTGCTTCCAATGTTAGTTGGGAAGAGAGCACCCTGGATTGCTGTTTTAAAAAGGACTCTTGTCAGAAATTAAGGTAATTATAGTAACTTATTCAGACATTGCACAGATGTTGAATGTAGCTCATTGCCATTCAGTGATTGTTCAGATCACTAGATGGGAACTGTCAGGAATGCATCATTAATTTATTTTTCGTGTTTGCATTTTGTTGTATCTTTAATTGTTGTTTATATGTTTTACTATTCTTCTGGTAAAGTCACCACTTTGCCATTTTGTGTTTGTGGCCTCTTCTAGTACCTTTGTCAATGTACAAGTCTATTTAAACTATAACCACCTCAGAAACTTAAGGCTACTCACTTTATAAATTTCCACTGTTGACATTTTGGTTTTGTTCCATGGCTGACTCTCATCTGTCCATTGTTGCCACAATAGGCTCTTAACTGTAAAGTGCACAAGCATGTTCAAAAATGGATGAGTGCAAGTAATTTTAAATTATAATAATATCTATATATCAAAATACCTAGTATTGATGCACATCATTATTTAACATTCTAAAATATTTTGCACTTTAGTAGAAAAAAATGAATTAACTTAATTACACTTCACTTAATACACTGACTCAGCAGTGATTCAAATAAACATGAAGTGATGAATGCTGACTTAGTGATGAAATAACTATATATATCAATATGATGCTATTCTTAACCTGGTTAGCAGCAGGAATCAGTTACCATAATGCTGGAAAAATTAATTTCAAAATGCAATTCAGGAAAGAAGTTTTAGAAAGTGATTTTTTTTATTTGCATAAAACCTGAACAGCTTCAAGGACTCATTGAGACGTCTAAAAAGTAGAGCAGTTTAAATCGGCCCATACAATCCTTATCAGCCTGAAGTTCAGCATTGCCAAGAACCTTTTTCTCAAAACACAATCAACCCATATGGTCATGTCTTAGTTGACTTTTTGTACTAGCTTTTCATTTTAATGATTTCCAAGTAATCTAATCGCAAAAAAAAAACTTGCCACTAATAACTCCACATACTGCCCTTTCTTATTTAATCCAATTATATCAATGAGTCATCATGAAAGTTTTTGCTCAGTTCCTGTGTACTCTAAAAATTATATAAGTCTATTTGAGGCTCATGCTATCTGCATTACTTACAAATTCTGTTCATTTTTTCAGTCTACTTTTTCCATTGTTCCTTAATAAGGTGATCACTCTAAAAAGTTAGATAGATAAAGTGGAACATAGAAGCTTAAAAATAAACATCAGAATGACTGCTTAACAGATCATTCCCAAAACTGCTTAAACCAACCCAGAGTTTGTAGGGGCCTCTAGATTATTTTGGAAAACTTGGGCAAAAGGCAAGAAGCAATCCTGGACTGGTTATATATAGATTAATTACAACAAAATAAAAGTAATAGGCAGAACATCAATAAAACACCAAACCGAGCACAAAGATATCTAAATAGTTAAAATACAAACATATTTAGATTTTTTTTTTTCACATGGTAAAGTCTGTTATGCATCTAAATACCAGTACAGGTCAAATCCTGTTAGAAGAAAGTGATTTGAACTGAAAATAAATCATAACAAGGATTTCATTATAATGGAACTGGAACAAAGACTGATGTGTGGAATAGAAAATTTGATGGGAACATCTTTTTTCTTTATGCCAGGATCAATGGCAGTGAGAATTTTCAAGTTTTTCTGTAACGTAAATTGCTGCTGTTTGTTCTTTTGTGAGTCACCCTTTTTATTTTTTTTAACCTGATAAAATTTTACATTAACTGATCATGATCAAAAGTTAGAGGAAATGGACGTCATATTCGAAAATAAGAATCACTGGATATATAAATTTGCAAGTGCAAAATTCAAAGACACATTTAAATGCAATAAAAAAAATGAATAAAAGATTATGGTGTGCAGGCGTTCACAGAGGAAAATCTCAGAGAATTTATGAAATATGTTGGAAACTGGTCCAGTAGCATAAACACAAGGGAAGCTCAGCAGTCGGCACTTTTGCTGAAGGGCGAGCGAAAAATGAATCTCCCATTTGGTTGATGTGCTGTGTGAGGTCAAACTGTGCCTTGAGGAGCTCATAAATACAGTGTAATCACCTCAGATTTTTGTATAATACATGTTTTGCTGATTTTTTTTTCTCTCTCTCTCGTGAAAAATGACTTTATTGCAATGAATTTTGCAGATAAAATAGACTTCATTATAATTAATATTTTTAAAACAGGAAATTGGCCAGGATCCAAAAAAATTGCTAAATCAAAGATTTTGTTAAAATGGAGTTTGTTCTAATGGAACTTAATCTGTTTTTTTTAAATACTGTAATTAATTTGAAAAGTAAGAATATTTTGAACTAGAAAGAGAGAATGACCAAGACACTAAAATGCAAACTTCTACTCTATACAGACTTTAACACTGTCATGTGATCCTCCATTATTTCCAGAGCTGCAGGAATAGACAGACTCAGGACACTGTGACACTGAACTGGATTAAATGGGTTCAGTGACAGTCAGATAGATTTGGGGGGAAAAAAACTGAACAAAACAAAAGAAAAAATTCTTTTGATTTTATGAACAAACACTTTTCATAATTCACACATCATCACTCACCAGTTCACAAAATTAGAACATTTATCATATGATTGACAGCATTGTGTAGCAGGCAGTGTGGCTTAGTGGTTATGGGCTTTGGACTTCAAACCCTGAGGCTGTGGACTCCATGTGACCATGAGCAAATCACTGTATCTCCCTGTACTCTAATTGGAAAAACAAAACAAATGCAACTAATTGTGTCAGTTGCCTTCTGCCTCCGCCAAATGAGCAAATGATACCGTAATATAACTATGTTAACAAACAAGTCTTACTGTCAGCTGTGTACAAATTATAGCTCATATTATGTTTCTGAATTTCATCTCCCAGTACACATTGGTTCCAACCCAGAGTCTTGAGGAACACCATACCTAACTGCAGTAAATGAGTATGAAGAATACTGAGCAGTGCTGAAAGTTAAGAATATAATACATTAAAGGCAGCATTCCCTGCATAAAATCATATTAGATCATCAGTTATAAAATGAGTTTGAAGGTTGTTTATGTGTAGTGACCATAGCAGAAACTTATTTTTTATTACTTACAAGTGTGTATCCGGAAAACCAAACACGGGGGTTGGCAAGCGAAACTTGAATTTGTTAAATAAAAGTTAAGTCAAAATCAAAACTAGATTCAGAAATAAATGGCTTTATTCAAGCTCTTTTATTTTCACAAAGTTCAGACATCCATAACACTGCAAAGAGTTCTTATGTGACATGGCTGCTGTGATGTAAAGCTGAACACAGTGTGTGCCTGTGTATTTGGAGACACACAGAATCATGGTGACAAAGATATCTAAAGAAAACAAATGGCCAAATCTGCAGTGATCATGATATTACTACCATAATGATCAAAGAAAATGTATGTTTAATAAAAAAAAAACATTTGCATAATTCTGACAAAGGTGATTCCAGGCATATTCATAAGTGACTGAAAAAGTGGATTTAAAGCAACCTACAACAAGAGAGAGACGTACAGGAGGCAAGAGATGACAGTACAGGCAATCTATTTATATGTAAGTCAGAACTTGCACAGAAAATGTAAATTAATAGAAATATCAGCAAAAACACATAATGTTTTGTTTCTTATTTTAAAGAAGAAAGTTTCAGATATATTATTAAAATGACGGTGAAGTAATATTTCTGCATTTTATATCACAAAACATAAATAATTTAAACTGAAGTTCGGATATTTACAGTGTGTTGATCTCATGCTTAAACACCTTACTGTTTTTGGTAATGATGCAGTACATCATAGAGGTAAAAATGTCAGAATGATGGCATGAAATCCCAACACTAATTGACAATCAATCAGTGTCTCACCTCCTTACTTTATGCTTGGACATAATAATAATAATAATAATAATAATAATAATAATAATACATTTTATTTATATAGTGCCTTTCCCATGCTCAAGGCGCTTCACAGAGTCTTAGAAAAAAACAGCAGGGTATATGTAACATTGGATACAAATGTTTTCCTGAATAGAACAATGAAACAGATAACAAAGCATTAAATAGAATAAAGGACAGTAAACCAGAGTAAAATACTAAATTTAATACTAAAAGAAAAACCTAACAAATAACCTAATTTGTGATAAAACAGACACACAGATTATCCTGAGCATATGGACAGAGAGGTAAACTAAAAGAAAGGACAGAATGGTAAGTTAAAAGCCTTCCCAAATAGATGAGTTTTAAGATGTTTTTTAAAAGAATGAGTGGAGTCAGCTGAAATAATTAATTGTGGGATGTCATTCCAAAGTCTAGGTGCTATGGAGCTGAAGGCCCTGTCACCCATAGAGTGCAGGCTAGTGTGAGGCACAACAAGATTATTAGAATCAGAGGACTTGATAGGCGAACAGGAGCATAGTGATTTAGAAGGTCACTGATGTAGTCTGGTGCAAGGCCATTTAAATCTTTATAGGTTATTAATAGAATTTTATATTCAATCCTGTAAGACACAGGGAGTCAGTGAAGACGAAGCAGGATGGGTGTGATGTGCTCACTGTTGCTGGTTCATGTCAGGACTCTTGCAGCAGAGTTTTAAATCAACTGGAGTTGTGATATAAGATTAGAAGGGGCACCTGCCAGCAGCGAGTTACAATAAACGATGCAGGATGTGATAAAAGCATGGACAAGTTTCTCAGCATTAGAAAAGGAGTGGAATGAGCGAACACGGGATATGTTACAGAGGTGAAAGTAAGAAAGTTTCTTAATGTGGTTTATATGGGTGGAATAAGAAAGGGAGGAATCAAAAATGACACCAAGGTTCCTTGCATCAGAAGAAGGTCTGATGAGATCACCAACATGAGTGACATGACTCGGCTTTGAGGCATTCAGTTCCTGGGGTGCTGGAAATTACATGCAGGTGGGCTCTGCCGCTCAGCTAAATGGACAGCTGACAGTCTAGAAGAGAAGCTTTCCTGTAATGGAGTTTTTTGCATGCCACAAGTTACTTTTGGTGACATGTGCAAACTTCATTTTCCTCTTCATCTTTTTTGATCTTTCTGAAGCTGATTGGATTGATTCCATCATTAAGGTTTTGGCTAGTTTTATAGCCAGATTGCCCTTTCTGACAATAACCTTCTCTTTTTATCTGGGCTTGGGACCAGCACAAAGTTAGGCTGGTTTGCCTCACTGGTGGCTAGGCTTTTGGTGACATGTGGAAACTAAAACACAAACTAACTGAAAATGTTGACAGGGTATGTACTGTACTATATTATGTCTCAGCATTAGTGACAGATGCTACCTTTTCATCTGTTAGTAAGTAAAAAATGGAAGTCACTAGATGGAAATTAATTGAAATTCAGTTACCTTTTTGTATCAGCAGAATTGCTGTAAGCTGGGACCATCATAACCTGAGACCTGCCTATACTTTAATTTTTTTTTTTTTTTGTGGGATAGCCTCCCTGTTTGTGAGATAAATGTTCAAACATGTATAAAGTTATGTTAAACAAGTCAGCAGGCTTTGGTGACTTTTGTTTGATGTTGTTATTTATGTTATGCCTTTATTAAGCTTTGATAATAATATGTTTGCATAATGATATTCTTATAATTGAGAATCTGGGTGTGAAGGATTGCTATGAAAGCACCCTCATTGTTTCATTTTAGGATTCATCATTTGCTGTAGAGGCAATTTGCCAAATATTGACTTGTCCACATTCTAACATCTCTTTTCTCTGTGGGATGCATTTTTTCCCAGACTTTTCCCACGGAAGATTGCTGTAAATTCAATGAACTCTTGTTTCTGCACCCTGGCATTTACTTCAAGTACATCCCTAATGTCACTTCATGTGTTAGAGCTCTACAATGTGCTAAGCACTGGTAGCCACAAGGTCATATTGCCCTCTGAGACCACTGAGCTCTCTGCTTGCCTGTCTGACAGTTTCCAGTCAAAGTGCCAGGCTCTCAGTATTGTGCCTCAATGTCATTATAAAGAAAAGGGCCATATTACTTCCCTTGTGGCACTTCCTGTTGTCCTTAATAGTGCAGAGTAATTACCCTGGGCTACAGTCTGGCCTCTCAGGTCTTCCCTGTTGCGCATTTTCTCTCTGGCTGAAACTTTGCGATATTGACTATACAAAATGAAACTATTTCCTAAAGTAGGCAGAAAATGATAGAGCACCCTTCCTGACCTGTGGTGTTTGTCTCCTGCCATTTTGTTTAAAATTACTTTCAAACTCATATATTTCATTTCTCTTAGGAATGCTATTAAAGATACTCTGTGTGCTTTATCTAGGCAATGAAGTCAATGACCATAAACCCTCCATTGAGTGAGATGTTTAACACTAGAATCCCTGAAGCCTACAAAAAAACTTGCAGTCCTGGGCCACCTTAAATTCCTTCTCACCTTTCCATTAGCGTATTTTGTTTTGCAAATGTGTCGATCAGCACAAGCAGCAAACAGCCTACTATCCCATCCCACCACTGCCACAGCTCACCTCTGACAAAAATGTTCTCCCAGCTCAAGTATATTTATCTGGGTGTGAGGTACCTGGAATTGTGTAGGGTAAATAAGACAGTATATTGTTATTTGGAACACATGTGTTTCATGTGTGTTCTGTGTTTACAACAATCTGTGTAAATGTACCTAAAACAGTAACTTTTTTCATGTTATAGTACTAATGACAACATTTTGACATGGTGTATAATGTGTGAAGACTGAAGTTCAAATATCAAATAAACACTTTCACAAAAGGTACAAGTATAACAATACAAGTACATTTTTATTCAAGAATATAACCAAAGAAAAAGAAATCGGGTTAGGGTATGATGCTGTCATGATTGCTTGGGTGGTGCAGTGGTAAGAACTACTGACTCATAATCAAGAGGTTGCTGGTTCGATTCTGGGTGCTTCCTAGATTTACCACTTTGAGTAGTGAGCTGCTCTTATTATTACTATTGTAGAATAAAAACATACATTTTATGTGAGTCTGTAACAGCCAGTGTAAATTTATAGTACTTTTAAAGTTTAGCATTTTTTTTTTATTTTTATTAAAGTCAAATAACATTCCATACAAATAACTCAAGTTTTACAAAAATAGGTTTGAAAAAAAAATCAACCCCCCACCCCTGAGAAAGAGAGCTAGCCCAGCAGAGTAAAACTTTAAGCTAGTAAAAATAAGTAGATAAATTAATAAATGAATAAAGATAAATGGAGTAAAAAAGGGGAGAAAACCTGCTTCCTCAATTTAAATGCTTATTCTAAAATGTTATTAATTAGATCCTGCCAGGTTTTGAAAAAGTTCTGTATAGATCCTCTAAGTGTGAATTTGATTTTTTTCCAGTTTCAAATAGTATATAACATCAGTTACCCATTGACTTAGAATAGGAGAGTTAGGATTCTTCCAATTGAGCAAGATAAGTCTACATGCCAATAGTGTAGTAAAGGCAATCACAGTTTGTTTGTCCTTCTCCACTTTAAGCCCATCTGGAAGTACACCAAACACAGCTGTTAGTGGATTAGGAGGGATTGTGACATCAAGGCTGCCTGAAAGGCATTTAAAGATTTTGGTCCAGAATGATGTTATTTTGGTACAGGCCCAAAACATGTGGCCCAGTGAGGCTAGAACTTGATTGCAACGTTTGCAGGTTGGATCTTGCCCTGGAAACATTTTGGACAATTTTAAATGAGACAGATGCGCTTGATATATCATTTTGAGTTGAATAATTGCATGCTTTGCACATATGGAACTCGAATGAATTCTGTGCATTGCTACCTTCCACTCCTTTTCTCAGATGTTTAGTGAGCGATCCTTTTCCCACTGTACTCTGTGATCTTTGAAAGGGAGGGACTGTAAAATAGTTTTATATATTAAAGAAAAGCTGTCTGAGTCTTCAAGACTGATCAATATTTTTCCCGGCATAGAGGTATGTGGGAGGTGAGGAAAATTGAGCAAGTTCTGTTTAACAAAGTTTCTAATTTGAAGGTAGTGAAAGAAATGTGTTGCTGGAAAGTTAAATTTGGAGTGTAATTATTTGTAGGATGCAAAGACGTTGTCTATGTACAGATCTCTAAGTGATTTAATCCCAAATGTTTTCCAGACATTAAAAACTGCATATGTTTGAGAGGGTGGGAAATGGTGGTTCTCGTGCAGAGGTGCCACAGATAAAAGCTTCTCTGTCTTAAAATACTTCCTACATTGGTTCCATATTCTGAGTGAGTGAAGCACAATTGGCTTGTTGGTATATTGGTGATAACTTCAGCAAGGAATATAAAGAAGTACTGCAGGATTTTATTTCTATTGCGGACCAAGCCTATGTGTGTGCATCTATGTGTGTCCAGGTTTTTATAGCTTGTATATTTGCTGCCCAGTAATACAATTTAAAGTTAAGTAAAGCCATGCCACCTTCCACCTTAGGTCTTTGTAGGGTCACCCTTTGGATATGTGGATGTTTTGAATTCCAAATAAATGAGATTATGGTTGAATCTAATTTTTTAAAAAATGATTTATTGATGTATATTGGAATGTTTTGAAATAAAAAGAGAAACTTAGCAAGGATATTCATCATAACAATGTTAATTCTTCAAGCTAAAGTGAGATGAAGGCTTGACCATCTATGCAAGCCTTGCTTAATTTTTTCCATACAGACGGCAAAATTTTGTTGATAAAGAGCTTTATGCTTACTTGTGACGTTAATCCCTAGGTATTTAAACTGATCTGCGATGATAAAAGGCAAGGTGTCCAATCTAATATTGCATGCTTGAGAATTCACTGGGGAAAAAAGAGCGCACTGTTATTCAAATTGATGAACTGAGACCAGAAATCTTTTGAATCAGCATCTGCATATAGAGAAACTTTCTGTCCCAGTTCTTCTCTGATGATCCCCTTTATCTCATAAGCATTTCAACAGTGAACTGCCAGTGGCTGTATGGTGATTGCAAAATGCAGTGGTGACAAGGGGCATCCTGGTCTAGTACCACGTTCTAGTTTAAAGTAGCCTGAATTAATGTTGTTAATATAAACTGAAACTTCTGGACTGGTATACAGTAGTTTGAACCATGCACAAATGTTTGGGCCAAATCCAAATTTCTCCAATGTAGTGAAAAGGTAGGTCCATCCAACCATATCAAATGCATTGTCTGCATGATAATGTTTCTAGGGTGTTTGACTTTCTGGGTGAATATATTACATTAAATAGCCGTCGAAGATTGGAAGCTAAGTGTCTGCCTTTAATAAATCCAGTTTGGTCTTGTGATATTACCGAAGGGAGCACTTTCTCCATCCTTCTAGCTAGGACTTTGGAGAGTATCTTAACATCATTATTCAGAAGTGAAATTGGTCTGTATGATGCACATTGTGATAAGTATTTATTTTGTTTAGGAAAGACTGTAATTAATGATTGGTGAAAAGTTTGAGGTAGAATTGTATTGTCTCTAGCTTCTGTAAATGTTGGCAATAAATGGGGAGCTAGCTAAGTTGAGAATTCCTTATAAAATTCGGCAGGGTAGCCATCAGGGCCTGCTGCTTTCCCACTCTGAAGTGAGTTTATAGCATCTAGCATCTGTCTAGCTTTTATCACATCTAGTAATTCTGATAGTGGCAGAAGTTTAACATTTTTAATGCAGTTTTTTTCTCTGTCACGTTCACGCTCCCCCCGATATGTCACTGCTGTTTTCAAATAAAGACTTGCTATTACAGAGGTGAACTCAGATGGGGATGAGGGTTCTACATCGGAGAAAGAGAACAGAAGCCCTCCCTGCAAAAAAGTCCACTCACACATAAGAACCATGCAGCTGCACTAGGCATAAAGGTGAAAGATGGCATGGTTTGGATGCAGCAACAGGTTTGTTGTCATCCTGCCAGTGAATCTGCCACATGCATGTCCTTCAACGAAACAGCAGGGCTTACAGAGCTCGCCAGGGTATCGTGCAAAGTTTCGTTTGTGATTATGTTTCTTGATGGTCTTTATATGAAAAACATTTAAATGTTACTTCTATAAACATCACATTAAATGTTGTTAACCTGTATTTATTTACTTATCTTCCTACAGCGTAAAGTCAAAAGTAGACTGCAGAGCTTCCTGTGTTTGATCAACATGGGCAGGCTAACAAAGTACATGTGCAATGCCACTCCTTATATAGGAAAAGATCAGTTACAAAAAGTGCAACGGCCGCTCCCACCTGCAGATATAGACACTTCAGTATGCAGGTAACTCTCCATACTAGTGTTCTGACACTTCAGTACGCGACCAGTGGTACCAGGAATGCAGTCAGACTTCTTTTTTTGGGCACATACACTGTCAGCATGGCACTACCATATTTAATGCTGCAGGGACAAGTTCCTCCTTTCCATGATTCAAAACAAGGTGGAGGTAATGGATGCTCCAGCATGTTTATTGGTGGTTTAAAATATAAATACTCCAATACTCTTGTTATCAAACACATACCAATTTAGTTTTTCCTCCAAACTCATTACTCCACAAGTGTAAATAAACTAGTCATGTATAGTGATTTAATATCATGAAGTATCAAAAATGAGATCTTTCACTTGTTAAATAATGTGTCTAAAGAATCTGTTTCAGCATATTCTGGGAGAGGTGTAACGTTGTAGGTCTCTTCTCACAATGTCAGGGTTCTAATTTATTTTCTTTTCTAATTTCTAAAGTCAGTCCAAGTGTTTTACCACATGAAATCATGTATCAAATTTTGGCTCATGTTACTTTTGTCTTTCTTGGTGATTGCAATTTTTGTCGTTACAATGGTGATATTCCTGAGTCACCTTTAGGAGCATTTATTTTGGTCTTATATACCACTATTTAGTATTGGATTGTGGGTGAAGCAATGTAATTTCTTAATAACTGTGACATTTGCCAGTCATGTAATGTATATAGATACTTGGCGATGTCCGTGTTGCCGCATGAGCAGCATCTTAGATTTGAGCCACGTATAAAAATAAAATGACATTTTTGTTTAGTGTAATTAGAAGAAAGAATACAGAGGTAATGTAAAGACATTTGCTTGTGCTTTAGACCACAATTCTTATTTTGTGTATTTGGACTCTGACATTTGGCTTGTTTTTTGTTTTTTAGCATCTTGATCTTTCATTTGTCCCTGACAATGACTTAGCTCACGCACTACATTTTTTTTTTATCTCCTGGTATCTTTTAAATACCTATAATCCATGATCAAGCAGTGCACAGGTTCATGACACAGATGGCCTGTTATTGAACTTTGCATTCCGGACAAGAAGAATGTCATGTCAGTGACAGCTGTGTTTAATGATAGGTCAAACAAATTATGAGATAAGCATGTGTGGATGGATAATCAAAATTGAAATTTCAAAGACATTGAAAAATTTCTCTAGAAATATTTCTTTCAGCAGAGTAATGAATCACACATTTAAGAACAGCAGTGGAAATAACTGACACCACGTTCAACATAGATTCTGGGTGTAGGTGTGCACGTATAAGAAGACATGCCTGATGAAAGACATGAATGTGAATTGCACAGAAATGACTATATCAGTCTGTCTGTATACAAGGGGGTACCCAAAAATAATTGGAATTGAAAAAAAAAAATAGTTTTTTCATATGCATGAACAAGAAAAAGTCGCATGGAGCAAGATCAAGTCACATTTCCTCTAAGAGAAAACAAGATTTAATGCAGGCTTGCTGCTCTTTATGATCACCCATTAAAATAGGGAAAACAGCTATTGAAACTGGAGTGATGCTTGAAACTGCTTTTAAGGAGGGAGCTTTAAGTAAAACACGAGTGGTTTTCACATTTCAAACGAGGGGAGATGTCACTTGATCTTGCTCCGTGTGACTTTTTCTTGTTCCCGCATATGAAGAAAGAACTCAAAGGAAAGTGTTTTTGTACTGTGGAGGAAGTCAAGGAAAAATCGCTGCAGAAAAAAATACTGGGGGATGTGCTTGATTAAAAAAAAAATTGATATAGAGCAAGCAGGAGTCAAATCCAGATTTCTTGGTTGACAGACAAGTGGTCTAAGCGTCACAATAACATCACACCCTGTGTGATACTATGTCTCTGTCAACAGATCACACTGGAGCAGTTGTTGCCACTCAGTCTGATCCCAAGTCATTCCTTTTAGGAGCTAAGGCCAAACATTATATGTCAAAACTTGGCTTATCGTGAGAAGTAGCTTTGTGGCAGATCTCAAGTCCGTGGCTTGAAAAACTAACCTGTGCATAAAGAACAAACAAATAAGCAGCAATTATGCTTTATAGAGGCAGAGATTTATTAATGAACTGGGAAGTAGACTCCTGTCTAAAGTATTCACTTTATAAGGACCCATCTTGTAATCCTAAAGGAAATGTAAATGTAAAACAGCACTTACTGGAGGTATTTTAGGCACTTAACTTTCAGTCACTGAGCTGTAATTTAAAATCACAGCTGATTTTTCTTATAATTTCAATACTTTATTCCAAATATCTCTGTGCCTGCTGTGAAGTAAAAGCCATGGACTGCAAAGAATATTTGCATAAGAAGAGTATCTTAAATATTGTTCCGAATCAGATTTTCTCAAACCAAGGTAAAATATAATTATCACAAAAGAGCATATTGCATTTTTGGTCTTTTCTGTGAAGAATACCTGCCAGTTTTTTCCCTAAGTACTGGTGAGTCTTTGCTACTGTGCATTGGACACATTTTTAAGATGTCAGGATTATTTTTGTGCATGTTATATACTTTGGCTTTTAATGATAAATGGACAGTGTGGGGCACAAAAATAGGTAGCATAATAAAGTTTACGCTTACATTTACAGATTTATTAAGATATTAGGCATGTTAAATTTCACCGTGTTCAACAATCATCAGTGTTAAACTGTTTACAGAGCATTTTTAGCCAGAGGCTCATTCTACCATGGTGTGTTAAGAAGCGCCTCTTGGGGGCCTTTTCAGACCACTGCTATCAGGCAATTCAATGCTTCCACTCGACACATTCTTTAAAGTTTATTTAATTATTTATCAATTCACTGATTGGCTGTATTACCTGTCCTTTGAGTCTGTATTCTTGCTTTTTATGTTTCTTCTTACGTATGCATTTGAATTTCCCTATGGGATTAATAACGTTTGGGGCAGCATGGAGGTGCAGTGGTAACGCTGCTGCCTCGCAATAAGGAGGCTTGGGTTCACTTCCCGGGTCCTCCCTGCGTGGAGTTTGCAAGTTCTCCCGGTGTCTGCGTGAGTTTCCTCCAGGTACTCCGGTTTCCTCCCACAGTCCAAAGACATGCAGGTTAGGTGCATTGGCAATCCGAAATTGTCCCTAGTGTGTGCCCTGTGGTGGGCTGGTGCCCTGCCCAGGGTTTGTTTTTGCCTTGAGCCCTGTGTTGGCTGGGATTGGCTCCAGCAGACCCCTGTGACCCTGTGTTAGGATATAGTGGGTTGGATGATGGATGGGTGGATTAATAAAGTTTATCTAATCTAATCTACAGAAGATTTTCTTTAGATCGTTTAGTTAAATTACGAGCAGTGTTGGCTCCATCTGTCAAGAGATCCTTATTCACAACCGGATTTAATTCACTTAGACGATGGCATTAGAAAAAGTGGACTCTGATTGGTTCAAAGTTTTACAAAATTTTGGGAAGCACTGGTGTGACAGCAGAATTTGTTTCATCTGCCTTTCAAAAACACTTGCCACATTAGCTTGATGGATGAGGTCTCCAGGACTCTAAAAATATCCAAATCTTATTATATGATATCACCTACTGTTAAATTCTGCTCGGTACTTCTAAAATTTTTATTTTTATGCTGTATTGAGGATTTGTTCTGTTCTGTGTATTGTATTGTATTGACCCCCCTCTTTTGACACCCACTGCACACCCAGGGGTCTCTCTTTGAACTGCCTTTCTCAAGGTTTCTTCCATTTTTCCTACAAGGTTTTTTGGGAGTTTTTCCTTGTCTTCTTAGAAAGTCAAGGCTGGGGGGCTGTCAAGAGGCAGGGCCTGTTAAAGCCCATTGCGGCACTTCCTGTGTGATTTTGGGCTATACACAAATAAACTGTATTGTATTGTATTGTATAGTATTAACAACAGCATTAGTATGATAAGGCTAAGAAAAGTATTCGACTTAATGGAGCAAAATTATTTGTCTCGCTAGACAGATTTTCTAAAAAACAACGTCACAGATATGTTTCTTTTTAGGCTGACATTCCAGTAAAAGAGCCCTGGCTGAGCTCGCTACTAAACAACAAGTTAGAAAATGGGCGCACAGCATAACATTGAAGTGAGTGTGAGGACTTAGTTAACCGATTTGAAGGCTGGTGCATTTTACATTTTTTAGTTACCTCGTCAAAGAGTTGGTTATCACATTTTTGTTTATTTTTGTATCAATAAGTCATATTCTTATAATATATGCAAATTGTATGAATTAGCAAACTACATTAAATAAATACTTTTTGAAGCACTTTACAATATCTTGAAGTTAAAAATGTACCCAGACACAACTATAGCTATATAGCTTTCATAGACAGAGGAGTCCAATTCCAGTTTGTCTTTGACTGTCATTGACTAGACATGTCTGTATTGTTTACGGTCAAAGTGCCTGTTGCCAGCCAAATGACGTGCAGAAAAGCTTGTTTTCAAGCTTCACTTATTAAAGATGACAACATGCATGCTTTGTTATCTAAGGGTTGAAACTCCTAAAAAACAATCTTCAAACAGTAAGGGGAATTCAAACAAATAAATATGTGGACATTTTGCAATTCAATTTTGACAACCAATTTGTTGTGGGTTTTGGTTTTCATGATTGGTTTAATTCTTTGCTTCAGCTATTTATCTGATTCTAGCCAGTACTGTTTGTTCCCACAGTTTTTGGTCACTCTCTTGGTGCAGTATTTTCTTTGATCATCTGCCTCGCTTTGGTAATTGTAATAACCTACTGTGTGGTAATGACTTGACACTGAAAATTACAGATTTGTACTTTTTCTAAAATTAACATACTATATATTGTTTGTGTTGCTGTGTGGCAGAGTATAGGGTGGTCCAGATTTAATTATGCAATTTTCATTACGCTATAACTTATTAAGTTTATTACAAAGAAAATCACCTGAAAAATCCCAGACCATCGAGAAGTGTGCGAACTGACATCATGAAGAATCGTCTTCTGTCCGAACTGGAATCGTCCCCGCATAAATCAAAGTCATCCAGACGATCTGGATCTGCATAATTAGATCTGGACCACCCTGTACTTTTTGTCTTCTTTATTAATTTGGAGTTTGATCTTAGGCAGAATGGAGGTCCAGTGATAACTGCTGATGCCTCTTGAATTCAGCACCCTTAGTTTATTGTAAATCTACCTACTTTCTGTCTGGAGTTTCCATGTTCTCTGATTTTTGTATAGTTACTATTGGTTTTCCTGTATTCTGGTTTTCCTTCCACCTTTCCAAAAGATGGTACAAGACTGGTCCTGATGATGAACTGGCATCTCGTGGTCCCATGACGACTTAAATGGGTTTGAGAATGCTCTGTTTTTCAACTTGCTTTCCTTCCATATGTTGGTCAATAGACAACTCTTGTTTGGTCCTGTATGATGGAAGGTTTCATCTCAATTTTAGTGTTAATCAGTGTTTATTTTATAGAGCACTTTAACGAAAGACACTATCTCAAAGCAACTTGCATTTATGGGAGCAACTTTCGATAATATTAGCACCCATTTGTGTATGCTTATTTTGTATTTGCTGAATTTAATCATGTGCCATCTTTATTATTGGTTGGGACTGCTTAGCTATTAGTTAAACAAACTGACTTGATGGACAGAATGGTCTCCTCTCATTTCTCAGATTTCTTAGTTTCTTATTGAAAGACCAGCACCAAACTACGTATGCCTAATCCTGAACATCCAGTTGTCAATTTTAGTTCAATCTAATTCTGACCACATCAGGGTTAAAGTTTAAAATGATGATTTGAGTGAAGCATACAGTTTTTAAAATATTGTCTCTTCTGTCACTGTGGTTCTAATGTGAATTTCATTCACTTAGAGAAACTTTCCAACATATTGAATAAAAATGGTTATCACAGAGGTCTCAAACTCTGTGAGGACAGCAGTGTCTACCTATTACTTATGCTGCATGATACACTGCGAGCTCTGCACATAGAAACAACTTTCTCTGTTGTGCTAGCCCATTGTGCTCTTCCCCAGCACCACGTGTCATGCCGCATTTTGAAATCACAATGTTGGTTACATACCTTCAGCTTTAATAGTGTTTCATAGATTTTCACTTTTGTTATAATTAAACTACTATACATTGTTATGACCAATAAACATATGCATGTGGTGTTGGAATTGTCACAAAAAATTTAAATTAAACATTTACAAAACAGCAAAAGCAATTCAAGTATTTCTTCAATTACAGAGTTGGAAGAACAACAGTGAACGATATAAATGACTTGAAAAACATGTTGAAAATGGAAACCACTGACATTAATGTTATTCTGTATTAATGTTAATGTTCTTCTGCATTGTCATTTTCTTTTTAAATTCTGTTATATTATGTTTTGTTAACATATTGTGACATGCAGGCAGCTTGTGATGGTTGGAAAGCTGTGTAAGTGATGGGACTGGGTGAAGTATAAGACAGGGCAGTTTGTTACAGAACTAAGATTCGAAGTAAAATGTAGAAAACTCCAGTACCTCTGAGTTGTATTTGCTTATTACGCTGGTCATTACAATATTATATTAATTAATTCATTTTGTTTATGCTATATTATATTTTGTAAATATTTTTTTTTTCTGTAAATAAATACAACTATTTGCTAAACTTATCTACTGTATATCATTTTTAAAGTAGCTGTTCTGTAATCCGTCTTTTCTCTCATCCAACATGGCCTCGGTCCCGACCCCAATTGGATTATAGGTTTTATTGTAATTGAAAAGATATACTGTATAAGTAAAAGAAAAGAGTCCTGTCACTGTTATTAAGTCTTCAAAGATTATTTTTTAGGTCTCTAAAGATGAGTCTGATGGCATGGTCAGATGGCATATAGTGCCACCACAGAGTGCCAGGAAAAAAAAAAAAGAAGAAAACACACAAAAGTAGTGATTTATGACCTGCCTATAAAACAGCAAATAGGATTCCATTTAATGAAAAAGAGCCAAATTTCTTCTCCCTTCAGTATTAAGTACTAGTATTAGTGGTGCTAGTAATTTAAGTGATAAAGAGAGAAAGCCAGATTAAAGAGATGCTTTTTTAACAGTTTTTAGAAGTGTTCAACAGGAAGAAGTCTGCAAAGGCCATGTACCCAGTGAAACCCAAGTGGGGGCGCCATAGAGCCCCAAACCACAGACACAGCAATACAGCACTCAATGTATGAAAAAAGGATTTTTATTCTTCCCAAAAGCTCCTATCCATCAACCTCTCCAACAATTAGCCCCAATAATGAAATAAACCAACAATAAATGAGCAATTCTACTTACATCCTCTGTTTGAGTGTTGCCTGCTGCCTCTTGACTGTGACTCCATCATATGAGGCAGTGAGCTCTATTTTATGCCGGACACGGAAATGTTTCCAGCCACTTCCCAGCTATAAAAAAGTAGGGAGAGCCTTTCCTGACAGCACCCCAACAGGGCTGCAATTCCATACTCCATATCCCAAGAACCCCTGTGGGCATCCCGACTGGGTTGCCATGTGAGGCCACTGCCACCAGGCATATGGAGGTTGGAACTAATCCCTATTCCCAGCTATCACTGGTCCATCCATTAATTTATAATGGCCAGGTAGAAAGTTATTTTCTTGTCCAGCTGGCTAGTTCATTTGTCTTTCTTCTCTGGCCTCCTGTCCAGGTAATGAATCCTCTTCCTTCCTGGTCAGGATCCCTGTTCTCCTCTTACAGCAGGTAGATTATTTTTTCTGAGAGAAAAAATGACTTGAGTTTTCTTTTGAAATAAAAGGGAGAAGACAAAGAGCTGACGGAAAAAAAATAATTTTAAAGTGTAATACATACATATGAAACATTAAACTAAGAAAGCATCCATCCATCCAGCCATTATCCAACCAACTATACAGGGCCACGGGGGTCTGCTGGAGCCAATCCCAGCCAACACAGGGCACAAGGCAGGAAACAAACCCTGGGCAGGGCGCCAGCCCCACCGCAGGGCACACACACACACACCAAGCACACACTAGGGACAATTTAGAATCGCCAATGCACCTAACCTGCATGTCTTTGGACTGTGGGAGGAAACCGGAGTGCCCAGAGGAAACCCACGCAGACACAGAACCCATGCACACTCCACGCAGGGAGGACCCAGGAAGCGAACCCAGTTCTCCATACTGCGAGGTAGCAGCGCCACCACTGTGCCACCGTGCTGCACACCAAGAAAGCAGCATAATCTTCAGTATTCATTATCATATTCTACAGGATCCACGGGGTCTAAAGGGTCTGTTTTTAAAACAGAGCATGCTTTTCAAGATTCATTCTTGGCAATATTTCAGCAAAGAGCAACATTTTTACCCTTTGTGTTGATTTCTGTTTCATTTGCAGAAACACACGCTCCAGTCTGTTCTTCTAGTGTAGTTGACAATCGCCTGCTGAGCTAGGCAGTTTAGAAAACTACACTCACTGCTTTAGTCAGAAGAATTAGAAAGAGCAATTGATATGTCATCATTTATTAGATTAGCATTCTATTGTAAATCAAGGAATAATTCAATGATTAATGACCATGCTGGAATGAGGTTTGCTGTTTAAAAACAAAAAATGGAGAAAGTGCAGTAATAGAGAATACTCTTCTATTGCAGTACACCTTTTAGGCTTGGAAGTGGTTTGTTACTCTTCTTTTTACTACATCGGTCCTTTAATTTAATACTTATCAGACTGAATGGCATCTTTCTACCCGGTATATAATCTGGTGACATGTCAAGCATTTACAGGATACCTGTTCTGTAATGTAGTGGTTTTCATATTTTCTCCCATTCCAACTTTCAGTAAGTAAGTACATTTAGACATTTTGAGTCTGACATCTGTCAAACTTGCTATTTAATTTTTGCTGTAGGTAAACTATCAAAATTGTAAGAAAAATGATAGTTGGTGAAATTATTTTTTCTGTTCGCATTAGATTTCATCATTTACACTATATTGCTTTAATATCTAAAGTAGTTTGATTTATCTGTATACTGTCGGCATGGAGCAATTCAATTCAAACTGTTTGAATGGTTGCCCAGTGAAATATTTGCAGGGATTAATTGTTCATTCTCTCTGCCTCAATGCACAAAATGATCTCTGCTTTTCCTTGCATTTTCTAATTGCATCATGAGGTGTATGTGACAATAAAGGTGAATCACTGTACATATGCTGGAAATAATAAATATTATTATTTTTATCTCTTTAGCTTATTAAGCACTATGCACATTAAAACTTTGTGTCACTTGTATCTGGAAAATTCTAGATGTATGTGTGTGCTTTATTTACTCATGCCAAACCATTAACGGTTCTTGCTTTGCATTCATGGAAACATTTAAATGACATAGAATAAACTTTTTTTTTGTGTGTTGGTGTAATGTAGCAGAGCTTTAGGGGACCAAGGATCTGATTTTCAGTCTATTAGATTACACTCACCTAAAGGATTATTAGGAACACCATACTAATACGGTGTTTGACCACCTTTCGCCTTTAGAACTGCCTTAATTCTACGTGGCATTGATTCAAC
>JANRMT010062791.1:92237741-92279064 GCA_026402145.1 Polypterus bichir lapradei | reverse complement strand
TGCTCATCTGCGTGAACGTGCATTAGGCATGCTGCAGGGAGGCATGAGGACTGCTGATGTGGCTAGGGCAATAAATTGCCATGTCCGCACTGTGAGACGCCTAAGACAGCGCTACAGGGAGACAGGAAGGACAGCTGATCATCCTCGCAGTGGACGACCACGTGTAACAACACCTGCACAGGATCGGTACATCCGAATATCACATCTGCGTGACAGGTACAGGATGGCCACAACAACTGCCCGAGTCACACCAGGAACACACAATCCCTCCATCAGTGCTCAGACTGTCCACAATAGGCTGAGAGAGGCTGGACTGAGGGCTTGCAGGCCTGTTGTAAGGCAGGTCCTTACCAGACATCACCAGCAACAACGCCGCCTATGGGCACAAACCCACCTTCGCTGGACCAGACAGGAGTGGCAAAAAGTGCGTGAGTTTCTGCATGACAGCAATGTCAGTGTTCTGCCATGGCCAGCGAAGAGCCCAGATCTCAATCCCATTGAGCACGTCTGGGACCTGTTGGATCGCAGGGTGAGGGCTAGGGCCATTCCCCCCAGAAATGTCCAGGAACTTGCAGGTGCCTTGGTGGAAGAGTGGGGTAACATCTCACAGCAAGAACTGACAAATCTGGTCCAGTCCATGAGGAGGAGATGCACTGCAGTACTTCAAGCAGCTGGTGGCCATACCAGATACTGACTGGTACTTTTGATTTTGAGCCTCCCTTCATTCAGGGACACATTGTGAAACATTTTTAGTTTATGTCTTATGGTGTTGACTCTTTTAGTGTTCATACAAATATTTACACATTAAGTCTACTGAAAGTAAAAACAGTTGAAAGTCAGGGGACGTTTCTTTTTTTGCCTTCAGTGTGCCATTACACTGCAGCTCAATCACCTCCATCTGAATCTGCACAGGTGCAGTTTCCACATCGACAGCAAATGGGTTGCGAAACAACTCAAAATTCTTTTTTTGTTCTTCAAAGTCACCAAAGCGCCGTGCGAACTCAGTGCGCAGTGCACTCAGTTTATCAGCAAAGTGCGTATTTGGGAACACTGTTGTGCCGAATTGGTTCAACATTACTTGGCAACAGGAAAAGTGGGGCAAGTTGCACTGGTGCATTTGTGTCTCCCATAAAAGTAGCTTCACTTGAAATCACTTTGTGATTTTGCACGAGTAAAAATGTCTGCTGAAGTGTCAGATTCTTCTTTAACTCTTCTGCTTTCTGTATCTTGTGCATTGCATTCAGGTCTTTCAGGTTATCTTGATGTTTTGTCTCATAGTGCCGTCTTAGATTAAATTCTGTAATTACACCCATATTTGCTCCAGAAATGAGACACACGGGTTTACCGGCAATGTCAGTAAACATATACTCAGCCTCCCATCGGTTTTTAAAGGCTCTATGTTCAGAATCACCTTTTCTCTTCGGCATCGTGTGGGCTAGCTTCGCAATAACTTGCAGCATCATAAGCTAGACTTGATTAACGCGGTAAGTGTTCGGCAAGGCAGCTGAAGCGCTGCATTATGGGATCTGTAGTTTATTGTGTTACCAGCACTTCATATCCCCGGGCCATTAATAACAATAATACAGTATATAAAATGATGTCGCGGGCCGGATATAATTACACGCCGGGCCGGATGTGGCCTGCGGGCCTTGAGTTTGACACATATGGACTAAATAGAACTTGAAAAGATATATTTTTTCAAATGTGATCGCGCACTACAGTACATCGAGCCCGCGTGCTATTGTGGTTTTGCCTGCGTGCCTCAATAAGTCATCCTCCCCTCGCTCTTACTTTTTTACCGTTCATCTAATGAATACACTGAGTATGGCTTTACCAAAACAATCATTGATCGCAAATAAAGTATCCATTATTCATAAAGCTTAAATTGGTGATCTGTCTTTCTGCGTTAACCGCATATTTTTTCATACGTCTCAAACCAAGGGGATGCGAGGCTAAAATGTATCGGGAAGCGCGCGTACATACTTAGTGCATCCCCTCTCGGGAATCGAACCCCGGAAGCCGGCGCTAGAAGCGAAGGCTCTACTATTGCGCCACGGCGTGTGGTTTGTCTATATGAGCGTAGCAGTGTAATTCGGTTTTTGTTCAGCACTCTTTGGAACTGTTGCTTTTTGTCTGCGCACTGCGTCAGTTCACGTGAGCCGCTGACTATGGTTTTATATGTCACTCGCTCGCTTCTAATTGTTTCGCTGCCTTCTTAATTATATAATGTATGTTTTCTTCAGCGGTTTTTGGAGTTCTTCCTGGTTTTCTACGTACTGCGTGATTACGTGGGAGGCGTGATGATGTCACATGAAACTCCGCCCCCCACGACTTTCGCGCTCAACTCCATTACAGTAAATGGAGAAAAATAGCTTCTAGTTATGACCATTACGCATACAATTTCGAAATGAAACCTGCCCAACCTTTGTAAGGAAGCTGTAAGGAATGATCCTGCCAAATTTCAGCCTTCTACCTACACAGGAAGTTGGAGAATTAGTGATGAGTCAGTCAGTGAGTGAGTGAGTCAGTGAGTCAGTGAGAGCTTTGCCTTTTATTAGTATATATATATATATATATATATATATACAGTATATTAATTTGCTAAAGTGAGCATTTTTATAAATTTTAAACAATCCCTAGCCTGTTCTTGCTTTTTAATATGGAGCACAAGAGCCTGGGGTCCAAACATGACAACAAAAGCTTTAAAACTTACAAATTATGTCCATTCTGAATAGGAAGTGCCATCTACATTTCTGAGGCATCCTTGTGACTACAAAAGGAAACTAAAAGTAATACATTTTACCAACAATTCTTGGTACTATTTACTTGAGGTAAACGTAAATTTTTATTTCATTTGTTTGCTTTCAGTGGCTGTCATGGATAGAATGTCATATTGTGCACAGGCACACCTTGCCTCACTGCGGCATCAGGCTGCAAATGTTCTTGCTTTTGTCTTTCCGATTCTTTTTCTCCAATGGTTATATTCTGTGCCCACTTGTAATAAATGATACTCTACATTAAAGTGTGCCAGGCATCTAATATAGTTGCATCTGATTTGAGTACACATTTTCTGTAAACCATTGTGACTGTACATGATTCAAAACACACACCAATGGCAATGGCACATGTGTATTCAAATAGTTTTTTTTATATACAAGAATCACATACAAATTGCACATTTTACACTCAGATTATATACTTTTTTCCCCGAAGTGGGTCCTCATAATTAGCCAAATTCCTTGTTGCATTGTTTCTTCTGGCTACAGCCTTGGTGCAATCTTGGATATATATCACCATCATGCAAAGAAAAATAACTGTTTATTGTCACATTCACATACATTGTCAGTTGTGTTGTGTCTGTGAGCAAACAACCTTCTAGCATTATGCTCTTTACCTGCAGCTTGCCCTGACTACTGTGTGCCATCTTTTCTTGTCTGCTCATAGAAACTGGTGCAGGCTGTGTACCAATTAATCCAAGTGTGAGAAAAGCAATGTGTGATTTTATATATGGTTTTACCTAACTGAAGTCATTAATTATGACATTATGAGTTATACGTACATTCCTGCCGCGTACCGGGCAGAGCCCCGCCCCCACTTTGGAAACTCAGGTCACATCTCTGTCACGTTAATTCCAGCATACAGACCGCTCGTCAGATGCACCAAACCAGTTCTGAAGCAGGTAAGAACCTGGCCAGCAAAAGCCATCTCTGCCCTTCAGGACTGTTTTGAGTGCACTTACTGGGAGATGTTTAGAGAGGCTGCAACCAACAGCGACTGTATCAACTTGGAGGAGTACACGTCACCAGCTACATCTATAAGTGCATTGATGATGTTACTGTCTCCAAGTGCATCACTGCACGCCCCAACCAGAAACCGTGGATTACAAAGGAAGTGCATGTGCTACTAAAGACCCGGGACTCTGCCTTCAAGGAAGGTGACAAAATCACCCTGAGAACAGTGAGGGCCAAACTATCCTGCGCCATCAGAGCGGCAAAGCGCACACACGCCCAGAGAAACCAGGGACTTTTTCTATGTGACAAAGACGCACAGAGCATGTGGAAAGGCATCCAGGCTATCACTAATTATAGGACAACACCATCCACCTCTGACAGTGACGCCTCCCTTCCAGATGTGCAGAATAACTTCTATGCACGGTTTGAAGTACAGAAGAAAGTGTTGATGAGGAAGACCACCTCTCCTCCTAGCGACCAAGCATTAAATCTGACTGTGGCCGATGTGAGAAATACTCTAGAAAGAGTCAACCCACGGAAGGCTGCAGGACCAGACATTATTCCTGACAGAGTACTAAGGGAATGTGCAGACCAGCTGGCAGATGTTTTTACTGACATCTTCAACATCTCCCTGAGCACCGCCATTGTCCCAACCTTCTTTAAAACCATCACCATAGTTCCCATGCAAAAAAAAGTCACAAGTATCCAACCTCAATGACTACCTTCCCATTGCACTCACTCCCATTATCATGAAGTGCTTTGAGAAGCTTGTCATGAGGCACATCAAAACCCTGCTGCCCCCCTCACTGGACCCCCTGCAGTTTGCTTATCGCCAGAACCATTCAACAGATTATGCAATAGCCACCACTCTCCATCTGGCTCTCGCTCATCTGGATAATAAGGATACATACGTTCAAATACTGTTTATCGACTTCAGCTCAGCATTCAACACAATTATTCCTTAGCAGCTGACGGAAAAGCTGAGCCAGCTGGGACTGAACACCTCCCTCTGTAACTGGATTCTGGACTTCCTGACTGAGAGACCTCAGTCAGTCAGGTTTGGAAACAACATCTCCAGAACCACCACACTGAGCACTGGAGCCCCTGAAGGCTGTGTGCTCAGTCCATTATTGTTCACACTGCTGACTCATGAATGTGCAGCAACACACAGCTCTAATCACATCATAAAATTCGCCAATGACACGACTGTGGTGGGTCTCATCAGAAACAACAATGAGTCAGCATACAGAGAGGAGGTGCAGCGGTTAACGACTGGTGTAAAGCCAATAACCTGTCTCTGATTGTAGACAAAACAAAGGAGATGAATGTTGACTTTAGAAGACTAAGAGTGACCATCTGCCAATGAACATTGACAGCTCAACTGTGGAGGTCGTCAATAGCACCAAATTCATGGATGTCCACCTGGCAGAGAACCTCACCTGGTCCTACAACACCAGCTCTTTAGCCAAAAAAGTCCAGCAGCGGCTCTACTTCCTGCGTAGGCTGAGAAAAGCCCATCTTCCACCAACTATTCTAACAACATTCTACAGAGGAACCATAGAGAGCATCCTGAGCAACTGCATCACTGTCTGGTTTGGAAATTGCACAGTCAGGGATCGTAAAGCCCTACAGATAGTGAAGACAGCTGAGAAAATGATCTGTGTCTCTCTTCCTTCTATCATGGACATTTACACCAAACGCTGCAACTGCAAAGCCGCCAGCATTGTGAATGACCCAACACACCCTTCACACTTACTGTTTACACTTCTGCCATTGGGAAAAAGGTACCAAAGCATTCGGGCCCTTACCACCAGAATGTTTAACAGTTTTTTTCCCCAAGCAGTCAGATTCCTGAACACTCATGGACTGATCTGATATCTGATATACTGTATGTGTTCTGCTCTGCAATGTTGCACATGGTTGCACATGTTTGCACATTTGTCTCACATGCACCTTGTTATGTATTACGTATCTTTATGTTATGTGTCATGGATTCTTCTTTGTCCTGTGTTCTATGTAGCACCATGGTCCTGGAGGAACGTTGTTTTGTTTCACTGTATGCTGCACTACTGTATATAGATGAAATGATAACAAATACTCTTGAATCTTGGATCTTGAATTGTGTCACCTGTGTGTATGAAATAAATGACTGAACTGAACTGATTACACTGCATTGAATTTTTTGTAAAAGCCTTGGGTTTTTGAAAGACCTATAGCTGCCTGCTTGTCAATACTAAAATCAAAATGCCAATTAACAGTCAGCATTATGAGCATTCTGCAACATGTCACATTAGTGCTCAGTTAAAAAAAAAAAGAAAATACCGCAGAAATGAAAATGGCCGATTACACAATAGAAGTAATCACAGTGAAACACATTAAAGCAACACACACTGATTACTGAACAGAGCATGTTGAATCTCTGTTGCTGAGGGTTATGGTGATAAGACAACAACTTAGGACAAAGTTTTTGAGTGAGTGAAATTAATTAGTAACTTTTACCGTTTTTGTAGATATTTATTCAAACCCATATTATGATGAGGTAGTTCCTAATTATTCTTATCAGTTTCAGCTTAACACTATTGCCAGTACTGTCCCATGTCCTACACTTCAGCATTATCTACATATCCACAATTGCTCTCCTGCTGCAAATGTTTTCCACAGTCTAAAACTGAAAGAACTTGTGGCATTGACAGTTTTCAAATGTCTCTGTGATCTTTTGCATCAAACGTACTGAGGGACTATGAGTAACTGTGTGACATTTTTTGGGAAATATTGTCTAGTTGTCTGCAGCAATTCGCAGCTGCATGTCAGCATTGAATAATTTTAACAATAGCTCTTGGAGAAGATTTTTTTAAGTATATCTCAGTGAAAACCACATCCTTGACGCTGAGAAGATAGTCAAGGAGGGAGAGAAGCAATGAAGAGAAGAGCACAGTTGGTCTTCATTCAAATTAACTGATTCTCACAAAATCTTCTTTTTTTGCCTTTCTAAAATAACGTGGAGATGCTGTTTTACAATGTTTGTACTATGTCAAGACACAGGGTCAATGCATGGTAACACTCTTGACTATTGACATATTTGGCAGGTTTTAATGCTTTTGTTTTCACATTTGGACCCCTGCCCCAGTTATGTGTCTGTATTGTAGGTTTGCTCTAATCTTAATATCTGCTAAAGTTGTTTATGGATTAATTATGGCCTGATATAATTTTGTAATGCAAATTGGTTAGGATGACACTGACACAGGCAGTTGAATTTGGCAGATTTATATTGGCCCCATTTGAGTGTCAGTGTGGATATACATATGAGTGGGGCCCTATGGTGGACTCTTAAGGATCAGTTCCTGACTTTTTAATTAATTCTGCTAGGAGAGCCTTAGCCTTAAGGGTTTATGGCTGTTAAGTTGTATTAATTAGGGAGTTTTGACTCCCTGTAATCCTGTAACTGGAAGTTGTTCTTTCTTGCTCTTTTGGTTCCGAATCTAGAGTCAGACATGGTGAGCTTCCTTGAAATTATAATCTTATAGTGGATAAATGGGAGCATTTTGATTAGGAAAATGCACAAAATTGAAAGATATTAGCCATATATCAAAAGAGAGCCAAATACTTGTACTAGTAATGAAACTTACAACTCTGTATAATAATTCTGGTCAATTCATCTTCTGTCTCGGAAGCATTCTATAAATATCACAGCTGTTATAGACCTCGGAAAATGATGTGTTCTATATAGATAGTGTTAAAAATATATTACTTTAAATGTACAAGGTGAGAAGTTATTACTTTACTAACAGAGGGTCCTAACACTCATAGAAACATACATTGTTATTTCCTTATATTTGAGATTGGACTGCCCAACTGATTTTGGCACACAACACATGCAAAATAATTACTGCTGATGGATAATGCTGGCAAAGCTTCACTGTATATAGGAAATTAATTCGCTGTGTGCTTTTCACACACTCCCTGCAGTCTCTGTTAACAGATCTTTAGATGAGTTTGTCATTGACAGTGATGCTGAAACGTCTTCTTTTTTTGTTTACATTGTTGGATTATTTGCTTTAGAAAGAGAAGCCGCTACCACATTCTTGATAGTTTATGCAGCAGAAATTTGACTGGTATATCCAAGCGAGCCACTTTTGCTATTTTAAAAACAGATTATTCTCACATTTTTAACTCAGTTTAATTTATTTTTATACTGTATAGAACTATACTCTAAAGGCAGACACAGAACGCTTATACAAATATGTAAGTAACTGTTAAGTACCAAACCAGACAAAATTGTCTTTGTAAAGTACAGTACAGTATACACAAAGTATTCTTTTTTAATAGCAAAATTCCCATAGCTGGAATTAGCATGTTTACTTCTGCCGTTATTGATGTTGAGCAGCCTGTCTGTTTCCCCCACAACTAGGAACCCCTTTGATGGTGACTAAATTTGTTCCTTTGAGCTATTTTCTTATATCCATTATTAAGGCTACTGTAAGCATAGCTATCTGTTTAATGAAAACACAATTTCTGGCTACAAAACATCTATGATTAAACCTTAGATGAGACACAAGGCCTAGCTACAGTTTTTCATTTGTTCTGACAGAAAAATACATTTTGATTGAAATGTTAGGTTAGTTATTTAAAAATACTTCAGTATTTCTTAAAAAAATACAATGCACTGGCGCTCCATCCAGGGATTGTTCCTGCTTTGCACCCCTTGCTTGCTGGGATAGTCCTGCCTTGGATAGTTGGGCTGGGAAAATAGATGGATGGATAATGATTTTTTTTTAAACTTCATTAGAAAATTCTTTAATGCCCCCCCCCCATACACAACAACTGTTTACATCTCTATTTAAGTTGACATATTAGAGATCTGCAATATATACTTTGTGTTGAACTGAACATCCATCCATCCATTATCCAGCCCGCTATATCCTAACTACAGGGTCATGGGGATCTGCTGGAGCCAATCCCAGCTAACACAGGGCGCAAGGCAGGAAACAAACCCCGGACAGGACGCCATCCCACCGCAGGGCGCACACACACACACCCACACATCAAGCACACACTAGAGACAATTTAGGATCTCCAATGCACCTAACCTGCATGTCTTTGGACTGTTGAGGGAAACCCATGCAGACACAGGGAGAACATGCAAACTCCACAGAGGGAGGACCCGGGAAGCGAACCCAGGTCTCCTTACTGCAAGGCAGCAGCGCTACACACTGCGCCACCCGACTCAAATCATTCATTATTTTAATGTTATGCAATATTAATATTTATTTTGAACCGACTGTGTGGAATTTACATGATCTCCCTGTGTCTGCGTGGATTATTTTCTGGTTACTCCAGTTTTCCTTCCATAGGTTTAACCAATACTCTTCACATGTGACAATACTACTACTAATACATCTCAAAGGGGTTAATTTATTTCTCATGGATGATGTGTCCGAAACGTTTTATAAAACACGGCAAGACTTAATTTAAAATATTTTAAAATAAGCATTCATACTAGGGATTTTTTTTTGTTCTCTGCTCTCTTCTCTCAGGTGGAAGTTGAATTTTTCTAGATTGATTTTGAACATATTTGTTGTTTAGGTTTTGCAAATTTCATCTGCTTGATTGTGTACTTTGTTGTTTTCTTGAAATAAAATTAATTAAAAAAAAAAAAACAAGGTAATGGACAGATGGATCTATGTGATGTTTTGTGGTACATTTATTTCCATCACATACAGAGTTTGCCCTTTCAGCTTTACTTTTCTTGGTCACTCATATATTATTGTGACACTCATTTGTAACCCTTACTAGTTCCATGTAACAAATGTGCTTTTACAATGCTTTCTTCACAAAAATCTGTTGAGGCTCCCATTCCTGCAGTCTTAAATCAGAATTCAACCAGGTGGGAAAACATTGACATATTAGAATTCATCCATTCTCATTGTCTGAAAACAAAGAAATAGCAGTGAATATAGATTTAATGTTTTATTGTATGTATATCATCATGTACTGTACAAACAAAAAAAAAGAAAATGACACAGTGAAATAAAAGGCATAGACAAAAAAAAAATAAAACCCTACTGTCATTGTGAGACTGTCCAGACTACACACTGATTGTTTCTCATATTTGTGAGAGGGCAGCTTGTTTTCTTTAATTAACAAGTACTTCCTTTATTATCCAACATAGTTGTAAACAGAAGGCCCTAAATGTATCTGGTAAATATACGTTATTTATATTCCTTACTTTTTATGTGTGTGTATATATATATATATATATATATATATATATATATATATACATACATAGTATGTGTAGTTTTTCTTCAAATGTACAGTAATTAGTTGAAATGCAATGAATGACCTAAAATGTGAGCAGTAAACTTCAAGAGGTTTAAATTTAAAGCTTAGGTTAGCAAAAACTGAAAAATAACAGAAAATTTCAGAATATTACAAGAAGGCCTTCTTCAGGGACAAGAATTAAAGCAATTAAAGTAAATTAAGCCTTGCAAGTTAAAGCAAACAATTTGCACAGGGGTCCCAACTTCTGTTGATTAAGTAAAACCCTCTGTCTGTCTTAAAGCAGAGTTGGAACAGGCTGTGTTACTACACCCACTGAAGTACATCTTGGGCAATATTCCAGTGATAATGGCAAGAAAACGGCAATTAATACTCTGTCTCATTTAATTTGTTGTTAACCTTAGAAGTGTAGACATTTCATTTAGAGAAACTGCAAAAAAACCAAATAAATGGTGTCCTACATAATCCAAATGCAATTGGAAACTGGAAAAAGATCTGGCAGACCCAAAATCACAACCCAATTAGAAGACAAGTTTCTGAGGTTCACCAGCTAGCGTGATAGGTGCCTCACAGCACAACAGCTTCAACCATAAACCTCTTTCATTTAAACAAGTCAATCTTGAGCTACCAAATCATATGATAATAAATTTTGGAATTAGCAAGAGCTCATGCTACTACACTATGATATAGTAGTCTGATCCTGTGTCAGTCATGAGTTATCTAAAAGTGAACCAAAAATAAGTAAAAGATCTTAGGATTTAATAATAAACGAAATTACTGTTTTATGGCATGTATTGAAATGGTAGCACCAACCTGTGCTAGCAGACAAATCAATCCAAGATTTGTCAGGTAATCTCACACAGATTTATAGATAGATTAGGAAAGGAACTATATAGATAGATAGATAGATAGATAGATAGATAGAGTAGTCCTTTGTGTGTTTTAGTCTTCACCCCTGCTGCTGCAATTGCTGTTGTTATCTGACACCAGCCTCTTTATAACCAAAGTACAATTAAATAAAATAAAAGTAAGTTTCAATAAAAGCTATTTTCAGTATTATTTGTTTTAATATAGCAAATTACCTACTGACATGATCGGAGCACTGTACATATTTAGGAAGAATATTGTTAAAATAAGTCAAAAACACCAAGCAGTACAAAGGGTATTTAAAATTATTCTCTGTTCTGGAGTTTAAATGTACTACTTGAAAGATCTTTAAACACCTCATACAAAAAAAAATTAATTAGCAGTTTTTAAATGTGAGTAGTGCCATTTTCTCAAAAACAACTGTTAAACTGCTTCTCATTAATGCTTGCTACTGACTTCTACTTATATATCCACCTATTCCTATTTAAAACCTACTTTTCATGAATATGGATGTAACTTTCATATCTGTGAGCTCATTGTTTGTTCCCACCTGTCTCACTTGTACAATAGGATTCTTTTTCTTCATTCGCCTGTTGGTAATACAGTATAGGCCTGGTTTAATGGAAATTTATGGTTTGCAGACACAATGCTATGACAGTATCCTTACAATTTCACAAAATAAGCATTCAAATTGCTGTCTGAATGATAAAATACAGCTGTCACCTATAAAATCTACAAAAATGGTTACAGTTAATTTCAAAATTTCTTTTTAACAAACAATTAAACATCGGTGGCACAGTAGCTCAGTGGTTAGTGCTGCTGCTTCATAGATCTAGTATTCTGGGACTGAATCCAATGCCTGAGTGTTATCTGAGTGGAGTTTGCACATTCACCCATTTCTATGTGCGTTATCCTCCAGGTATTCGATGTTCACAAAGGCTTGCAGGATAGGTTGATTAGCAATGTAAGCGTGACTATGTGTGAGAAAGGGTCATGTCCGAGGATGTGTCTTGCCATGTGCTGATAGGATGGGCATAGACCTGTGTAACCCCTGTCTTGGATTTCATGTGTAAACAATTTTGAAACACAATTGTTGCCCTTGTTTAAAAGGAATTGCTTGATTATTTTATTTCTCAGGCACACACAGGCATTGTAATATTTTTCCTGCACTCCACATCATGGGGATATCTAGAATAGGTATAAATATAGGATAACTATAATTATGGCTATCTGTCTGTCCCTAATTTTTAACTAAAGACATTTATAAATGACATTTAATTAAAATGAAGTAATCCTGTGGTATACAAAGTAATGTGGGTATTGCATAATATTTGGATCCCATTACAGGTCCTGGCTGGAGTGTCTTTGATGTAGAATTAACATGGATTTTCTCTAACATTCCAGTTTCCTTTCACCTTCTAATCATGCAAAAATTATCCATATGCGAGTATGCCCGGTGACACATTGGTCTCATTTCTAGAGGTCATCACAGCTTTGTGCCAATTTAACCCTGAGAATTTGACTTTTTGCAGTAGTGTATGAGGAAAAGTGTGAGTTATAGTGAAATGGACTTATCCATGTTTTTCTTAGCACAGAACATAACTACGTATAGAATTGCAGAGTGAAATAAAATAACTGAACATTAATTTAATACAACATTTCTAACATATTATTTTTTTTGTTTCTTCCTTCTGCAAATCCACGCTTATGCATCCCTTCTCTGTCTCCTTAGAACTGCAATATAAGCAGCTCACTCATTTAGGCAGATGGCTATAGAGGGATAAATGTAGATGAAATATTCAACATTTTTCATTCAAGAGCAAAAACAAGAATTACATCCAATATTAATAAGTTCACAAAAATAATACACATTTTAGATTAGAAGATTAGGTTTTTAGACAATGTAGAGAATCGCCTTATTTCAAAAAGAATTTTATAATGCTGAGAAACACTGCATTACCATATAAAGAACAACTTGTAAACACAAAAAAAAATGGCTTTATTGTGAATTTCAATATAGCTTACAGCTTTTCAGTACTGTAATTATTTTGGATTCTCTCCTGTGCTTATATTCCTGAATGCCCTTTTTAATATTTTCAAATTGCTTTAAACATGGGAAAGGTGCTGTATAAATACAATTCACTATTATAATGTCCTTGCATTCACTTGTTCCAGAATGGGCTAAGCTTGACCTGGATCCAGCAGGCTTGGAAAAGAAAAAATGAAATGATGATGATGGTTGTTGTTATTATTATTATTATTGTTGTTATTATTATTATTAGTCTCAAGTAAAGCACAGTGACTCTCTATCCATTTTCATGTAATAGAGGCGTTCCTCCATTGTATGTAACCAGTGCGAGCATCCTTGAATTCCCATTTATTCTTTAAAAACAACAGTCATAGGTTTTGTCCTTTAACTGGCAGTTATATTTTGCTCAGCCCTGGAGGTCTTGCCTATCTTGAGACCTCCCAACTCCCTCGGTACAATCCTCAATATTCAGACAGGCTCTCCCTAACAATGTATTTGAATCTGGTTGTTTTTTTTTTCTTCCACAGTTGCTCCATGTATATTTCTGGAGTTTAGTTCCTTTAAGACATCTCATACAACTATTCAGTGTAGAGCATTGTTTTATGTGAGCATCTATTGTTTGTTTTATCTCACACAGACTCAATTTGGTTTTGGCAAATCACTTGTGGTTATAATCCCATGATAAACGGAATACCATTGTGCTGTCTCTTGTGAAAACTGAACAATAATTCAAATGTACCCTTTGAATAAATGTTATGTTGCGAGTTTATGGATTGGCTGTGTAAATACACACCCCATGCTGGGACAAGAGAGAGAGATTTTGTGGTCAAACTTGGTGAATTACAAGACCATGTTATTGTGCTTTATAACATGACATTCTCTTAACTTTTAAAATTGTTCTGTCTTTTTGCATTTTCAAGATGCCGTTAAACAAAAGTAATTTTGGAATGAAAAAGAGGTTCAAGCATATTTAAAAATATGGTGGTTGGAAATAACAGGCCCACTTAATCCAGCTTTAGATTTGTGATGGGAATGCAAACTTTTATTCTACCTTCCAGCCAACCTAAACTGAGTTGCAGTAGCTCAATGACAGGATATCTAAAAATATCCAAAGACAACCATAATGTTATGATATAAAAACATCTGAAGAAAAATGATTATGCTTCCTTCTGTTTATTTACGTGCATCTGATCCTTTCCTATATAAGGATAAATCACAAATCTGACACACTGCTCTCTAGAAACCACTGAATGCAAGAAAGATTCTCAAAACACACAATCAGCAAGGTGCTTGACAGCCTCCATCTTTACAACATGCACACTGCATCAGGCACACAATATACAGTAATTGGTTACTTAAAATAGGCAAAGTGAGAGAGTTCATGAAAAGGGACCTGACAAAATTAATTTACCTATGAAACACTGTGACTGGCTTTGTCTGCTGAAGCAGCAGAAATTCACATTGCTGTCAAAGCAGCGCATTCACCATAAATCAATCAGCGTAGCTATACTTAAGATTGTGTCGTGTGTAAGTACCTAAAAATATTGTATTGAAATTAGTTTAGGTAAACTTCTTGTATGATTATGTTCATTCTCAATGTGGGTCCTTTAATCAGTTTTCTTGTTAAATTATGTTTTTGCTCAGTTAGTACTGTAACTACCTCACTAGGAGCTAGGTGTTTTGAATGTTTTACAAAAAAGAATGGATTTATAAAATATTAAAACTGAAATTGCAAATCTAGAAATATTTTGTAATTCATAGAACAAAACACCAAGCTACATATGTGAGCCTCAGGGTCTAATGACAGAATATTCATTTGTTGCTTAAGTGCCATTGGGTTAACAAATTCCACAGTTCAGTTCACACCTTGAGGTTTGCCTCACAGTTCAGTTGTTGTTAACACTTCTGATCTGTAAATCAACCAAAGTGTGAAGCTCAAATCTGCTTCCACGTATTGTCTTCCTAAATGAGATGTGCATACTAAAAAAACATTCTTTTTTTAGAGCAACAAGAGTTCATATGTGTGGCAAAAAAACTCTATAAAGCAGAGAAGTTGAACACAGCAGATACAAATAATAAGAATAGTAGAAGCAAATCTAAAGCCAGATGGTGGTGAGGCAACTATCGGCTCCAAGCTTCTTGACAAAAGTAGTAAGGCATCTTGCTTTCGTGTGGCTCCAAGAAAAACAAAAAGGAGTATGGTATCTTGGCAAGCAGGGCCACACTTGCAGCTTAGACTTTTGGTGGAGTAATCTTTGGCAAAATTAAGACTCACAGTGTTGGGCATTTAGTGTCCGTTCATGCTGCTGTCTACTGAACATCCATCCATCCATTATCCAACCCTCTATATCATAACTACAGGGTCACGGGGGTCTGCTGGAGCCAATCCCAGCCAACACAGGGCACAAGACAGGAAACCAACCCTGGGCAGGTCGCCAGCCCACCACAGGGCGCGCACACTCACACACACATATCCACACACACCAAGCACACACTAGGGACAATTTTAGAATCGCCAATGCACCTAACCTGCATGTCTTTGGAATGTGGGAGGAAACCGGAGTACCTGGAGGAAACCCACGCAATCACGGGGAGAACATGCAAACTCCACGTAGGGTCTACTGAACATGCTCTACCTTAAGTTACTAGAGTGTAAAATGGAAATCCCTTCCCTGTTAGCAAATGTTAGCAAACGTCTATACCTCACACTTTTCCTTAAAAGGTAACATCTGCATTTTGGAGCTACTGAGATTCAACTGAGAAAGAGCAAAGTCAATCTTGAGATAATCGGGGTCACATGGGTAAGGGTTGATTCTTCCTCACTGACTAGCTAAATTGGTTAGTAGTGTGTGCAGGAGTGTTATTTATTTATATAAATATGTTTTCCTGTAAGTTTTTTTTTCTTTGGTTGTTGCTTATGTAATACTGAGATCATGTAAGTGATGTACACTTATAGTGTGAATTGATGGCAGCGCAAGTTTTTAGGAATAAATAGGAGAATAGTCAAACGTAACTAAGAACATTACGCAGAAAACGGGAGCCAAACTGCCAAAACCAAAAAAAACAAAGCCACACTAGGCAAAGATCAACAACTTAACCCTAATTCATTTCTTAAAAATGTGTTTGTTTGAATTAGTCTTTCCTTTTAAAGTTCAGACATATGCTGCTTGTAGTATTTTATAAACTGTTTTATATGTATATTTTATTTTATTAATAGTTTTTTGAGTCATGGATTTCATTTTTATGGTTTGTTTTTAATGCAAGTTATTTTTGCCAAGAATTTATTTATTTTTATTTTCACTTACTTTCTGAGTAGCATCACATGAATGCAGCTGTCACAACAGTTACTTCACCAGATGTGACCATATAAATGTGGTGGCAATTGATAGACATGTTTATCAGTTGATACTCTACAAAAAAACTCTCAAGACTCTTAGTGGTTATTAGCGTCTTTAAACAGTAGGCCCCAACGGTGTTTTTTGAACCCCATTTTTATCTTTGATTCTGTTCCTGATTTTGGTTTTGTCCTCTTGTTTTTCCTATTGTTTTCATTTGTCTTCAAGGGTACAACCTATACCTTTTTTTTGTTATTTTGTGTTTTTCATGTTTATTCTCACAATAATTCCCAGAGTCTTTGCATCTTGAAACACTGTTGTGTGTGGCCAACTTTAATACCATGGCTGCCACGCTGTCAAAACAGATCCACAAAATTGTTATGCAATGATGTCACCAAATTAAAATAAATCAAAAATTATAATTAAAAAAAGATTTGTTCAAATGAAACAAAGTAGGCCCTAACAGATTCCTAGCATTTGGGTGCTTATTGATGGTGCAAACTTGAGTAAAAACTCCCATTAAATTGTTCTAAATGCTAAAAATAAATGTGAAGAGTCCAAATTTTTGAAGCGTTGCAGGTGAACAGAACACAAATTTACTGTAGTGAGTTAGACATACAACATTATTTTTCAGTGTTTGGTATTTTTACTCTAAAGCCTTTACCCTAAAACATTTGATTATTTTCTCAAATGAATGATTATAGAAGGCTGCCCATTTTTCTGCTGGCAGTTGTCATTTTCTGTATAGAGTAATTAGCTTTACTTTCAGTGCTGGTATTTCTTTATTTTACTTGAAGCCCAACACTGGGCAGCATGCAATAAGTGGAGTGACAGACACTTATACAAATGATTCTCATTCAAATTCAGTCGCTTATTTCTGTAGCCTTTTTTCATTCTTACTTTAAAATTGAATGAGATATGGCAACCACAAAATATAAAATACAAAAACTAAAATAAAGACACCAACAAGAGGTAAAAACAATGTCACATTGCACGGCTTTTCCTGTGATGTTCTGTCTTAGACTTCATTTGTATAATCTTAGTCGAAGGCAGTCTGTGGCATGCTCCGATGACCGCCACTCGTGTCACATGACTAACCCAGCAACTCAATCCAACTAGTCAATGACTCACTCTGTTTGATTTTTGTATTGTCATAAATGTTGGCTCTCTGTGGATGAGAGCTGGCAATCAATGCATATTCATCCAGAAGTACAATGCATATAATGCAGTGACAATGAACTGGAAACAAAGGTGTTTTGGACCTCACAAACAGAATAGATGCTTGAGTATCTGGTGTCTTGTAATTTACATACCACTTTAGAATTGGAAAAAGAAGAAAAAAGGGCAAAGACTGAAGTAAACCTATGGCATGGGCATCTGTTTCATCAGGCAGTACGTTATTCATTGTCTGAAAAATGGGCAAACACACAATTCTTTTGAAGTATGCAACTGTACTGGAAAGTTGTTGTGTAGTTAAGTAATTTGACATGCGTAGTCTTATAAATTGACATACTCTGGTGACGGGATCAGCAACGGCAGTCATCAAGTTTGACATACCTTCTGGCTAGAAGTCATGTAATGTGACAAAGGTTTAAGAATGGATAAGCAATCGAGAATATATTCCAGTGAGAAGCACTATATAAGATAATAGATTGTATCTTTGACCTTTTGGCAATAAATGAATTTCTTTCTTTACCCTGACTTTTTTTGATGTTGTGTTTTTAATTTTATTTTGACTTAATATTAGAATATTTCTGTTTGCTATGTGCATGTTGACCTTCACCTAAACCATCATGTTAATTGTGAAGTTGAGTTTCCAAACAGTGCCAAACTAATGCTCTGAAAGTCTGACACTGTTAGCAAAAGTGGATGGGATGCCAAATCAATGGGTGTGGGTGATTTATTTTTTTGGCAGAAGATGATACCTGTAATGAGTACAAACCAGTTGTCTAAAGCATTTAAGAATGCATATTCTTAATAACAGCCTATTTGGAATTCAGATGCTATTCTGTACAACAGGATATTCACGTGATATTGTTTGTAAAATGACAAAATCGTTATACTTTTTTTAAAACTTTAAACCTTTCCCTTTAATATTTAAAAATGTTTTTAGTTTTTCTCCCTTTGTAGAGAAATAGCAATGGGATTCACATTCAGATGCTGTGCTTCCCATGCTGTCTTTGATTGTCCTGCATTTATGCACACATTTTGTTACTATGTGAACAAACAGAAGAAATCAATGCAGGTAAAGATCTTAGAGAATGAGCTAATCTACCTTCTGGATCGTAGAAAATAATGAAAATAAAGAGGTGTTTCCCTATACTAGTCTATTTGCTCTAATCAAAGTCATTTGTTCAGCTCAAATTATATAATTCACTATGCTCTGGCATAAGAATTGTGATCCTCACCACTTTCTCATGAAAAATAAAATTACAAAAATGTTGGTTCTGTTTTGGTTAAATTTCTTAGTGTGATATTTGGAAAAAAAACACATGGCAGTTTTCGAAAAGATAAACCATTTATATCTGTACGAAATGAAAAGGATGTCACATGCACTCCAACGCTGGATCTCTTTGGATTTCATTGTGTGTGGAGTGTTCTTCATTTAAAAACATTGCCTTCTGTTTATTAAAAATAGTCCTTCCTAAAGCAGCTAAGACTGATGCTGTTTTGTTTTCGAGGCAGTGATCAGAAAGATTATTTACACCACTGCTCTTTGTTGTTATTTTTATACCTTCTAATGAGCAAAAGACCTGCCGAAAGCACTGATAGAAAGAGATGCACCAGTCACTTCAGATGTGTGGTATGAAGAAGAATTAATCTATCAATTGTCATGTTATGTAGCACCATTAATTGCATGCACTGTAACAATGCACTATATAAGAATGCGATAGTTTCAGATATGTAAATGAATCAGTGTAATAATAATCAAAAACAACAAATACAAATAAAAGTAAAACTTTCAGCATTGACAGAAACACAAGGAGCTTGAATGACTACCTATGTGATGTTAACAGCATGTTTATCTTAGAATGAGCTTTAGAAAGTTAACACTGATACAGTAGTAAAAGTTTACAAGGAAGGGTAAATGACAAAAGTTACAGCACACAGAAATAAATCCATCTTGTGAAGCATTAGAACAATTAAAGAAACAGCAAGAGCTTAAACCTTCATATGAATTTAAAGGCCGACTGAGCTGCACAAGTTCAACATAATACGAGGGAATTTCTATTATGGAGCCAGAAATTTACTGAAGAAAATGAACCTGTCATTCTGATAAAGATGCTTATAAGAATTCCTGGCTTATGTCTTTCCAGTGGATCTTATACCCTTTGCTTTTCAGATTATTATTGTTCAGTTGTAAACCAGCATTCATTACATTACTACACAAACTCTTTCAGTGCTAGGCCAGTTGATGCTCTGTGTAAGGGGTGAATCATAATGATGTATTATGTATCTATTTATTGTTTCTTAAGTGAAAATTTAATAATCATACATAATATAAAATTGTTCTAATTAGTATACCTGCTGGCCCTAGAGTGAAGGTATTGTCACTACAGAAATAGAATGTATTCTAATTTTCTAAAGGTTTTGTTGGTAACGCCTGTCTGTAGTAATAGTAATGTAAATAAATTTGTTTAAATGGCATCTTTCTTTCTCCTAGGTGAAGAAAACCTATTGGCAATATTAAAAAGAAGATGGTGGAAGTATATGATCCTTGGCTTGATAGATATAGAAGCTAATTATCTGGTAATCAAAGCTTACCAGTATACCACACTGACAAGTGTGCAGGTAGGTCTGTCACTTACCTTCTTTTAATAATACTACTCAGAAGTATCTGGATTTTTTCTAACAGGTTTGGTTGTTTCAGATTTGGTTGAAGACCAACAGGGTGAGAGTAAGCGTAAAACTTGTTTTAGTAAAAAGTAGGTAATAGTTTTTAAAGTGTCTGGAGAGTCTGGAAGCTATCACTGTCTCTTGAAATATTTAAAAGGCTGCTTGTTCAAGCTATTCAGGTTCCAAATGTAGTAATCTGAAAATAAAAGATCATCACCTTCTCAAAATTTTTGGAGTAAATATCTCACAGAAAAATAAGCAATTCTAGGCTTTATCAGAACAAGACCAAACAGTTTTAGCTAGAATTAGCATGAAATAGAGACCCAATGGTATCTGATCAGCTTTAAGTTTTATAGTCCTCTAATGAATTACTGTATGTGTCTGTTAGAAATGTTATTCCTTTGTTTCTGTGACAGTTTGTAGTCTCATTGACTGACAGTTTTAACAGTTACTGCCTGGTTAATTTTTAAACAAAACTAATGCAGTTGTCTAGTGTGGTAGCGTAATGGTTATTGCCACTGCCTCACAACTCCACTGAGTTCAAATCCTAGCTTGGTCATTCACTGAATAAACTTTTTGGGCACTCTTCCCATGTTTGTGCAGATTTTTCTTTAAGTAATCCAGTTTCTTCCTAAAGATGAGTAGAATAGATTGACTGGGGAATCTAAACTAATCGGTATGGATGTGTATGAGTGTTCCTTGTGATGGACTGGTGCCATTGTTCACTTCTGCCTTGTTCTTAATGCTATCGGGATAGATTTTGGCTCACTGCAACTCACAACTGGAAAAAGGACATTGAGGAAATTAATGGATGGCCTATCACGGTGATGCTGTTCCTAACATCTTCTGCTGATGTAATATAGACTTAGTGTAACATGCAAAATACTAGAATGAAATTTAGATAGTGGGACAGGAAATGTGATGAGAGATTTCCAAAGAGCAACGATGATATTTTAGTTATATTCATTACCAATTTTGAACTGACACCTACTGCATAAATTGAAGAAAGGAAGAAGGACCCCTGTCCAATGTAGCTTCTTGAAAATATCGATAACCCTGTCAGAACACCTAGAACTGCTTAAGCTGTACTATGTATAATGTGAAGTTTTCATTGTGATTCTGTCCTATTTACAGAAGATTTTATTCATCTCCTTATAGAGCAGCTTTAAGTGTATCTAACACAGTTGTAGGACAAATGGAGTTAAGTGGCAAGGTTAAAGATGAACAGCAGGTAATCTAATAAAATGGGATATAATGATTTGATAATTGTAAAAACGAGGCAATTGATACATAGTAAATAGTAAAATAGGTGTGTGATTAATTATTTATTACTAGCCATGTGCGCCCAACTACGTTGCCCGTGTTAAAGGGCTCCCTGTTTAAACACGGCTGCCAGTCGTGAACTGGGCCCTTCGTCGCACAGCATTATTATTTTTTATAAGGGAAACAAAATTACAAAAGAAAACCCTTGGACTTGATTCGATAGGAACGGCCTACTAGGAATCACTGTCCGAATAGTAATTATGTGGTGGTGTAGGAGCATTTCTGCTTCTGTCTGTTCACAGTCCATCTCGTTTTCACGAAGCTGTCGTTTCCTCTCACAATCTCTTCTCAACCTTTCTACAATCTCGCAGGTTGCTTTGTGGCAATCCAAAGTGTAAGGCAATATACACGGAGCAATGGTTATAAAAGGGGGACACATAGGTATCCAGGCTCTTTAAAGCATAAATAGGGATCACTTCACTGACATGTAATAGCCCATAAAAAAATTAATAAATAAAAAAATTAATAAATAATGCCATACAGCATTTGTTTGTAATGCCATACAGGATGTTTGTTTTATTTCATGTTTGGGATGCCCACTGAATGGAGTTTTCATGTTCTTCTTGTGTTATTATCAAATGCTGCAGTAAAACACACCAGGACTGTTTAAGAGCAGCATTTTAGGAACAGTCCATCCTTCTAGTTTCTTAACTCATCCATTCCAGTTGTGGGATTTGGGATCCTTCCTTGTGCCGAGGGCTGTTGGTAAAAGCACATTGTGATAGAGAAAAATAAAAATTATGAAATCATTTTGGTGTGGAAACTGGGAGCACAATAAAGGCTGTTAGCACACACGCAAAGCTAAGTAAAAGAGTAGCGGCTTTAAACTTCTGCCAGCTTTTGTTGACAAGGATGCTCCAGCATGTGAAAACATAAGAAGAGGAGAAACCGAGATCTTCTTACATCTTACTGTACTGTGATGACAGGAGCGGATCTACCATCAGGGCCTTCTGGGTACAGAACCGGGGGCCTGCAACAGCAAGGGGCCTTTTTGCTAATGCCACCCCCACTCCATGAAATAATCAAGTTTCTGTGACTCAAAATGACCAAGAGGGATGAGGCATGATGAAGTAATCTTATGTCAAAATCAACAGTGAGAAATGGCGAGCTGCTTAAAACAACCTGGTGTCTGTGTGTTGCCTTGCTATAAGTATGATCAGCTCTAAGTCTCCCAGGGGCCCATTGGAGGCTTAAATGCAGGTATAACAGACAATAACTTTGTATAATGTTAACGTTTACCCCCCCGGGTGGAATTAAAGAGTCGCATAGTGTGGGGGAGGAACGATCAGTCTGTCAATGGAGCAGGGCAGTGACAGCAGTCTGTTGCTGAAGTTGCTCCTCTGTCTGCAGTTGATCCTGTTCAGTGGATGCAGTGGATTCTCCATAATTGACAGGAGCCTGGCAGCGCCCATCACTCTGCCACAGATGTCAAACTGTCCAGCTCTGTGCCTACAATAGAGCCTGCCTTCCTCACCAGTTTGTCCAGGCGTGAGGCGTCCCTCTTCTTTATGCTGCCTTCTCAGCACACCACCGCAATAAAGTATCTATCTATCTATCTAATCCAGCCTTGGGCGACAGAATGTTTAAGTGCTGCCAGCCCTGTATGAATGAATTTGGGCCTATTCTAGAGTGTTCCAAGGAGTGGACAGTTGGCCTGTTCAAGGATGGTTCCAAGAGCATTGCACAGAGTGAACTGATTTAAGCATTTAACAGATACATTTTGCAACGTCTTTAGCTTTTTCCATATTGCACATACAGTAACTTTGGCAAACATTGCCATTTTAGTAAAGGAAAAGGAGGATCAATGCAAGACACTTGGGGTTTGGGCAAAATACATTGCCTGAATAATTATCAATATTTTTATAGAAGTGTTTGATAGATAGAAAATGACAGTCTGATCGTTGAAGTCTGACAGAGGTCTGTTTTCTTTATGCCATAGAACGCTGCCTCCATAATTAAGCAGCATAAAGCAGCATTAAATGGCTCCACACGATTGGAGGAAATTCTTCAGGACTGCTTTGTACGTAGCCTATTGTTTGTGCAGTTGCACAATGGCAATGAGTGAAGGGGTTTTGAGGGGAAGATAATAGCCTGTCATATGAATACACAGGCAGTTCCTTAGAGGCCGTGTTCTTTCATCTCATGGAGAAAAAATAATGACACCTTTCATTGAAGTTAATGTGAGAAAAGTCAACTGGGAGTGACTCAGATCGTTGGTGAGGAATGTCTGCTTTGTTATTTTACGTGGTGGGGGTGAGGGAGCTTACAGTTCTAATACTTACAGATTTGAAATAAACAAAATTAGGGTTCTACAGTTCTCAGGAGCTCCTGCAACTGAGACTGGGGACATCTATAAAGACATGTAAACTGTGAAATGAACAATTACGATCCACAGGGACTTGAATTCTGCGGTTGGTGTTTGTTTAATGCATGATTTCTATGCTCTTCTTGTTCTTGTGCGTGTAGTTTTATATAGCTGTCTACAAAGATATCCAGAATTAGCTGTTTTAGCAAGATCTTATAAGTCTTATTTTTGTAATTTTTTTTAAGATTTGCCCATGGAATTACAATTAATAAATATTAAAGGACAGTAGGGAAGTGATGTTTAATACCACTGTGCTGCTTGTTACTAATAGACTAGCTTTGAATCTTGGCACAGTCACTGACTGTGTGGCTTGTTTTTCCATGTCTGCATGGGTTTTCTCTAAATACTCTGGTTGTCCTCCATTCTGCCACTAACACACAGGATAGGTTGATGAGCAGCTCTATGTAGCCCAGTACAAGTGAGCATCGGTCTGTGTTTGAGAGTGCCCTAGAAGAGGCCAGGTGCCATGTCCATGGTTGGTTTCTACCTTGTGAGCAATGGTGGGACCCTGAAATGGGCAAAGTTGATGAAAATTAAAAGGACGGTAAGCAATAAATAAATCATGATGTATGATGATGCTGGTGCTGTCGATCTATTGCATCTGTCTGTCTATCCATCCCTCCCTCTCTTACTCATATTTTACCTTTTCTATGTTTCTTATTATCATCTTTGCTTGTACTTTGCTGTTTGTGCATTTCATTTTTTAATTCCACATTTTACATTTCAATGCATCAGTCAATGCCAGGAGGCAGCATTTCATCTTTCTTCAACCAACCAGCACCATATGAGGCTATTACAGCCATCTGTTGAAACGCATAGTGACTTTGAAAGGTGCAGGTGTGAACTGTAATTTAAATGTTAATGATAATTTTAGATTATGGGCCTGCATTGTAAAATATGTCCTCCATCTGTGCCAAATTGTGTACTTAATTGAGAAAGCGGTTTTGTGCATTATTTTACATAAACAATAAAGCATATAAAGTACGGAGGTGGTAGATCATTATCATGTTGCTAAAACTAGAAAAGAAGCAAAGTGTTAGAATGAATATGAATGTTGCAAATGATCACAAATGTGCAAGCTCAAACCTTTATTTAGAATGTTAAATCTATAAGCTCTTGCAGATTAATTAAGGCTACTATAAATACTTTGAAATAAGCATACCAATGGAAAACACAATGGAATAAACTTTTTTAACATCAACTAAAGTACACACAGAAATGAAAAGTGAATAACTTCTTTGCAGTTTTAACAGTTACAGCAGGTCTAATTGTTGGTTGAAAGAGCCCTAGAGATTGGTCTCATGCGATGCGAGAGATGGACGTCTGAAGTGGAGCTCCGCTAGCAGCGGTGTTATATCCTGTATTTATTCAACCCGAGGGAACTGCTACAGTATATGTAAACATATATAAACATGGCCAACAAGAAAGGGGGTCGAAAAGAATCGCAAACTAAAGCTGCACCCAAGCTAAGATTAGCAAGCCCTATTTCAAGATACGGCCTTTCAGAGACAGACCTGGATCAGATGGGCGAAAGTACAGACTCCTCGGGACCACAGCCCGCTACATCGTCGCTGGCTGAGAGCGAAAAGGGGAGCGAATGTACGATCGTGAGTGCAGGTCTCGATAGCTCGCCGATCGGAGAAGATCACCTGAACCTGGAAAAGGCCTTGCAGTCCGCGGTTTCAATTACTCCACGCGAGCCTGGAACACCGGGGACACTGGCTACAATAGAGCCTGCCACTTCACCTGCGGTACAAGAAAGCACAATTGAACTGTCTGAACTGAAGGTGATGTTCGCGGAGCTCATGCAAGATATAAAGAAAAGCGAGAAGGCAAATGAGAAGGCATGGGTAAAGGCAAGTGAGAAACTGAGACAGGACTTGCAACATGCAAATGAAAGGCTGCGACTGGAGCTGCAACAGGCAAATGAAAGGCTGCGACAGGAGCTGCAACTGGAGCTGCGACAGGTGCTGGGTAAAATTGAAGAGCACATTCAGGAGAACTCGGTTAAACTGAGCATGCTTACTGATCAACTGGAGGATCTCAAGGAGACATTCGCTACTTGGATTGAAATAGCTGAAAATTTAGCTGCCAGCGCCGAAGAAAAAGCAGTAAATGTCAGCTCCGAATGCAAAAAACTCGGAGACAGACTGGCTGCTTTGGAAGATGGAAGCAGAAGGAATAATCTCAGAATTGAAGGTCTGCCTGAGAATCGAGAAAGTCCAAACCCTGTGAAATTCGCAGCTGAACTTTTCTCTAAAATAATCAGGGAGGACTTTAAAGTAGATTCTGAGATAGCAGCGGCTTACCACGTACGTGGATCAAATACCTTTAGACCTAGATCTTTTATTATTCGCTGTGAAAGATTGTCATTTAAGCAAGAGGTGATGAAACTCCTCAGAAACAAGTAAGAGATTATATATGAAAACAACCACATTCGTATCTTCCCTGACTTCTCTCCAGCAATAGCTACTAAACGCGCAGCCTTCTCCAACATTAAATAGCGGTTACGGCAAGCCAACGTCAAATACAGCCTCTTGTATCCGGCCAAACTGAAAGTGGAATTGCAGGGTCAATTCTATGCCTTTGCTACCAAGGAAGAAGCAGAAAAGGAATTAAGAAAGCTGATCCCGGGACTATTCTGATACATAATAGTGAGTCATGGCCGTTAATGATATGGCAAGGATTAATAATCTACTGTCTGATCTATTTGTTTAAAATATGGGTTTTTATCATCATATATTCTCACTATTACTCATTATTACTAGGGCGCTATCTGTATATGTTTTATTGTGCTTAATTACTTTTTCTTTTTTCTCTTCTTTCTTTTTGTTTTTTTTTATTTATTTAATTATTTTCTCTCTACCCTAAATGAGACTGTTCACCATCATACCCTTGGTTTATTGTTATTGCTATTATTGCATTAAGACTTAGTATGCTTATTCTAGACAAATTTCTAACTCCTTTCCCCGGGTTTATTATCCAGGTGTATTATCTTAATACACTAAGATTGCTGAACATTATATATATTTTAAGTGCACAATTTCTTAGACTAAATTGGTAATAGATATCTCTATTTTTTAACCCTAAAACGCCGCTGCGTAGGGGCTTGTTTTACTTTGGATGTGCTCTGTCTCTGGGTATGTCAGAGGACCGGGACTGTGTGAAGTGGGTTCTAGCCTCACGTGGGGAGGCAAAAAGGGAGGGTGGGGAGTTAAGGGGGGGAGAGAAAGAGAGCAGGCTTGATCTATACCTAATCTATCCTTTTAATCTTTATAATTATAACTACCAACATTATAATAGGCTGCAAGGGAATAACTCTAGGGGAAATAGGAAATTAAGGCCGAAGCTGTCTCACTTTCAGTTAAGACTATAAAATGACATCAAAAACTCAGAATCAATGTCTCCATGATGGGACAGTTAAATTTGTGAGCTGGAATGTTAAAGGCCTGAATCACGAAATAAAGAGAAAGAAAGTACTCTCTCACCTAACAGGTCTAAACGCTAAAATAGTATTTTTACAGGAGACCCATTTACTAAGCAAGGATCAGTTCCGGCTGCAAAAAGACTGGACTGGCCAAATGTTCCATTTTAGTTTTACAAAGAAAACTTGAGGTGTGGGAATTCTCATACATAGAACAGTCCCATTTGTAGCATCAGATGTAGTATTGGATCCTGAAGGGAGATATATGATGGTCATGGGAGACTTATCTAACCGTAAAATGATCTTGATAAATGTTTCTGCACCTAATGTTGATGATAAGGAATTTATACAAAATTTATTTGCATCCATTCCCAATATGAACACTCATAAAATTATAATAGCTAGGGACTTTAATTGTGTTCTAAATCCACTCTTAGATAGGACTTCTTCCACAGGGGGAATGGCATCTAACACCGCAAATATAATTACAAAGTTTATAGCTGATCACAACTTATCAGACCACTGGAGGTTTTTAAACCCAAACTCAAGAGCATATTCTTTTTATTCACCAGCACATCATTGCTACTCAAGGATTGATTATTTCTTTATAGACAATAACTTCTTGCCTATGATTAAATCTTGCAAATACGATGCTATTGTTATATCTGACCACGCACCTATGATCTTGGAGCTAAAGTTACTAAGCCCCATACACTCGCCCCGCAGATGGCATCTCAACCCGCTTCTATTAGCAGACGAGAATTGTACAGAATTTATATCCAAACAAATCAGATTCTTTCTAGAGACAAATACATCCTCAGAGATCTCTGCAGGAACACTCTGGGAAACTCTTAAGGCCTTCTTAAGAGGACAGATTATCTCATATCTTTCCCACAGAAATAAATTAGAAACCAAGAAAGTAGCAGAGATAAAAATCGAAATTTGAAGAACATGCCAGACCACCAAGCGAGACTCTACATAGGAAAAGGCAGGCTCTGCATTCAGAACTAAACCTCCTGACAAACAAACTGAACAACTAATTTATAAATCTAGACATCATTACTATGAACATGTAGAGAAAGCTAATAAGCTTTTAGCTCAACAAATTCACAAGCAAGAAGTGCGCAACGCAATCTCAGTAATCACCAACGCGAACGGAGATAGAATCGTTGACCACAAAAATATAATGCACACTTTCAGAGACTACTATAAATTCCTATATACTACTGAGTTTAAAGAAGACAATACACAATCTAATGCATTTCTGGATACATTACAAATACCACAAATAGACACTTTTAGTGCGGAAGAACTTGATAAACCTCTGGCATTATCAGAATTACTAGATGCTATAAAGTCACTCCAAGGCAAGAAAGCAGCAGGCCCTGATGGCTACCCTGCAGAATTTTACAAGAAATTCTCCACTCAGCTAGCTCCCCACCTATTAGCAACATTTACAGAAGCCAGAGATAACCAAACTCTCCCTCAAACTTTTCGCCAAGCACTAATCACCGTTTTTCCAAAACAAAATAAGGACTTATTACAATGTGCATCATACAGACCAATTTCACTTCTGAATAATGATGTTAAAATACTCTCTAAAATCATAGCTAGAAGGATGGAGAAAGTGCTCCCCTCAGTAATATCACAAGATCAAACTGGATTTATTAGGGGCCGACACTTATCTTCAAATCTTCAACGCCTGTTTAATGTAATATATTCACCAAATAAATCAAACACCCCAGAAATATTATTATCATTGGATGCAGAAAAAGCATTTGACATGATTTAATGGAAATACCTTTTCACTACATTGGAGAAGTTTGGGTTTGGCCCGAACATTTGTGCATGGATCAAATTACTGTATACTAACCCAGAAGCTTCAGTTTGCATCAACAACACTTGCTCAGACTACTTTAAACTAGAATGCGGTACTAGACAAGGATGCCCCTTGTCACCGCTACTGTTTGCAATTGCCATTAAACCACTGGCAATACATTGTCGAAATACTGATCAGATAAAGCGGATTATCAGAGAAGGACTGGAACAGAATATTTCATTATATGCAGTTGATATGGTACTGTATATATCAGACCCAGAAAATTCTGTGCCTGCAGTCTTAACAGCACTCACAGAATTTCAAGAGATCTCTGGTCTCAGAATTAATCTGAATAAAAGAGTACTCTTTCCAGTGAATTCTCAAGCATATACTATTAGATTAGACACCCTACCTTTTATCATTGCAGAACAGTTTAAATACCTAGGGGTAAACATCACAAGTAAACATAAAGCTCTTTATCAACAAAATTTCGCCGTCTGCATGGAAAAAATTAAGCAAGACTTGTATAGATGGTCAACCCTTCATCTCACACTAGCTGAAAGAATTAACACTGTTAAGATGAATATTCTTCCTAAGCTCCTTTTTTTATTCCAAAACATTCCAGTATACATAAATAAATCATTCTTTAAGCAATTAGATTCAACAATAACCTCATTTATTTGGAATTCAAAACATCCAAGCATCCAAAGAGCGACCCTACAAAGACAAAAGGCAGAAGGAGGCATGGCTCTACCCAACTTCCAGTTTTATTACTGGGCAGCAAATATACAGGCGATAAGAAGAACATACACAAGCTTGGTCCGCAATAGAAGTAAAATCCTGCAGTACTTCTTTGTATTCCCTGCTCTGTGCTCCAATAAACACACGTTATCGGCAATATACTAATAACCCAATTGTGCTTCACTCACTTAGAATATGGAACCAATGTAGAAAGCATTTTAAGACGGAGAAGCTTCTATCTGTGGCACCTCTGCAAGAGAACCACCTCTTCCAACCTTCGCAAACATATGCAGTTTTTAATATCTGGAAAAAATTTGGAATTAAATTGCTTAGAGATCTTTATATAGACAATGCCTTTGCATCCTATGAACAATTACATTCCAAATTTTACATTCCAGCTGCACATTTCTTTCACTATCTTTAAATCAGGAACTTTGTTAAACAGAATCTTCCAGATTTTCCTCCTCTTGCACCCTCATCCATGCTGGAAAAAATATTGGTCAATCTCAAGGACTTAGACACCATCTCTACAATATATAAAATCATTTTACAATCCCTCCCTTTCAAAGATCCAAGAGGACACTGGGAGAAAGATCTCTCAATTAATATATCAGAAAAGGAGTGGAAAGTAGCAATGCAGAGAATCCATTTGAGCTCCATATGCGCAAAGCATACAATTATACAACTCAAAATTACATATCGAGCACATCTGTCTCGTCTAAAACTCTCCAAAATGTTCCCAGGGCATGATCCAACCTGCGATCGCTGCAACCAAGTCCCAGCCTCACTGGGTCACATGTTCTGGGCCTGCACCAAATTAACATTATTCTTGACTAAAATTTTTAATTACCTTTCAAACAGCCTTGGTGTCACAATCCCTCCTGACCCATTAACAGCTGTGTTTGGTGTTCTTCCAGATGGGTTTAAAGTGGAGAAAGACAAACAAATTGTGATTGCATTCACTACACTTTTGGCACGCAGACTTATTCTGATAAACTGGAGAACCCAAACTCTCCTCTTTTAAGTCAGTGGGAAACCGATGTGTTATACTATTTGAAATTGGAAAAAATCAAATACTCAGTTAGAGGATCCGTACAGACTTATTTCAAAACATGGCAGCCTGTGCCAGCCTGCAGAGGATGTTTGCCTGATTTGAACAGTGCATGTTTTTTTTGACGCAAGTTATTCTTGGTGTAATATACACTATACATGTTAGGAATCTGCCCAATAAGTCATACCTGGCTACCTTTAGTTTAAAGGTGGCTGAATATGAGAGAGATTTAAATTTGAGATGAGTGAGTGAGTGTGTTTGGTCACAAGGGATTGCTTAGCTAAAAGATTACATTACTTGATTTTCAGAGTGTTCTTAAATAAATAATTTTCACAACTGCAAAGATTTATGAAAAGTACATTTTGCACAATCTTCCACTGACAGAAACAGAAACTTTCAGAAAACTTGTGTTGTACTTATAGCATGTAATTATTTGTGTGAGCATCGCTACTGTTTAAGGTGTTTGAAAAAAAGGTTCAGCGTTACTTACACCTTCCAACTGATGTGTCTGTCTCAGTCTCACACTTAATTTCTCTTTCCTGTAGACTTAATTGAATATAACATTAAATATAGTACCGTATTTGTTTTTTGTATTTTTAGGGAATTTGTCTACTTGTACTTTTATATGTTAAATTTTACAGTACCATTCTTTGATACAATCAAACACAACATGTGGAATCCTAAACCAGCCTATTGTATACTGGTTATCCATCCATCCATTATCCAACCCGCTATATCCTAACACAGGGTCACGGGGGTCTGCTGGAGCCAATCCCAGCCAACACAGGGCACAAGGCAGGAACAAATCCCTGTTTGCTGTTTGATATTAGAAGAATCATATCAATCTCTATTAAATAAAAACTATTCTCTAGATAGACAACAAGATATCTTTATATATACTGTATGTATACAATCTCAAGAGGGATTACAGCATAGCAGGTTATGGGGTTCAACCCAATCTCATTTTCAAAATTCAGAGCAAATATATACACCTGAGTCCGTGTTCTCATGTTCTGCTATAACCTTTTAGTGATTTTGCAGTGCAAAAGTGACATTCAAGTTCATGACATAAAGAAAAATTACAGAGAAGCATGGAAGCTTATGTGAAACTGCTGTCAAACATTCAGTTCCCATAGATTTACTTTGGTTGGTGACATTTGTAACAAATGACTGCTCAGAACCTTTAAAATGATCACCTTGTAGGCTGAGATGGCAGTGATGAGATAATTACTATAGCTGAGATTGTTTAATAAATCATGTTTTGTCACTTTTACAGTAGTTATAATTAGTCATGGTAAGTATTTTTAAGCATTTAAAGAAGTTTATCTATTTTTTTTTAATTTGGCAAAGTTAAATCTGATGCTTTGGGTCAGAAATGGTTGGATTTCAGTATGAAAAAAAAGAAAATTTGAATTCTTTACCAAGTGCCCAGCATTAGTCTATTCATTCATTTTCATTTATGTTTATTCTTTCTTGGGACTCATGGTTCTAGAGATGATCCAAAAAAAAGATACCAACTGAGAATGTGCCATCAGTCCATTTTATAGGCACACTCTAAAATACTGCCACTTGACATTATTATACAGTTTATTATGCAATAAACCACATACCTGCTAGGAAATCAAGCTGGGACGGAGCAGTAGGACTTACTTTGCCACCATGGCAACCATCCAGATTTGTCCAATAGTAATGATATACTTGCCATCATTATTGTGGTGTTGAATAACATCCCCCTTAATAAAAGAATACATATGTGCATGTCTGTCTGTGTGTCTGTCTGGTTGCTTTGACTTTGCCATTCCAAAAGATTGCACATCACAAACATTTGAGGTAATTAAATGCATTGCATTTGTCATTCTAGTAAATGGTGCATAACAAACATTAACTCTGTTTTTATGAATCCCATACCAAATGTCAAATGATAGAGATACAGTAATCCCTCCTCGATCGCGGGGGTTGCGTTCCAGACCCCCCCGCGATAGGTGAAAATCCGCGAAGTAGAAACCATATGTTTGTATGGTTATTTTTATATATTTTAAGCCCTTATAAACTCTCCCACACTGTTAACATTATTAGAGCCCTCTAGACATGAAATAACACCCTTTAGTCAAAAGTTTAAACTGTGCTCCATGACAAGACAGAGATGACAGTTCTTTTTCACAATTAAAAGAATGCAAATATATCTTTTCTTCAAATAAGTCTCTGCATCAGGAGCAGAGAATTTAAGAGAGAGAGCGAGCGCTCGCAAAGAAAAGCAAACAATCAAAAAATCAATACGTGTGCTTTTAAGTAAAGCGGCATTTTTCAGAGGAGCCTCAGTATCTTCTAAGCAAACAGCCTCTGTTGAAACAGCCCCTCTGCTCAAATCTCCTCCGTCAGGCGCAGAGAACGTCAGAGAGAGAGCGCGAGATTAAAGCAAACAATCAAAAAATCAATACGTGTGCTTTTGTGCTTTTAAATATGCCGAGCACCGCAATAAAGCGGCATTTTTTAGAGGAGCGTCAGTATCTTTTAAGCAAACAGCTTCTGTGCAAACAGCACCTCTGCTCACACTCCCTCCGTCAGGCGCAGAGAATGTCAGAGAGGGTGAGATAGAGGCAGAGACAAGCAAACAAACACCGCGCGGGATGCATATCTTATAGCATTGAGGAGTTTTAGTTAATATGTAATACATGCTCTGATTGGGTAGCTTCTAAGCCATCTGCCAGTAGCGTCCCTTGTATGAAATCAACTGGGCAAACAAACTGAGGAAGCATGTACCATAAATTAAAAGACCCATTGTCCGCAGAAATCCGCGAACCAGCAAAAAATCCGTGATATATATTTAGATATGCTTACATTTAAAATCCGCGATAGAGTGAAGCCGCGAAAGTCGAAGCGCGATATAGCGAGGGATTACTGTATATGCATTACATGGTCTATAGCAGTTATTTAGATTTCAGCCCGTCTTAGACAAATAGTACAGCAAATAATTTCGAATACAGTAAAATATTATTTTTTTAAGGCTGAACTGGAAGATAAGGACTTTGCTTTGTTTGTGACCTTGTGCAGGAAGATTAACTGTGAATTTGAAACTCATTCATTGGCCCACTGTTACTGAATTAGTTGTAACAATGGACTTCATGTCTGGAGAAGATGTATTTGTAACAAAAATGATAAGCGGTACTGGTTAATGGAAGAAATGAAACTCATGTAGCTGAGCAGATTTTCTTGTGTTTTGTAAAAAAAGGGAGTTTTAGTTTCTTGTAAACTTCCCAGTTAGCATAAGTTGCTTGTGATGTTATACTGGTCTAACGGCTCATGTACTGTAACTGGAGTGTGATGTGGGAATAATAAATTCAGGGGAGCCTACATAACTGAATGACCTGATCAGAAGTGCCAGAGTTATGTGACAGGACTGGTTATGGAGACAGTGGCAGGAAAGAGGATGACAGCAAAATTACAGGATCTTGGCCAGTGCTGTTCATCCTCTAAATAAGTTGTCCTGGGACACCTTCCATTAGCTAATTCCACCATATTGTGCTACTGAGGCTATATAATACCTCAACCCAACATGCACATTCACTTATAACAGACATATTGACAAGATTGAGGTGAGGAGGGGGAGCAGAGTCTTCTCTGCGGTTGGTTGCGGCCCACCTCCATTGTTTCCACAGGTTGGGAAACATTGCTCTAGATATTCTGGTTTTCCTCCCACATCCCCAAAGATTCAAAATTGCTACAGGGTTAGCATGGGTATGTCTATGAGCAGCACGACATCCAGGGATAACCTCCCAGTGATAAAACTGACAACTAAAGAGGTTCTCAGGAATTTGGAAATTGTAGAGGGAGAAATACTGCTTAGACTAAATAAGCTGAAAGCAAACAAATCACCAGGGTCCAGATAATATTTATCCACGAGTTCTTAAGGAGGTTAGCAAGTACATATATAAACCCTTGACCATATTTTTAGAAAGTCACTGTGCACTGGAGATCCAAGCAACTATAGGCTAGTAATCTTAACGCGCATCACAGGTAAATTAATGGAAGGAATTAAGGATAAGATTGAGCAACACATGGCAAGAACAGCAGTTTTACAGAACAGTCAGCATGGGTTCAGAAGAGAGAGGTCATGTTTTATCAACATGCTGGAATTCTATGAGGAAGCAACAAAAGGATAGGATCATAGTGGAACATATTATATCGGTTATTTTGATTTTCACAAAGCATTTGATAAGATGCCACATGAGACGTGTGGGCATCAAACTAAAATAAGTGGGAGTTCAGGGTGTTGTGTGTAGATGGGTGCAAAATTGGCTTGGACACAGAAAGCAGAGGGTTATGGTTCAATGAACTCTTTCAGAATTGGCTGACATTAAGAGTGGTGTTCCACTGGAGCAACTGCTAGGGCTGCTGCTATTTTTAATATATATAAATTATTTGGATAGGATAAGTAGCAAGCTGGTTAAGTTTGCAGAAGATACTAAGCTGGGTGCATTGGCAGATAAGCAGTTGAATCGTTATACAGGGACTTAGACAGCATAAAAGCCTAGGAAACTTTTGGCAGATGAACTTTAATATAAGTAAATGTAAACTATTACATGTAGGAAGTAAAAGTGTTAAGTTTGAATATGCAATGGCAGGTCAGAAAATTGAAAGTACACATTTTGAGAAGAATTTAGGAGTTGTGGTCGACTCAACACTATCAACTACCAGACTGTTCAGAAGCCATTAAGAAGCCTAACACAATGTCAGGTTATATACTACAAAGTCTAGAGTTACAAGTCCAAGGAGTTTATGTTGAAGCTTTTTAACACACGGGTTAGACCTCACCTGGAGTACTGTGTACTGTTTTGGTCTCCAGGCTACAAAGGACATAGCAGCGCTAGAAAATGTCTAGAAATGAGCGAATCTGCTGATTCCAGGGTTACAGAAGATGAATGATGAGGAAAGATTAAAAGAGCTGAGCCTTTTCAGTTTAAGCAAAAGGAGATTAAGAGGTGACATGATTGGTGTTTAAAATCATGAAGATGATTTTTTCTCGTGATGGAGACTGTTGCTTTAAAATTAGTTCATCAAGAACACTGGGACTCTGATAGAAACTTGTTAAGAATAAATTTTGCACAAATATTTGTTTTTCTTTACACAGAGAACCATAGACACATGAAATAAGCTATGAAGTAGACAGTGGGACTTTAGGAACTTTCAAAACTAGAATTGATGTTATTTTAGAATAATTAAGTGGATATGACTGGCGAGCTTTGTTGAGCTGAATTGCCTATTCTGATCTAGATTATTCTAATGTTGTTTAGGGTATAATAGGCCAGTCTTCCTCCTCTGTTTTAATGTTAGAATTGAACGAGCCATCCTGTGCACACTTAACTCAACTACATCTCTTTTTAAACTAAAATTGACAATATGATTATTTCAATTTCTTTATTTTGTATCACGATTGTATTTGATACCATATGAAGCAGAAATGATCATTTCAGTCCAAATGAAGCTTTGTGACTTCTTTGTATGTGTTTTGCAGCTACTTGACTGTTTCGTCATCCCAGTGGTGCTATTGCTCTCCTGGTTCTTCTTGCTTGTGAGATACAAGGCAGTCCACTTCATCGGAGTAGGAGTTTGCCTTCTAGGAATGGGCTGCATGGTTGGAGCAGATGTGCTGGTTGGAAGACAGCAGGGGCTTGGTAAGTATCTAAAGCTAAGAATCTGTGCTGGTATCCAAAAGGTTGCTGGTTCGAATCCCTGTTACTTCCAAAATAAAGAACAAAAAAAATGTCCATGGGTTGGTAGCTTTGTACTAGTTAAGGCTCATATTTTATCTATGTCATCTCATAATTGTCCAGGTAAACCAAAGAAATAAAGCAAGCACATACTGTATGACTACTGTTTACAGTAAACTAAGCAGTCCATAAGCTGTTATTGCTTGCAGGTTGATGACATTGAGACATGCAGTACAAAGAGGGCTGATTTTCATTTCATCATGATGAGCAAGAGAGTGTTTTCGGGAGTAATCCATTGAATGAATGTATATTTAAAGTTTTTGAATGTATATTTTAAAGAATTGTAGATCAAGAATAGAAATTTGGCAGATGCCATTACTACAGTTAGTAGTGAACCAAATTCACTGTTAGAAAAAACAAAAAAGACTGCACATAGGTCAGATGGGTATAATTACATCCACATTTAGTTATCGGACAATTTTTATAAATCCATTCTCCTAAGATCTTTTGTCAGAATATTAGGAAAACAAAACAGTACAATAACAAAAATGACAAAAAGACAACATAACTTTGAACAGTAGCAAAGGTTGTTTTGCTGTCTTTTGATATTTTTTCTGACTGCCTCTTACTGCCATCACTGCTTGATATGAAAATAAATACCAATATGAACTGTACAGGGGGCTGTCTTTTTATTTCTACTCCCTCAGATGATCTAATCCTCCTGTTCATTTCTGTTGCTATCTTTGGCTGCTCCTACTCCCATTGTATATTCTATTATGATTTAAGTGCACAGTCAAAGTGAAGAGGGTGTTAGGCCTTCCTAACCTGCCTAGAATAGGCCTCGCCTTAAGCACCACACTTCCCAACAGCACAATTTAGGCTTAAAATAAGGAGTTGACTTCCAAAGTTCTGAATAAACTCTTGTAATGTCCAAAAATCTGTAAAAATCTGTCAAAATGTCCCTCTTGGAAAGGAAATGAAAATCTTGGCTAAAAAGGATAAGTTTCAGAGCAGATTCTTTATAAATGAGAATATTTATTTAAAAAAACTCAAAAAAAGATGAAAATGACAAAAATGAGTTGCCTAAAAGGCATTCCTAAGCAAACAAGTCCCAATATAAAATCCAAATATCAAAAACCAACAACAGTAGGACAAATTCAGATAAACCAGAAAATCCAATACTCAGAGTAAATGCACTCAGAAGAACTTCTACGGACCACTGAAGGATCCGCTCTAAGCTTTGATAGATAAAGGCTGAGGGAGGTCATTCGGTGGTGACATCAGGGTGGCTCTGCTTCCTGAGGCTCCACCCACAAAGTACAAGGGACATAGTAAACCAATCCATTGTACACAGATAGTAAATACGGTGGAACCTCGGGTCATGAACGTCTCTGAACACGTACAAATCAGGTTACAACCAAAAAGTTTGCCAAACTTTTGCATCCGTTCACAACCACACACTCGGGTGACGAACAAGCCAGTTTCCCTTCCGGTTAGTACGCGCCGATGATTTCTGCACGTGTTCAGTCTCTCCCTGTACTGTACATTGTTCTCAGTGCATCACGCAGAGGGACTCTCCCTCAAAACTCTAACCTCCTCTCAACCCAGCTTCCTCCTGTGGTATAGCGGGTCCACAACTCCTGTCCAAAAGGCCAGTTTTAATAAATAATCACCGCAACCATGGCTTAGCGAGGAGGTGTGGTGGTGTGTGGCCGAAGCAGTTCCTGAGGAGTTCATGATGTGGGCATTTCTCACCTAAGTGCACAGGTGAGAAGCGGTCCGCATCTGTAATTGTTCCCAGGAGCTGCTGAGTGCCACGACTACCACGTCCTCTTCATAAATAGAAGCGCAAGTCGGCTAAAGGGAAAAAGAAGAGAACAGGAAAGAAAGGGAGGTTGCAGAAGAAGGCAGGAAGCAGGAGGAGAAAGCCAGTGCAGGAGAGAGAGAGAGAGAAAGTGAGTGCGAGAGAGAGAGAGAAAGTGAGTGCGAGAGAGAGAGAGAAAGTGAGTGCGAAAGAGAGAGCGAGAGAGACAGAGAGAGCGAGAGAGAGCAAGTGAGAGAGAGAGAGCGCATGCAGTTAGCTGAGCAGGGAGCCTGGGTGTTTGTGTCAGTGTTATTCAATGTTTTTATATTTAGTTTACTATTACAATGTGCATTCTATGGTATAATTAACTATTTTTGTGCTTAAAAATCTTTAAAGAAAATATATTTACATACAGTTCGTACGGTTTGGAACGGATTAATTGTATTTACATACAATCCTATAGGGGAAATTACTTCGTGTCACGACCAAATCGGGTTACAACCAGAGTTTTGGAACGAATTACGGTTGTGACCCGAGGTTCCACTGTACTAGACAATTTAAAAGGTCAATATATCATTAAGGTATAATAAATAAAACCAACAGAAATAACACAGAAACATGAAAAATGATTAAAAGATTACAAAAACAATGGATAAACACAATATAAATACAACCCAGGGAATAAACTCCAAGTGTAATATAACACAAAGAGGCAATTGTTATGATCACTTAGTAAGTGACAGGTGTTGAGTATAAATTTGGAGTGATAGAAAATAACCAGGAGATGGAAGGATTGAACAGGATTAGATGGAATTGTTATCAAGCTATAAGCAAAATTCAGTAAACAAAAAGAAGCAGCTAGAACCAAATGTCAAAGCCAAAAGTCAAGGCCAAAGTCATAGCTAAAAGTACCATTTCAAAGTCCTTAAAGAAAATAGTTTCATTTGCTACAACAAACATTAATCTTTGTCATTTAAAAAAGACCAATGTGCAACACCACCTTGTATAAGCAAAACAAGATGACTTTAGATGCCTTATGTCTTATGCATCATGCACCCAGCATAGCAGTCAACTGATACAACTATGGCAATCAGAAGAAGGACACAAAATGGTGGCAGCCATTCTAAAACAAGAAATAAAACTGCAACACCAGGATAGTGTTAAAATTAAAAGAAAAAACTCTTTAGGTTCTGCCAGCATCATGTGTTAAAATCTAAAGAACAAATGGAGCAAAGCAGGACACCTAAATGAGAGCCATATTAGCATATTGGTACAGGTCTGGGGAAGGCCAGTGTTGAAATACTATTGAGAGCAAGCAACAGAAGAACTGATGCACTCAACTTAAATAAAACATCAAACAAGTCTGATAGGGTTTCTCACACCATCAACCTCTGCTTCCTGTGTCTGAGTCAATTCTGCACCCATCTAAAAACATCAAGCAACTACCACTTCTTTTAGTTTGATGCCCCACCTCTCATGTGGCACCTTATCAAATGCTTTCTGAAGGTCCATAAATAAATAAATATCATCTGCTCCACTTTGATCATATCCTTTTGTTGCTTCCTCATAGAATTCCAGCATGTTAGTAAAACACAATCTGCCTCTTCTGAACCCATGCTGACTGTTGAGAAAAACTCCTGTACTTGCCATTTGCTGCTCAATCATATCCTTAAAAATTCTCTCCATTAATTTTCCTGTGATGTATATTAACCTTACTGGCCTATATTTGCTTGGATCTGCCCGGTCACCAATTTTATATAACAGGATTTAACAGGATAATATTTGCCATTTTCCAGTCCTTTAGAATTTCACCAGTGTCCAATGACTTCCTAAAAATATGCGTCAGTTGTTTATATATGTACTTGCTTAACCCACTTAAGAACTCAAGGGTAAGTATTATCTGGTTCTGGAGATTTGTTTGATTTCAGCCTATTTATTCAGAGCAGAAGTTCTGCCTCTACAATTTCCAAATCCCTGAATACCTCCTTAGTTGTCCCTTTTGTGAAGACCTCAGAAAAATGCTTATTTAGAGCATCCACTATTTCACTGTTTGTATTTTGTAATTCCTCTTTTGTAATTCCTCTTTTCTGTTCCTGATGCGCTTCACCTCCTCCTAGACTACTCTTTTACTACTTACGTGCAAAAGTTCGCTGATGACACTGCTATTGTGGGCTGCATCAGGAGTGGGCAGGAGGAGGAGTACAGGAAGCTAATCAAAGACTTTGTTAAATGGTGCGACTCAAACCACTTACATCTTAACACCAGCAAAACCAAGGAGCTGGTGGTGGATTTTAGGAGGCCCAGGCCCCTCATGGACCCTGTGATCATCAGAGGTGACTGTGTGCAGAGGGTGCAGACCTATAAATATCTGGGAGTGCAGCTGGATGACAAATTGGACTGGACTACCAATACTGATGCTCTATGTAAGAAAGGTCAGAGCAGACTATACTTTCTGAGAAGGTTGGCATCCTTCAACATCTGCAGTAAGATGCTGCAGATGTTCTACCAGACGGTTGTGGCGAGTGCCCTCTTCTACGCGGTGGTGTGCTGGGGAGGCAGCATAAAGATGAAAGACGCCTCACGCCTGGACAAACTTGTTAAGAAGGCAGGCTCTATTGTAGGAGTAAAGTTGGACAGTTTAACATCTGTGGCAGAGCGACGGGCACTAAGCAAACTCCTGTCAATCATGAATAATCCACTGCATCCACTGAACAGTGTTATCTCCAGACAGAGAAGTAGCTTCAGCGACAGACTTTTGTCACTGTCTTGCTCCACTGACAGACTGAGGAGATCGTTCCTCCCCCACACTATGCGACTCTTCAATTCCACCCGGGGGAGTAAATGCTAACATTTTTTTTTTTTTTTCATTTTTTTCATTTTTATTACTATTCAATTTAATATTGTTTCTTTGTATCAGTATACTGCTGCTGGATTATGTGAATTTCCCCTTGGGATTAATAAAGTATCTATCTATCTATCTATCTATCTATCTATCTATCTATCTATCTAT
>JANRMT010062791.1:92218617-92237341 GCA_026402145.1 Polypterus bichir lapradei | reverse complement strand
TAAAAAAAAAAAAAAAAAAAAAAAAAGTTAGCATTTACCTTAACATTTTTAAATTAAATTAAAATTTTTAAATTAACATTTTTAAACCTGTTGCACTGCTCCTCAACTGTCTCCACACTTAAAAGCTTATCCCAGTCTATCCTTCTTAGACATTACCACATTTGTTCAAAGTTTTCCCAGCCAAATTTAAACTTAGGTTTTAGTCTTTGCATCTGCACTCTTACAAAACACTGAGATTGATATTATATTATGATCACTTCACCCTAGTGGTTCAATCACCTCTACACCCTCAATTCTATCTTGATTATTACAAAAAACTAAATCTAGACAATGCTTCACCCCGCACTGGTGCTTTAACATACTGTGTTAAAAAACAATCACTGATTACTTCTAAAAACTCTTGTGCTCTGCTAATTGCAATGTTATCCCAGTTTAGATTCAGGTAGTTAAAGTCCCCCATCTTTATGATATCCCCCTGTAAATTTGCCTTTTTAATACTACTAAAAAGATGTATGTTGAAATTACTGTGCATTGGGTGTTCTATAACAAATTCCTAAAATAAGGCCTCCTGCCATACTGCTTTCCAGGCGAAGTCACATGTCCTCACTAAGATGGCATTCATCACCCAACTGAAGAGGACTTGCATTTAAATTCTGTTTGACATAAACAGCAACCCTACCTCCTTTTTTGTTCTGTCTGTTCTTCCTAAAATATGTGTATCCCTCTATGTCATGTGTGTCAAACTCCGGGCCTGGAGGGCCGCAGTGGCTGCAGGTTTTCATTCTGACCCTTTTCCTAATCAATGACCAGTTTTCACTGCTAATTAACTTCTTTTCCCTTCATTTTAATAGCCCTGATTTTAAGGATTCAGTCCCCTGAATTGATTCCTTTCTTCATTAAATGGCAGCCAAAATAAAATAAAATGTGAAATGAAGAGCTGGAAGAAGTGGCCAGGGAGAGGGAAGTCTGGGTCTCTCTGCTTAAGCTGCTGCCACCGTGACCCGACCCCGGATAAGCGGAAGAGGATGGATGGATGGATGGATGGCAAAAGAAGTTAATTAGCAGCAAAAACTGGTCACTAATGAAGAAGACGGTCAGAATGAAAACCTGCAGCCACTGCGGCCCTCCAGGACTGGACTTCGACACCCGTGCTCTATGTTATACTCAAACCCATCATTGTTATTTAGCTAGATTTCCATTATTGCTACAATATCATAATTATGGTCCTCTACATACAACTTAAAACTCACTTGTTTTATTTTTGATACTTCTAGCATAAAGGCAAGCTATTTTTAATGTGTTACTTCTTTTACTTTTACATTAAAATGTTGGGTTAGAATTTACATTACTATGCATTTTTATTTTTACACTTTGTTCCTCCATGTACAGTTCTAAACCTGGCCTGCCCTAAACTCCCTGCAAACCCACCACAATTTAAACAATCCTCGACTAACCTAATCTTATGCCACCCCAACTCATTGGTGCCCTTCCAGTTCAGATGTAACCCATCACGGTGGAACAGGTCCCATCAGTTCAAAAAGGAGCCCCAATGCCCCTTAAACCTATACCCTTCTAATCAGCACCAAGATTTGAGCAATGTGTTAAGCCTTTTAATCTCCTCAGTTTTACCTGGATTGGCATGAGGCACTGGTTGAACTTAAGAGAAGACCACCTTTTCAGTTCTGTTACCTGCCTGGCACGTAAATCTTTAAATTTGAATTGCAGAACTAACAGACTACCCTTATGTATGTCATTTGTTTGAACGTGGACAATGACAACTGAATCCACCCCCACCCTGGCCAAGAGCCTATCCACCCTTCCAGGGAGGTATCCCACCTGTACACCCAGAAGGCAACCCACCATGTAAGACTCTGTCTCTGGAGCAAACCTGCGCTTCAATCCCCCTAATGATTGAAATCCCAACTATCACTGCCTCTGTCTTCCTGGGAACTGTTTAGACTTCAGCAGCAAATTATATGAGGGCAACACCACACTTTCAAGTGGATATTTTCAGGTATAGAACAATCATATGCAAATTTTGGATGAGGGACCACATGACAGTTCTAGTTCCTACCTTACATTCTAAATTCTGTGCATGTTGGAAAGGACCCTTCATACTAATTCACATGCTTGGAATGATTGTGATTTCACAACCAAATAAAAAATGTAAAAAAAAAATACAAATGTATAAAGTACATCTTCTTCTAAGAACTGAGCATACATCAAAGGCAGTGTTTGAAGTGGAATCAAATTGTGTTGTTGCCATCTTGGTCATCCTCATGACAGGGTATTAATTTTACATAATATATAAGCCCCCACCTTGACATTAGTATACAGTATGATATCGAACCGGAGGAAGCCCTCTTCAAACCGTAGCTGTCCCATCCATCCATCATCCCAACTCTCCTGTCAAGGGTAAGATTGCAGGGCAGCTGAAAACATTATGTGCAAGATAGGAACGATTCCTGATCAGAGTGGTAGTCCATTGCAAGGTGAACACTCATCCACGCACAGGCTAGAGTCAATTTAGCAATGCCAGTCCAAGTTTAATCAGGTTGAGGTTTAGTAAGTTCAATTTTGTTGCATTAACATATGCACAGTGATAGCACAGAGCTGTCATTCCTGCTTCCATGCGCCAGGTTCTGCATGTGTTTTACATATTGCAGTTTTTTATTGAAAAAACTGTGCAGTGTAATCAGTTCACTTCTGATTTATTGTTATTTGTATAAAGTATAATAAAACTCTTATGTGGTCTTTTCACTACGCTACCACTTGGCATGATTTTCACTTTGCAGGTTATGTAAAATAACAACACAGAATGGAATGGGTGAAAAGTCGGCCATTTAAGAAAAAAATAATCATATGATTTGAGCGTGCATTTATCATTTGCTACAAGCCATGGCAGAACATGAATGTGGCTTGGTGAAGTGAGAGGGGGGTAGAGTTGTCATAACTTCACCTGGTGTGAGCAGAGCAAACAGGAAATGTATTTTTTCCTCAAGAAAAGATTCTAAGATAAAATAAATATTTTTACTTTTGCTATCACAAAGAGGCCTAATAATCATGGGATGTACGTTTTTTTGTTTAAAATCAAAACCTTTACTGCTTCAAAATGGACATATTTGGTAAGTTGTAAGGCTTTTTCATTCACCTATGGACTCATGAAATTTGAAAAACACTAAGTTTGTTTCTAGGATTGTCCTTAAAAATCTTTTAATATTTTTCTTTTGCACTTCTAAAAAAACAAGGTGGATGAAAAGCGGTGTTCAGTGTTATAGTGGACTGCTCTACTACATGAGAAATATAAGAACCTGGGTTCAAATCCCGTTTCAACTCAAGGCTGTTTTCTTTAGTTTCCCTGATGTTCTCCCATATCTAAAAGGCTGTAAGCTGGCCCAGTTACATTACATCATCCATTGACCCTCTCTTAGAATAAGTGGGTCTTGAAAACAAATCACTTAATGAATTATTAATTAATTAATTAAGGCAGAATCTGTGATTGATTTTATATGTTTATATCTGTATGTAATATTACAACTTTTTTTTCTTTATACAGGAGAACACAAACTACTAGGAGATCTATTGGTGCTGGCAGGAGCCACACTCTATGGCATATCAAATGTCTGTGAGGAGTTCATTGTAAAAAATCTCAGTCGAGTGGAATTCTTAGGAATGATTGGACTCTTTGGCTCATTCTTCAGCGGAATTCAATTGTGAGTATTTTTATTACATACTGCAGCTATGTTGATGAATGATATTTAAATGAAAACTTCTGAAATCATATCTAATTACTGTAATGTAGTTAATACTTTGCTCTTCACTAAATTAAGCATTGTTTAGCCATTATATTATATGCAGCACTCAGCATTACCTAGTAATTAAGAGTTTGGACTTTACAACTTGAGATTGTGTGTTCAAATTCTGGTACTAATACTGTGTGACCATAAGCAAGTCACATCACCTGCCTGTGCTCCAATTAGAAAAACAAAAGAATTGTAACCATTTGTGTCTCATATGTTGTAAATTGCCCTGGATAAAAGTGTCAAATAAGTAAATAATATTTATAAATATAGCTCACGGTACTTTTCAGGTGAGATAAGTAATTCTCACTATGCACACATGTCAATCATTGTTAGTTACTAAGTTAACACTAGGATTCTGGGATAGTTATTTATATTTCTATCCAATTCATGTATATATATTAAAAATAGAAGTGACACAAGCACTGACCCTTGTGGAACACCACTCTTAATGTCAGCCAACTCTGAAAAGGTTCCTTACGCCATACCCCTCTGCTTCTTGTATTTGAACCAATTTTGCATCCATTAACACACAACACCCTGAACTCCCTCCTCTGTTAATTTGATGCCCAACCTCTCATGTGGCACTAAATCAAAAGCTTTCCAATAGTCACAATAAAGTGATGAAGATTTTCATTAATATCAGCAGCATTATCATTTATTGTTAATTTTGGAGTTTTCCATGCTATGCAGATATAATTGTAGTGGACAGTAAGTTCTAACATTTGAATTATATGATATGAAAAATGCTACATTACACATGCCCAGTATTGCCCATAGTATGTCTATATTTGGTTGTACAGGGAGTAATTCCACAGTAAGAGAAAACAAAATTCAGCTTAAATGGATTTAAAGATAAACATCAATCGAAAAATATAAAACCATTTAATTTATGTTAATATATTTATATATATTGGATTTATATCTTCTTACAGTGCATCCGGAAAGTATTCACAGCGCATCACTTTTTCCACATTTTGTTATGTTACAGCCTTATTCCAAAATGGGTTAAATTCATTTTTTTCCTCAGAATTCTACACACAACACCCCACAATGACAACGTGAAAAAGTTTACTCGAGGTTTTTGCAAATTTATTAAAAATAAAAAAACTGAGAAATCACAGCCTTTCCCCAATACTTTGTCGATGCAACTTTGGCAGCAATTGCAGCCTCAAGTCTTTTTGAATATGATGCCACAAGCTTGGCACACCTATTCTTGGCCAGTTTCGCCCATTCCTCTTTGCAGCACCTCTCAAGCTCCATCAGGTTGGATGGGAAGCGTCGGTGCACAGCCATTTTAAAATCTCTCAAGAGATGTTCAATCGGATTCAAGTCTGGGCTCTGGCTGGGCCACTTAAGGACATTCACACAGTTGTCCTGAAGCCACTCCTTTGATATCTTGGCTGTGTGCTTAGGGTCGTTGTTCTGCTGAAAGATGAACCGTCGCCCCAATCTGAGGTCAAGAGCGCTCTGGAGCAGGTTTTCATCCAGGATGTCTCTGTACATTGCTGCAGTCATCTTTCTCTTTATCCTGACTAGTCTCCCAGTTCCCGCCACTGAAAAACATCCCCACAGCATGATACTGTCACCACCATGCTTCACTGTAGGGATGGTATTGGCCTGGTGATGAGCGGTGCCTGGTTTCCTCTAAACGTGACGCCTGGCATTCACACCAAAGAGTTCAATCTTTGTCTCATCTGGCCAGAGAATTTTGTTTCTCATGGTCTGAGAGTCCTTCAGGTGCCTTTTGGCAAACTCCAGGAGGGCTGCCATGTGCCTTTTGCTAAGGAGTGGCTTTCTTCTGGCCACTCTACCATAGAGGCCTGATTGGTGGATTGCTGCAGAGATTGTTGTCGTTCTGTGAAGGTTCTCCTCTCTCCACAGAGGACCTCTGGAGCTCTGACAGAGTGACCATCAGGTTCTTGGTCACCTCCCTGACTAAGGCCCTTCTCCCCCGATCGCTCAGTTTAGATGGCCGGCCAGCTCTAGGAAGAGTCCTGGTGGTTTCGAACTTCTTCCACTTACGGATGATGGAGGCCACTGTGCTCATTGGGACCTTCAAAGCAGCTGAAATTTTTCTGTAACCTTCCCCAGATTTGTGCCTCGAGACAATCCTGTCTCGGAGGTCTACAGACAATTCCTTTGACTTCATGCTTGGTTTGTGCTCTGACATGAACTGTCAACTGTGGGACCTTATATAGACAGGTGTGTGCCTTTCCAAATCATGTCCAATCAACTGAATTTACCACAGGTGGACTCCAATTAAGCTGCAGAAACATGTCAAGGATGATCAGGGGAAACAGGATGCACCTGAACTCAATTTTGAGCTTCATGGCAAAGGCTGTGAATACTTATGTACATGTGCTTTCTCAATTTTTTTATTTTTAATAAATTTGCAAAAATCTCAAGTAAACTTTTTTCACTTTGTCATTATGGGGTGTTGTGTGTAGAATTCTGAGGAAAAAAATGAATTTAATCCATTTTGGAATAAGGCTATAACATAACAAAATGTGGAAAAAGTGATGCGCTGTGAATACTTTCCGGATGCACTGTATATAATACGCTACCATGGCTGTTTGTTTGTCTGTCCAGGATTTTAAATCACCGGTTTGCAAACCGTTTCACCTATTGACTTGAAATTTAGTACACCTATACTATGTGATATCTACTATCCGCTTTCGGGTGGTGACTTTTATTACTCTTTTTATTTTTATTTTATTTTATTGTAGAATCAACTCTCAGCAGCGCACAGCAGGGCGGCCATGCCGAGCATGCGTATGGGCACCGTTCTCATCCCTACCACCTTCACGGTCACTTCCCCTACCTCTTCATATTTTTAATCATTCTTGAGGCAGATTGAAGACTTAAGTGCCAGCTTAAGTGAAAAATTAAAGAAAACGTACTAATTAATTGCACAACAAAAACTAACTTAATCAGTTTTAACACAAAAAGATGCCGATGAAGGAAGAGAAGCAGCAGGCCGCTAGGGTGGAGAAAAGAAGAGCTGCTCAGGAAGCATCAAGCGCATCAACCTCTGAGCAAACAAATGCTAAATGTACAGTGAAAGAGTATGAATGCTCAAGTGTATTCACTGCACGTTATCGTGCAGTACGCCATTACTGGTTATATAATAATTACATTATATTTATGTTATACTAATTTATATTTTTAACCAATAAAATACTGTGCAACTTTATTTAAACAATGGGCTCTAGGCGTGAATCACATGCCCACCTTGTTTTTCAAGCTGCAGCACATCTATATGCTCCTATTAGGTGAGATTATTTGTCGGTATGGTCTAAACTTCCACTGCTATGCCACTGTGTTGATGCAACTGTAACATCTTTACCTGTTAACTGATTTCATTTGGGAAATTGATCATTGAATGACAGATAATTTTTTACAACTTAATTCAAATAAAACAAAAATCTTATTAGTTGGTACCAAGTCTGTCCTCTCTACCCTTCGTGGGCTAAAAATTGACGTCAATGGGATCCTGGTTGAACACTCACCATCAGTCTGTAATTTGGGTGTCATCTTTGATCAACATTTTACTTTTCAACCACACATTTGCTCAGTAGTACAGACAACTTTTCTTCATCTTCATAACATTGCTCATCTGCATTCTTTCCTCAGTGTGAAAGATACTGAAACACCCATTCACGCTTTCATCACTACCCGTCTGGATTATTGCAATTCAGCGTTTTATGGTATCCCAACTAAATATATCAATAGATCACAATATGTTCATAATTCTGCTGCTCGTCTACTTACACACGCTAAAAGATCTGCTCGCATCACTCCTGTCATTTTATGATTTGCATTGGTTACCAGTTTCTTCAAGAATCAAATATAAAATTATTCTTCTCACCTTTAAAGCACTTCATGGTTTAGACCCTCATTATCTGTCTGAGCTGCTGCTTCCTTACACTCCTGCCCGTGCATTAAGATCATCAGACGATAACTTACTCACTGTACCTAAATACAGGTTAGTAACTATGGGATGGCAGACCTTTCAGTGTAATAGCCCCTAAAATTTGGAATGCTCTTTCTCTTTGCCTTCGCAAGGAAAAATCTATTATTCATTTCAAACTCCTGTTAAAACATATCTTTTCAATGAGTATTATTCAATTTCTTGTATGTAATTTCTATTGACTTGTTAATGTGTTTATTGAATTGTAAAGTGTCCTTGGGTATATGAAAGGCACTACATAAATAAAACAGTATTAATATTATTGTTATTATTATATCCATTTCCATGATGTGTGAACATGATTAATTTGTTAGACAGTCTTCCTTTCTATGGTGACCACATTCACTTTCTCTGTTTGTTGGGACCCAGCTGGCAGGGTAAATAAAAGTAATGTGTTAAAAAGACATGACGCATTATCAGTCAAAATCGCAACAAGAAGACTTAGCAGGAAGTCAGAGCTTTCAGACATTGCCATCATTCCAAAACCTTAAAAAGTCAAATGAAAATGCCTGTGATGACTCTAGATCCTTGGTCTCCTGTTTTTAATCATTTTTGTGAGTATGACAAGGAGTCCATTTTAGGATGTTCATTTTCTATGGGTGCTACTATTTTACTGTTGCCTTTACTTGGAACTATATATATACATGTTATTATAGGTGTTTGTGCTGCTGATTACATTTCAGACATTTAGTCTTAGTTTTGAAAGGGCTGAAAATATTTTGAGTCTTTTCCAAAGCAATTTTGCTTTTCATGGGTGCCACTTTGTTATATATTGTTGCTAAGATGGTGGCTAGCACAGGATGAACGGAGATTACAACTTGTGATGTCATTGAGTAAATTAGTATAAAGGTCAGAGCCATACATTTCCTGCATAATCCAAGATTGTGGATAAAAACTGAATCTGTTTTGTGTGTTTTGCTTAATTTTTGACATTTAAATAACAGACCTCAACATTTGGTTTTGATGAAGCATACTGATTTTGGCTTTAGAGCTTAACTTGGCATAACTTGTGTAGTATGCGGCTGACCTTGGGGCTTTTCTGCAATGTTCTTTCAAAGTCTAATTAACATTTATTTGGTTCTTCTTACTTTCACTTGGTAACTGACCCATGGTTGTTAATTCATATATTTCCCATAACTTTTGTAGTTCACTACTTTATCAAAGTTCTTTTTCTTCACCATTTTCTATTGTTTGCTTTTTGTCTTGCATCCAGTGCTGCTGGGGTTGGCTCTTGCTTTCTTTGAACTGTATTGGAAGTTTAGAGCATGAATGGATGATTTTTTCATTATTTGACTGTACCTTGTATCTTATGGATTTTATTTTAAATCAATTCAAAATGGTATTTTTGTGTTCTATAAACATAGAACCCTTCTAACAATGAATTGTGATCCATATTTAGGGAGGGCCTAGCATGAGCACTCCAGTTCACCATATTACTTTTGAATTTTCTTTTTTCCTCTTTCTTTTAACCTTTAAATTTCTTTGATGGTGTTTAGATGTTTGATCCTACAACCTGAAATTATCCCTGGCTCAAATCCCAACCCATTCACTCTCTGTGTGAAGTTTGCACATTTTCTCAATGATGTCACAGATTTTTTTATCTGGGTATTTTGGTTCCTTTCTAGCCCCAGATGCTCCTGGGAAAGTTTCCTGTACCCTGTAGTAAAAGGATGAATTAAACTTTCCAGTTAATGGTTGACAACAGTAGATTCTTTACAAAGTTATCCTTTGTCAATTGGCCCATTTAAACACACAAGAATTATCTCTTTGCATGTATTTAATTTTTGCAACATGTATGCCAAAGATAAATTGTTTTCAGTATCTCTATGTGCTTTATGTTTCAGCTTATCCAGTATGAGCTCATGCACTGTTTGTTTCCAGTTGCTATCAGGATCGACATATGCATGCACCAGATAAGCTTCACTCTGCTGAGGGTAGATTGTTCTAAGTGAGGTTTTAGGGACTACCATTACTTTTTTGCTATACATTGAACAAACTGATTTCATTAATCATGGCCTCACCCATTGTATCTCACCAAGTTAGTCATGCACACATTCTGTAACTCTCTTAGGCGCATTTAAAAACAGGAAACCTTTGCAAGAGAAGTCATGCTGATAGAGTGTGTCAGTAAAATGTCTGGAAAACGCACACAAAAAGTACACAAATATCATTGTAGTCAAAACGCATATTGTGTCTCCAAACTTTTCCAGAGTAATAGCAAATGAAAGGCCTTTTCACCACTGAAATGTCACCTGATCACATTTACTTATACTAGGCAAACTGAGATTCACCAATTCAAGAAAATGCATGTGAAAACTGGAGTGCCTGAAGAAAACATTTATGGACACAGAACAAACAAGGAAGCTTCTCACAGGCAATGTTGGGGACAGACGTCCAGCCCAAGTCTTTTGGGCATTACACTTGTTGCTCTGTCCAAGTATGGATGCTGTTAGGTCAAACACCCATCTTCATTCCAGAAATAAACTGCTTGTATTCTTCATTAATATTTTTCTTACATATTATATACATATGTCTGTGTCTCTGTCCAGATTTAAGCAAATAAGAAAAACAAAGCAGTATTCTATGAATTCTGAATTTCTAAGTTTTTTGATTTGTGCTGCAGGGAGTTGTTTTTCTCCACTTGTCTAGATGACCTTGACCCAGTTTCAAATTTCAGTCAAGTCTAAGGTTCAATGTAGCAGAACATACTGTGCTTGTAGTTACCTCACAGATTGATAGCTGAGATGTGTGTCCAGTGAGGCAGATAAAATCACACCCTCCTTTCAAGTTGACATTTTCCAAAGCTTTTCCTTATGAATCAACAGCTGTAGGTGCATTGTTTCCTTGAAATGCTAAACACAATATGTTACACTTTCTAAAATTGACTATTAATCTCCCTGTTTGTGACCATGTGAAGGAGTGAGAAATTTATTTATTATTATTATTTATTTCGATTTTATCCGGCCTTATTTTTTCATCAAATTTCCATAGCTCAAGAACTAAACCACCGAGCAGACTCAGACTTCGTACACTGGTACATTAATTGGTATACTATGTGATGAAATTTAAACATTGGGTCCAGGTGACCCTGCATGGTCAAAGCAGCCCCTTGAAATTGACCAAAATTTAATTTGAGTTTTTAGCTTAGCTATGTTTTGGCCTCAGAAACACATGTTTGTAACTAACACAGACTTTTGATTTTTTTTTCCTTATTCATATAATTATATAGGCTTTCTGAAAAATAAATAAACAGAAAAAGAAACCGCATTAGGGTTTGAACAGCAAACCTCTCAAATCCAAAAAATCATTTTGGATTTCATTTTTTGAGCACCCTAACAGGATATGGGAATTTGCAGATCATTTCTAAAATGTTTTTCATTTATTCTTACATTGTTCCTTCTTTCAAAACATAAACCTTACATTTTTTATGCTACTCTTTCATGTTTATCTTCCATCCTAAACATAGGCGTAATGCACCATGTGTCAATAATAGTATTTAGTTTTCAATCAGTAAGTTATCAAAAAGGTCAAACTTTTTATCATATCAAATGACAATGTCATGTCGCATGTTACTGAACAGAGAATGTGATTCTCCATGGCCAAATGAGAAGTACTCGAGAATACCACTGTTACATCCCTAGAGAAGAAGGCAAACTCAAAGTCAGGTGGGTGTCTTGTAAAGGCAGTCATTTGACTGTTCGAATAGTCACCACTGAAGTAGCAGCTGAGATCCTGCCCCCTCACGATCACACTCCTGATGGATCAGATGGGTTCCTCACATTAGACCAGTGTCCTATTGGAGGCTATGTTGGGTGCATGTATGATGAAAAATGTCGGATTGGTGTGATTTACAACAGCAGTGAAGCGGAATCAGACATCCTGATATGTTTCATGCATCCATACTATCATGCAGTCTTTCCATTGGCCATCTAGAGACGATATTTGTTGGGTGCCATTACACTGTGTCATTGCACTGCTTAGTGCACCTACAATGGTCAGTGGGTGGATCTCAAAGACAAAGATGCCCTATAATTGAAACAGAAATGAAGTGGATCACATTCCATTAATCCCATACCCAAATCAGTGATGGGGAACTTGATGATTATCATTACTGACATACTGTGAATTTAATCCATGTTTAGAATGGAAAATAAAAATGAAAGATTCACATAAGAAAAGTAGGACATGTTGTTTGAGAAAGAAAGGACCATGTAGGATACAGGAAAATAATTTTTAATATGTCTGGACATTGCCACAGTGCATTAAGATGGCTACTGGTCAAATCATGATGCAGTTTCTTATTTCTTTATAACCTTTTAAAAAGCCCTGTGTATGTATCTAAACATGGAAAAAAATTCAGCAGCCAGTATCAGTCAGAATTTGCTTTCTTAAAGCCGAAACATGGCGAAGCCTATGACGCAAAATATTTTTTTTCCATTTTTGAAGGTATGCTCTTACCACATGGTGTGATCTGGATGAAACATTTTGATTTTGTTATGTACTAAACCTATAAAAGGTACCAGTATGCAAACTTTGAGCCTGCTAGGTGGTTTAGTTCTTGAGATATGGTCTTGTGAAATTGATGAAAAAATACAGCTGTGTCAAATTTGACACCCCTCTCCCCTCACAAAATCGTCTGTATCATGGAAAACCAGTTGATTTGACATGGAATGACCCATGGTGATTGTCTTTTTTTGCCTAAATGGTAAAGAAATTGATATTTTAAAATGAACAGCATTCTTCTTTTGAGTAGTATTGTTTTCAGGGCAGTGCTCAAGGGTAAAGAGGATCCTAGGAATAAAGAGCTTTTTTTAACTTAACCTTCAATATGACAGCCTTAACTGAAATGAACCTAATTGATTTCAATCAATAATAACCTTGTAAACTGTGAGAAAGGCTCTCTTTTAATCTATTATGCACAATATATTCATTAAATTTGCATACTTCCAACCACTTATTCTATACTATGCTATACTGTGTTATATTACTGTATTGTAAAGAATTTAGAACACAGTTATACACTGTAGCTTTATTCTATATTTTTGCAATTATTAATGCAATTTTAATGTAAAAGTGAAATCTTTCTGCTTTAGGTGGCATTTCATTCATCACACTTGGCCACCTAATTACCCATTGGCATAGTTCAGGTTAAGAATTGTTTTGTAAATTATAGATTGGTAACACTTTAGTTTAGGCAGTGCTTTGTTTGTAAACAGAAAGGTGGCGGTATGCATATGTTGTGTTTGGATCAAGTATGAAGTACTGTAAAGGTATGCAAAAATCGAGATTCCAATTGCTACATTTTGTTTATTTGGTGAAACGTAACATTTTTTATTTGAAATTGACAAATCGGCAAGTGTACCATACTGCATAATATTAATAATAATTCTTTACATTTATATAGCATTTCTCTCACTACTCAAAGCACTTTACAAACTCTACACAAGGAAAACCCAGGATGCAAACCCACAACCTCCTTGCTGTGCGGCAGAGGTGCTACCGCTACACCACCTGCGTGGTGCTGCACTTGGCAGTTAAAATTACAAATACAGAATTTCCAAAATTGAAAAACATCAACCACAAATTAGTAGCCAGCTCTACTTTCAAAACAATCAATGCTTAATTTCATTGAATTTTAAAAAAAAAATCAAAATTTTTGAATATTTTCATCAAATGCAGTCTTCCTAATTTGTTCTTTGCTTTCACTGTAAATGGCTGATCGTTGGCCTCATAACAGCCATGAATTAATGTATCTTACAGGATCGCTGCGTCTGAGTGGAGGGTCAACCAATCACGTAAAGAGAAGTGGGTAGACAATACTTGTCAGTAACAAGGCTCTCATTGGAGTAACAATTAGATTCATCTGTGAAACCCACGTTCGCACTCACTTGATGAAACTGGAATACATTTAAGACTCAACACACAATTGATTATAGAATCATTTAATATGTAGTCAATGCCAAGGCCTGTTGTTGCGGCTGAGGTGCCGGTACACTGTACTGACACATACTGTCACAAAACAAAACACTGAGTTTAGGTATTGCAAAAATGCCTCTTATTCATTTACTGTTATGTAAAAAGACCTCTTGATACTGTATATTTGATCTGTGTTTTGGAATTGTGTTGCGGTTATGGTTACTGAAATTTCTGAATTGTTTTCATTCTGTTTAAATTATTTACTGTTTTGACAGTGGCGTATTAGACTGTAATTTATCACAGGTGCTGCCGTTTTGAGGTTGTTTATAGTGACCGCGACCATTGACGGTAATGTGCTCTTGCACCATTGCTAAGCAATGGTGCTATTTAATGAAGCAAATACAACATAGTTCAAAATAACCTTATTTAGCTGGAGATCAAAACAGTGGCATGATAACGTAGCAGTCATCTTGAATCCTTGTAGCAATTTAGATGACCTCCCCAGTAATAGAAAACTAAAAAGAAATAAAAAATAACATTAGGCACTAAAATGGCACAAAAAGTGCTCAAACAGCAGGTACACGTAACATCCACTTTGTCCACTTTGTTTACGTAGACTAGAGCCGATTCCAACTCACACCTATACACACCTCCTTCACTCACACTTAGGCACCCCACATTTCACCTACCACACTTGTGGGATGAAATTAACATGAGAAGATGGAGGAAAGCCCACACGGACACAAGGAAAACGCCTAAACCTCCTGCAGTGAGCAACCAGTTTGGAATTAGAACCCATTCTCTTAAAGCTGTGAGGCAGCAGCACAAACCGCAGTGTCAACATGAAACCCAGGTGGAAATTGAAAGATTTACACGTAATTGGTAAACGTGGAGTACTTGCGTATGGCCATACCATACCAAACCATACCCTGTATCTTGTGTATCATTTGTATCTGAATGAGGAAAATCAGTATTTTGCATGATTGTTCAGTAAACTAAGACCCCATTTCAAAAAACCTTGACTTATTTATTTACTTTACTTTTCAACAAATTATCCGTCACTGTTACAATAGAGATGTTTCCACTAAGTAAATAGGGAAGCCAACAGGCAGGAAAGAAGTGTAAACTATACACTAGACTACTGTACCATGACGAAAAACAGAACACAAAGATTCTTGCTCTTGTTGAGGTTTTTTTGAAAGATTGTTCTGCTTTCACCAGTATGCATTAAATTACACAATGCACCATGGGAAGATTATGGCTGCCCCTTTTTATGTATCTGTAGTTAATTTACAAATCTGTGGTTGGGGTCCTGCGATTGACTGGAGCCCTATTCAGGACTGGTTTCCTGTTGGGATAGGCACTAGCCCCCCGAATACCATATAATGGATGAAGAGCACTGAAGAATGCTACAGATTATTATATCTATCCTGTAACTAGTCTTACACCTTTTAAATACGTTTTGTCATTGTGATTTTTGTATAATGTTTTTTAAGATTTAAATGTCTGCACAGTTAAGTCTTACTGCTGCACAGTGCTTTTTAGTTTAATAAATGAATTTAATTTGTCTCAATTTAATGTCCTTGTCATTTAACTGGTGGAAGCTCACAGAAGTCTTTTGCATGAATTATATCTGCATTTTTAAAGATGAGCAGACATTAATTTACTTTATCTGTCTTGTGGTATGTAGATGAGATCAGAATCAGTCAATGCAGGCCTGCACATACCTTACTTAAGCATTTTATGTTTGGGTTATAAAGTGCTTAATATGCAAGTATAATATTGATTGTGATTTAAAATATACAGATTACACCACCAGTAGTGGTATATGAAGATACTGCCACATTTGCTGTTTGCAATTCAAATTCAAACTAGAAATAATAATATCAAAATGTTTTATACATTTTATCTTACCCATGTCTGTAATTTGTAACCTTACCCAGTGGCCATGAACTCAGCTGCACGCCTAGCAGTGTGTAAACACTTTCCACTGAGAGCAAGATGCTGAGATTGGATGTGAACTTAATTCAAAGCATATTTCATACAATGCAGTACAGTGGAGTACAGACAGGCAAAGTGACTTGTTTATATTTGCAAGCTAAGGCTTAGTCCACACTAACACAAGTAAATTTGAAAAGGCCAGGCCATGAGAGATTCACAAAAAATGTAAGAGGCTGAGTGAGAGAATGCTCAGTCAACAGAAAGCACAACACATGCAGTGTTTAGAGCTATTCCTGCACTCCTATTCTCCTATTGCTCACCACGTAAAAGGAGATGCTTCTGTGGGCATTTTTAATCCAGATGTCAAAGGTTTGTGGCTGTTCACTGGCAGTTACCACTGTCCAAATGTCAGGCCTGAAATGGATTGTGGCGTGTGCAATGCGCTCCACAGCACAATACAAGGCTTAAAAGAATCAAAACTTCTAGTTTAGTCAAGGATGGGCATGAAAGAAGCAATTCATTCTTGAAAACCCACCAGTGTTTCTGAATTAAAGCATTTTTTCACAGAAGAGTCATTTAAAAAGGTCTTCGCACAACAGGAACTTAGTCAAGCTAAGTAAATTGCTCAGGGCTACACTGTGAGCTGCAGGTGGGAATTGCATTGGCAACCTTAAAAGTCCAATGTTTTAACCACAGCACCACACTGGGTATGTCTCTCTATGCAGACAGCTGTGATTATATAGGACAGGTAAATAAAATGTTAAATTGTAGAGCGCATATACTGAGAGCATTAGAACAATTTGTTTCAATGACAGACCATTCATCCCAACAAGTTTGCCAATCCCATTCACATAATTCCTCCAAAGTAATATAGAGTGGAGATTTAAGGTCCCTAAAGTCATACTTTCTATCACACTATTTCGTATTTTATTCCATGTTTCTATGATTCTCTCCTGTAACCCTGCACATGATTAAGTGGCTTTAGATAATGGTATGGTATGGTTTCTGTGGTCCCTTGTGTGAAGAAAAACTCTGGAAGAATTCTGGAAAATCAATTCTGGAGTAACAGCATGGAGTCACTTTTCAAATTCCCTTCAGAATTTTAAACTTGTGTTTGCTTGCAATGAAAAGGTTCAAATATTTCCAGGAAGTTGTATGCAGTAGCCATATAATGCAATTTGGAGGCCTCATCTGAAATATTGTGTACAGTTTTGGAGTCTGCCATTCAAGATGGACATCCTAGCACTAGATAAAACCATTCATCCATGTTGTAGCCTGCATATCCAGTTCACAGTCACAGGAAAGCTCAACCACATTGTGGTCAAGGCATAACTCAACCATCATGGGCCACTTGACAACAAAATATATTCACACACAGACACTCCAGACAAAATTAGTTCTCATTTAGGCTAACATGTACATCTTTGTCATGTGGAAAGAAAAGCAGAGTAACCCAAGAAATTCCATGTGGACAAAGAGCGAATGCTCAGTGTTCACAGAGGTAGGGCAAACTCCTAGGGTTCAAGGCCAGGACTCTGTAGCTTTGAGCAGTAAGGACAAATCAAAGAAGTTGAATATTTCTTTGTGGAAGTAGACATTAATAAATGACATCACAGAAGTGTATTAAATTAAGAAGTAATGTTATTTGTGGTTACATTACAAATAACACAAAAGCACAGATCGAACCTGGTTATTGATTTTCCCTGCCTTCAGACATTATTCATTTTATATTACTCCCTTCATGATGAATCTATAACAACAGCAATTTATATGTATTCACATTACACTGTCTTACAAAGGCACTGTACACATTTAGAGCACAGGAAGGTGAGATTTTCTCAGGGACATTGAAAAAAAGTCAAGGGTGAAAACTGAACCAACAGACCAACATTTTCCAGCCTCTTAGCAATTAGGTCATGCTTACATTGTTGACTGAATTGTACATACGTCATTTCAATGAAAACATTATTAAGAAATATTTTGCTTTCAAAATTCTTTTGTTCACTTATTTTTGAAAAAACTGAGCACAGGTATTTTAAGTCACTACCCAAAGAAGATTTTCATTCTCATAGTACTGTTTTTTTTTCTCAAATTATGCTGCAGTGTATTGTAGACTCAAATTAAAATTCTTTACATGCATGTATTTTTAGCCACTTGCATTTTTTCTTCAAACTGGATATTGATAGAAAACAATAAAAATGTGGTTGAGTTCATATTTTATTGCTTTACAAGTGCCATCTACCACAAAGTCAGAAAGCAAAAAATGTAAAAAAAAATTTAAATATGAGTGAGGAGGACTGTTTCAATTGTTGTTAGTTTGAATTATGTAGTTGAATACAAAGTGTTATTATAAAGTATACAAAACATTGTAGATGTTTGCATATATGACATTCAGCATTACATCTTAATCAGGTCACATACTTGAAAACTACAGGAGGTTGGTACTGCCCTAATTATTAGGTGTGCTAACTTTAGGTAAAGTGTTATCTTTTAGATAGCAGGAGACCTGACATCTTGCTTCAGCAATGATTAGCCTCTAGCTAAACCATAAAGATGACTCACATGAGTATTCTTTTCAGCAAGAACATAATACAGTCTTCCACTCTTCATGGAATCCTGTTTTTATCTTAACTTAAGGCAGGTGAAAATTCTCATATTTTGCCTGCCCAATATATTCTACAAAGATATGCATCGGAATTGTATAACATAAAAAGAAAATGTAGCTTATAAATCTTTTCATTGAATAAATGTCTATATTTTGCTTTAAACAAATGAGTCCTGGAGGATAGAAAGATGCAATGTCTTAGGTTGCTGTTAAGGACTGTTAAATCTTCATCAGAGTTTTGAAACAGAACATGAGTGTAATGCTTTAATTAAGCAACAATATTTTGTTAACAATCAGTCTTAAATGACATAAATTAATAATTATCTTAAATGCTATACTTAACAATTCAATATACTATAATAATTTTTATCACTCTTTAATATTGTTTTTTATCAGTATGATGCTGCTGGAGTATGGGAATTTCCCCTTGGGATTAATAAAGTATCTATCTATCTATCTATCTATCTATCTATCTATCTATCTATCTAT
>JANRMT010062791.1:92156161-92218065 GCA_026402145.1 Polypterus bichir lapradei | reverse complement strand
ATATATATATATATATATATATATATATACTATCCATCCCCCACGGCTTCGCCCACGTATTAGTGAAACAGGACAGTGAGGAGAGCCTTTCCCAGCTCTCTTCTCTTGACGTCACTCTTCCCCTTCTGTCTTGGATTACCAAGAAAATATCGCTCCTGCAAGTGAACTATGATATTTAGCACGCTGAGAAAGTCGCAAAATCAACGGAATGTTCAAGCAAATCATAGAAAAAAAGCCCACTCTAAATCCGTTAAGTAATTCTCTCGTGAAAAGCGGACAGATATACAAATGAGAAAATTTTAAAACTGTTTCTTAGCGAGCCCCTATGGGCCAAGGGTAACCTACAATCCAAATTTCAAGTCCCAAATCCTCATGGTTCAGGAGGTTCGTGATGAGCAAGTCAGTGGTATTTGGCCTTTATATATATAGACTAGCAAAATACCCGTGCTTTGCAGCGGAGAAGTAGTGTGTTAAAGAAGTTATGAAAAAGAAAAGGAAACATTTTAAAAATAACGTAACATGATTGTCAATGTAATTGTTTTGTCATTGTTATGAGTGTTGCTGTCATCAAGGATTTGATTATCATTATTTCTTTCAATCAAGTTCTTATTTGCAGGACGTGTTGTGTTCAAGTTACATTCCGTGTTTGTCAACCGTTGTAAAGATAACAGGTTTCATTCATCGAAGTGTTCACTACCCAAATCGGTACTCGTGAATCTAAGATGTTTAACAGGCATTCCCGGTATTAACTTGTGGATTTGGCTGTGAATATTTAGCGGCAGCAACTCTATGAACTTGTGGAATTGCCTGCGAGTATTTAGCGGCAGCGTCTCTATTAACTTGTAGATTTGCCTGCTAGTATTTAGCGGCAGCGTCTCTATTAAGTTGTGGATTTGCCTGCGAGTATTTTGTGACAGCGTCTCTATGAACTTGTGGATTTTTCTGTGAGTATTTGGTGGCAGCGTCACAAAGTTGTTTTCGTCTAGCTGCATCAGAAAATGTACCACAACATCTGACACGCCTCCTTTTTACTGTTTTCTCACAGCTTGGATTGCTGCTGTCATAATCGGTTTGAGTTTCATAGTTTGTTTCAATTATGTTAGTATTTGCAGGACTTGTGTTGAAGTGACATTCGGTATCTGTCAAGCGTTGTAAGCATACAGTACAACCGGCTTCATCGATAACTTCGCATCCAGCTTTTGAGAGTTGAAACATTCATAAACATCAATGTGTCCACTACTCAGATCTTCACCTGTGAATCTAAGATGTTTAAGAGGCATTGGCGATTCTCCAAAGGTGTAAAATATTTGGCCATTTCGGTACACTTGAAAGCGACAACCGAACAATTCAGCGGCAGCCATCAACTCACATGCAGAAGCATAGGTGAAGGGTTTAAGCATTTCACTCTTATAGTGCTCCTATGTAGTATAATTATCTCCTGTACCATCATCAGTCCACACCTTGAACCTGTCCCAGTTATTCAATACATAAGACACAATGTTCCTCCGGATATCAGGAGTGAGCCTGATATGGCCGTGCAATATGTAACACAGAGAATGTAAAAGGCAGGCAGCATCTCCGGGCATGGAAACCACTTGGTAAGTGACAGTTCTTTGATCCATTGTGATCACCTCGATAGACATGTTAATGGGGGTATGGTTGAAACGGTAAAAGAAATGGGTACCTGAACAATGTAAACTAAGTCTAAAATACCTACACAATAACTATAAGCGTAATAAACGAACAATAAAACAGTGGAGAAGCCGTGGATTAAATAAACAGGCTGCAGTTATCAGCACAATAAAACAGCGGAGAAGCCGTGGATTAAATAAAAAGTCTGCAGTTATCAGCAAGGAGACATGAATACTGTGGCGAAGCAAGGAAGGGAATGAAGAGACCGGAGCAATGGACAACCTTTTATGGGCAGGCAGCCAATTACGTGGGAGGCGTGGGGAAGGGGGACGCAACTCCGCCTCACACGGCGACCAAGCTGCAGGCTATGGACGTATATATGTACGTAAGTAGGATTCAGTTATGACCGTTACGCGTAGAATTTTGAAACGAAACCTGCTTAACATTTGTAAGTGACCTGTAAGGAATTAGCCTGCCAAATTTTAGCCTTCTACCTACACGGGAAGTTGGAGAATTAGTGATGAGTGAGTCAGTGAGGGCTTTGCCTTTTATTAGTATGGATATATATATAAATGATAGGAATAACTACAGTATATTCATTTGAATACAGATGGATTTGTAAGGCACTATAGTTATGAACAGAATTTAACACTAGGCATGCCATCAACCATCAACACCACTAAATGTTTCAGATTTAGTGCAAAGTTTTGTGTTTTGCTTTCTTCCTTTTTTGTTGTAGCCTGATCTTATTTTATTTCATTATATATTGTTTTATTTTTCATTATAGAGCTATAATGGAACATAAGGAACTGTTAAAAGTACCATGGGACTGGCAGATAGGTAAGTTGATGATTTTTATTGTTTCAGTCCAACCTTTCCAGTTGTTGGGTTGTGTAAAAGGAAATTACGAGAATTTATTGCATCACAGATTTGTTTAGTACTTTTAATCCTACCTTGCTCTACTGCTTAGACTTCCATTTCTTCAGAGTCACAGAGAGAGCCCACTACAGAATAAATAATTCTGGAAATCAGTGTGCCAACAAGAGAAATTGCTCTACTCTACTTTTCATGGGTGTCTCAGGATCAGGAGAATTTCATAGGAAGTAATTTTATTGGTTCAGAGAAAAGTGAATCCCCGAGGTAAAGGCAGACATTACCAAGTAAAAGAGCTTGTCTTATCACTTGCTTTATATATAAAGTTACTTTCAAAATGGCTATCAATGTTGTGTTTGGGTGTGGGTTGTTTATTCATGTAAATAAAACACATTTTGAATACCGTAAATACCTGCATATAGGACGCATTTTTTTTCTTAAGAAGTAGGCCTAAAAACCCAGGTGCGTCTTATACATGGATACAGTTTCTCTTTCGGTTTGTACATGTTCAGTTTTTCCCTGTGCATTTCCTGTGCAGCGAGCGAGCAAGAGAGAGAGCACGACACACACACGAGAGCAAGAGAGGCGCGCGCGCACACACACACACGCGCACGACAGAGGCAGAAGCACGCACGCACACAGAAACAGACGTGTGCACGAGAGGCACGCACACACACAGAGACATATGCGTGCGAGAGAGACACGCACACACACACATAGAGACAGACGCGCGCGAGAGAGGCACGCACACACACAGAGACAGACGTGCGCTAGAGAGGCACGCACAGGTGCTCCAGGCTCGCGAGAGAGGAAGGCTGGACACATAAGGTAGAAAAGGCTTGTTTTTGTTTTCAGTTCTGTTTACAGCAATCGCTTCATAGCGTGCACTGTGGCAATGTTACTTTTCTTCGTGGTTTATAAAATTACAGATTTTTCAAATGTTCATTTTTTTCCCTGTGCTTAAAACTCATTAAAAAAAAGTGTTTTTAGCAAGCGGTTCCTAGCACTATAGCGTGAACTATTGTAGTGTTAGTTTTCTCTGTTGTTCAAGGTTTTCTCAGTGTTATTCAATGCGTGATGTTCTCTGCGTGTAGACGGGAGCATCCATTGGATTTTATGATCGTGTGCGCGTGTGTCAGTGCCTCTCCTTCGCCTTCGATGGCTGTGTGACGGGGACAGAGAGGAGTGGTTTCAATCCAATTTGAATTTCAAGGTTTGTTTTCAAGCGACAGTCGGTTAGCAGTGCTGCAATTGTAACTACCAGGGTATGCCTCAGTCCGCGCGCAATTAGCCGTCGCCCCCGCACTGGCATTTCACACCATTTCAAATTAAAGTATTTTTCAGGTGTAGCGTCGCTAATACTGGATCGATTTTGGAGAATGACACGGCGTTTGAAAGCTCATTTTACAATACATCCACCTGTATGCCTTATTGTAACGTTTGGAAATTGTTTAATTTTGAATTTTCACGTCACCGATACGTCGTTTTTGCCGTCTAGTATGTTTCTCGCTCTTTGTTGTTGTTCAGAGAGACTCCAACCTAACACAAACGCATGGATACAATCACTGGCGCTGGCGGCAGTAGCTTTTAATTAGTAACTCAAAATCAGGATGCGTCCTAAAAACAGGTACACAGGTTTTTCCATGGTTTTTAGGGTCAAAAATCCACTGCGTCCTATACATGGTATCGTCCTATATGTGGGTATTTACGGTACATTTGTTTTCTGGTGCTATGTAATATATAACAGCCCAAACACTTCATCTTTCTACAGGACTTTTAACTGTTGTAGGATTTAAGAAAGAAATGTTAACCATATAAAGGGCTGGTATACCACCTGGTAACCCTTTAAATGATGAGTCTTGAAAAACTGGCCAAACAAAATAAACATCCAGGTATAAAAATGGCAAACAGATGATTATAATAAAGAACATCTGAGGGTTTGTTCTGTCCTCCCAAAGAGCTGGTCCTCAAATGAATGCCCACTTCTGGTGGCTTCAAGTTTATTACATTTCCGACTTGGAGAGAGTGTGGCAGGAGAGGAAGCTGAGTCACTTGATATTGAACTCCAGATGGAATGGGAGATGGAGTTGGTGGAAGTGCTCACTCTCTGCTCATGGTGGTATTCCTTACATATTCGGAGTCCTGAAGATGTCCCCTAAGTGCAGGTCTTGTGTTAAAAGTGGAGGCATGTTTCTTAAATTCAAAGATGGGCATTACTTCTGTTTTTCTGCTATTAAGTGCACAAGACTTAAAGGTGCTATTCTGTTTCTTCACTAAAGATGTGTAGCTAAACGTGAGCAGTCAGGTGAGAATTGGTTTTCAAAAATATATCCTGCAGTTTACTGGCACCTTGTCATCCTTTGATCCAGCATGTGATGCACAAAAGTCCCACTTTTTGCAGGAAACCCAATGTGACTGCAAGCTGTCGTGCATGTAAACAATAATAAAGCACTTCACTAAAACTTAACAGAACATGTATTGCTCTAAGAGTGCACAAAGGCTTTATTCTAAAAAACATTTTTGGTAAACCTTTCCAAATTATTTACATTTTGTATATTTTGATGTGCACAGACGTATACACCATGCTTAGCTGGAAGGTAGTAAAATATATGCCACATCTGAAGAGACTGTCATTTCAATGTCACTTTAATCTTATAATCTTTTTAAAGAGCTCAACTAAACTACTGGCACTTGTTGCTGCACTGCTGAGTCCAGTCCATAAGCTAAAAAGTGAGCCATGTTTCTGTATCCATCCCAAGTTATGCTCACAAAAATGAAAAGAAAATGTCGCACATCCTCTGGCATCACTGGTATTGGTCAAAAAATACTTTCACCAATGTTTCAGGTTTCAGAGCTTGCTGACTATTGGAGGAATCTGTGAACAATGAATTAAAGATACCAAAACAAACCAAATGGTGCAAATTCCAGGTGATTTAATTATGATGTAGGAAAAAGTCATTTAATGAAAGTTTTTAGCATCAAGAAGTGCAACTCACTCCCCAGTGTCAGAAATTAAGTTAGACAGAATATAAAAGATACATTAAAACAGAGGTGGCAGGATAATGTGACAAAAAGCAAATTATAGGAGAACTTGGTGAAAGTGGCTTAAACATTGGGACCAGTGACACACAACGTGTAGATGAGTTAATGGCATAGTCTCAAATAACTGTTATGTGTTAAAATATCACACAACAAAGTCAATTTGAGACTAGCAGCAAACTGATTACATGATAACCATTCCGTGCCTTTTCAGTATTTATTTTAAGGAAGGATGCTTCATTGTTACGTTCACCTCATTCACATGACTTGTTATTATTATGTTTGCATATCTATTGCCTTCCTTAACCACATTTGTTCTTTTTAAGGGTTATGGGAATCGGGGCGCTAACCCAGGTTTCAGGGAGCATAAATAAGGAATTACGGCATGATGTACACTTTAACAAATACATTTAAACTTTTTTACTGTACTTTTCAAATAGTACCTTGTCTTCATTTCATTATCACTTGAATCTAAATGCAACTTGTCATTGATATATCTAATTAGTACTTTGAAAACTGTTGGCAAATTTCATTTCACTGGTAAATATTGCAGGATTATTTGTTGAATTATTAGAAACTAGCCGACGCCCACCATAGCATATGGTGGTGTAAGAATAGGAACGGAAAACGGTGAGAAAGGAATTCAGAAATCAAGAAGAAAAAAATACTTCTTGAAAGATGCAGTTGTGAATAGGTGTTTTGCTGGAGACGATTTGTGTCAAGAAATAACCCACTGATAGGAACAGGCAGTTGCCGGATCCCAGAATAGAGATGACGTTGTACAAAAACCCGTCGATAGAGAAGATATTGTCATTCATTTTATAACTAAGGCTTAGGAAACAACCACCGCAGTATAATGAAAATAGCAAGGAGTATGGGTGGCCGCAGGCAGCATGGGGAAGGATTTGGAAGAGGACGATTAGGAATCGAGAAATGCCGTGACGGCTGTGTGTGGGTGGGATTGGTTTTGAAGAGGAGCTGTAGGCAGCGTGGGAAAGGGTTTGGAAGAGAACGAACAGGGATCGAGAAATGCTGTGTCGGCTGCGTGTGGGCGGGACCAGTTTTGAAGAGGAGCCGCAGGCAGCATGGGGAAGGGTTTGGAAGAGGACGAATAGGAATCGAGAAATGTTGTGTCAGCTGCATGTGGGCGGGACCGATTTTGAAGAGGAGCCGCAGGCAGCATGGGGAAGGGTTTGGAAGAGAACGAATAGGAATCGAGAAATGCCGTGTCGGCAGCGTGTGGGCGGGACCGGTTTTGAAGTGGAAGCAGGACAAACCAGAAGAGAAATATATATTATCAGAAATAAATGTTATGTACATATTTATATTACACCAAATAGCATGGTTTAATCTGCTTTCTTTGTCCACTAATACATACACTGATGTGATAGTTAACTTTAGTTATATTGTGTGGATCCTGTTCTAAGCAAGTCTCCTTAGATAATGCTATTTGATAAAATAATTGCATCATTCATTTAAGACAAGAATCTGCTCTAGCCTCTTAAAATTAGAACAGTGGGGTGTTTGCTGTAATTTCTAACAGCTTTACAAGCATCCCCAGCTTCTTTTTGTCAGGAGGAATATCAGCTGAACTTCATTGACCTGTTCATGAAAACAGCTTAATGCAGTAAGGAGGAAGGATGTGGAGATGTCAAAACGCTGAGAAGTGGATCTGTCAGAAAGCACCATAATAACTCTCTTCTTATCTTCCCCAGGACTTTTGTATATTGGATTCAGTGCCTGTATGTTTGGGCTCTACAGTTTCATGCCAGTGGTCATCAAAAGGACCAGTGCTACATCTGTCAACCTCTCTCTTTTAACAGCAGATTTGTACAGCCTATTTTGTGGTTTATTTCTTTTCCAGTACAAGGTGAGACTTTGTTTTATCATCATTAATCATTTATATTAAAGTGCATAAACCTCAGATATTATGCTATAGTAAAACTATAAATATGTATATTATTTACCATAATGTTATCTTTTAGTTACTCCATCCTTTATCAGTTCACATTTTTTTTCACAAATCAGTCTTTTGGTTTCACTATTATATTCTGTTCAAAGCCTAGGACAGTGAGCTTATGGTACTGTTAGTTAAAAGTAATAAGTGCTAAAATAACTGCACACACCATAGCAGCATTGCTGGCCTACCTCATTTCTCCGTGATTGCATCCTAATACTTTGATATGGTACGTCTGCATCAAACAAGCAGCCATCTTGATACAGCCTTCTTTTCACTGACTCTTTCATTACATAAGCCACCGTATGCAACATACTAAAGCAAAATGTTAGTGAATTGTTAAGCATTAAGTAGTTCTTGCATTGCTGTCAGTTTCTGGGATATTCCACACCCTGTGTTGTTTTTATGCTACATATTGTAAGTGTAGCTCTAAAAGGACCTTGAAATGACTGTAGTGTGCATGTTGACTATCTGGAGCAGTTTCAAAAACGATATTATTTTCACTGTATCCTTGATGTTGTAACCTTTGGGTAATTGGTTATTAGCAGTTAATGTTGCTTTTTTTGATTGTAGATGTAAGCAAGCAGAAGTCTAATGGGAATGTAAGCTAGTTCAAATTTGTGTTGCAGTAAAGGATCTGGAAAAGTCTGAGATGTATAATAATTTGAGGTCGTAAAGGCAGGAAAATAACACTTTAACATTTTTGTAATTTGTAATTTTTTTGTGTGGGTTTCAGTGAATGTAGAAAAGGTTTTAAAAGAACATTTGAGCTAAAAGATACTGTGTAACTCACTATTGTGATTGGCAGCTTTAAATCAGATTGCTTTTGCAAAATAGTAATCTTAAACATTTTTTCTGTTAAAGCTTGTGTATTCTTCTTAAAGTAGCATGGATGTTAGCATTGTCCCTAAGTCCTTGGACTGTGTCATCAACTGAGAGGAATGCACAAGTACAAATGAAATGTTGGGGAGCCAACTGGATCACCCTGTTTACTGAAATAATAATTCGAACAAAGTAGCAGAGGCATGATGGCACAAAAGGTAACAAAATGCCATTTCAACCACAGGCTGCTGTGAAAAGGCTCTGAAGAGTGGTCAGGCTTCAGGATGGAGTGCCGTCTGGCAGGGTGCTCGTATCTAAATGAGACATCCTTATGGGAGCATCCTGCAGAAGGGGCAGAGTCAGTTGCCTACATGACCATTATCTTCTCTGAGCTGTTGGCAGAAAAGGAGACCAGATAGTCAGCGATTGTGCTCCCTCATGTCCTAGGGTGGTATAGTGCTCTGCCAAGCCTGGAAGATGACCCTCTAACATGCATACGTGACAATTGTAAAATATACAGTCCCCACTACTGATACTGTGTGAACTTAAGTATGTCACATAGTTTAAGATTGTAAACTTATTTTGGATAAACACTCATCACTCAAGAAATAAATGTAAGTTTCATTAAACCATCAAATCCATTAAATAGTAATGAGTGAGGTTATTCTATAAAGAAATTGCCCAGTTTGTCTAGTCTAATCTTTAATATATTTGACTGGTTTACATTATAAACTAGATTGCTAAAGTGAGTTTCAAAAAATATAAGCAGCATCCATTATTTACCATATATTAACAGCATTAGGGAAGTAATATCTTCAATAACTCCACTTTATAGTTTTATAAGAAACTTTTTCTGAGAGCTTTGGGTGAAAGTCATTAACTAACTCTGGGTGGGATGCAAGTCTATCATAGGGTCTAGTTTAGAATTGCAAGGTGAATAAAGGTGCACATCCAATAAAAAGAATATGTGGAGAAATTGCACAAGGTAATTGTTGCATCCATAAAGATTTTCTCATAAAAATATAATGATCAATTACAGCATAATTTTAATATGAACGTAAGATTATGCAGAAATGCTGTTCAAATGAATTGCTGATATTCAAGTTAGGATCAGTAAACAAAGAAGCTATAATCATTCATCAAGTTGTAAGGGTACAGACAAAAATCAGAATCACTACATGGTCCAAATGTTGATTCTTGGCAGGTTGGTTGATTTCTTCCTTGTGACCAACACTACCAGGATAGACTGTAGCACAGTAACCCTGAATTTGATAAAGTCGTTAACAAAAATGGGTGAATGGATGTTTGAGAGATCATACTAGTAAATAATAATATTAGAAAATTATAACATTAATCAAATTTCTTGTGAAAAATAAATGGATTTATGAAACCAAGAAATACTGTTTTGAAGATTTTCCGTATGTGTATTTGTGCCTCTCTGATTGCTGCTTTAAGTGCATAATTTATTAGGCTTTAGTATGTATAGCAATTATAGACAAAGATGTAGAATTCTTTGTTGCATTGCCTTTATTCACTGCTTTCTCTTCAAATCAGAAGAAAAGGCTGTTTAAAGACATCTGCAAGTGCTAATTATTATCATCAAAATTCATGCCATGTTTATATATTTACTGCACTTTCTTTTGTTGCGATTGGATTGTGCCAACTTGTATACAGTAATTGCATGGACTGAAATACCTGTAACCCCAACATTTTTTAATGGGAATGACAGTTTAAATTAATTTAATTTTCATACTTATCCAAAGATCTATACATTTTCTTTACTGACTTTGCCTGCAGCTGAAGCCTGTCTTGGTATCAGTGGGTGCAAGGCATTGCAGAGGACACTCATGCACACACATAGCCAGTTTAGATGTTGCCCGTTAATATCAGCCTCTTGGAGATCTTGGAGGATCTTTAGGACTACCTACTCCTATATTGACAATTAATTATTAGCAATTAAATCTATATACAAAAAGACCTGAGTTAGTAGTTATTACCACTGTGCCACTCAGCCACCTACTTTTCTGTGTAAGTGCTTGTGTGTTTAACTATGGCTTTATTTTTTCAATTAAAGCCATTTTTAATTTATAAGAGGAGGAATGGTACAAAAAATATCTCCTATGATTCTGTTCATCACTAATGTGTATCATTGCCGATCTTAGCAAATGTATCAAATGACTTTTACAAAATCTCTGGATTTAAAATTAATCTGGAAAGAAGTGTGTTTTTGCCAATAAACTCATTTGCATTGCATAATATGGTAAAAGACTGTCCTCTGACTGTTTCAAAACAGTTCAACTATTTGAAAGACGGAACATCTTTAGGCAGTTTGATGGAAAGCACTAAATAAGATTTCAATTGATAGTCAAATCTTCACCTCTCTCTAGCAAGCAGAGTTAATATTGCTAAAATAAATATTCTTGTAGAAGTATTCCTATAATTATTCATAAATCCATTTTTAAAATTCTCAGTTCCATTATCCGCTTGCTTGTATTAGACGATGAAAAGACTACATGTTAAAAGATCAACTTTACACAGATTGAAAGTAAAAAGCACTCTTCCCAGCTACACTACTAGACTGTGAATATTTGTTATTTGAGACGATGAAAAGAACAAGTCAGTGTTAAATGTGCATTGGCCTGGTTGGATGTAGAAAGAAACTCCTGTAAGAATTCCTCTCGGTACGCTGTTCTCTGTGCTCCGGTCATTAATAATTATCACCACTTTATTAGTAATCAGAATATACTTCACTCACTTAAAACAAGAAACTAGTTTAGAAAGACACTGTAAGGAAAGACATTGATGTTTTCTTTTCCATTACAGGATCATTTTGCTTTCAAGTCTTTTAAGACATTAGGTATCTAAGCCTTTAGAGATCTTTGTACAGATACGTAGTATTTTTGCACCTTTTGCAATTCTCTGTAGTAAACAAGGAATTCCTTCAAAACACTCCTTTTTCTATTTAGAAGTTAAGAATGTTGTGCAAATGAATTGGCTTTGTTTCCTTAATCCACCACCATCACTCTTGCTCAAAAATATTTTAACTGGTAAGAAGAAGAATATTGGCAGCATTTCCAGACTTGATCAATTATTGTCCCAATTCTTGCTGTTAGGCTATCTTTAGCAGTGCTGAGAAAGAGACCCCTCTATCAATATCTCAGGGAAGGAGTGGAATTTGATAGTTCATAACATTCATTTTCAATTTGTGCAATTCAGACACTGTAATTCAGCTGATAATTGTACTCTGGACATGCCTCTCCAAATTAAAATGATCTGATCTATATTAGGCATTAAACCCTAATTGTCAGGTAGCTCCAGCCTTGCTCGGGTACATGTTTTTTTTGTACCATACAAAATTAATGCCCATTTGGGAAAAGATTTTTCTTATCATGAATGTACAATAATTCTCAGTTTCCAGTGTTTTCTTTTCACATGGCAAGATTTTTGTTACAGCAGAGGTTTTAATGCAGTGTAATTCCGGGACAAAGACTGAGTTGATGAAAATCATATTTGAGGGGTAGTTGATGATGTGTTCTTTACTCAGTGACAATCCACTACTAAAAGATGATTTAGTATAAAGAGAATTTGCCCTCAAAAGCAGCATATTTCAATGTTGGTGCTGTAAAGAAAATGTATATGGTGTATAACTTTGTATGATGGGTTAACTATGATTGAAAGACTTGTGCAGATAGTTGCTTATCATAAAATTAGATTATTGTCTTTTTCAAATCAGTTGGATGCCAGTGATCCCTCCCTGTATCAGTGTATCTGGACTTTGGTGGTGAGCAATGGCAGGAGAGACTTGTATTACTACGGTGGGCTGGCACCTTGCCCAGGGTTTGTTTCCTGCCTTGTGCCCTGTGTTGGCTGGGATTGGCTCCAGCAGACCCCCGTGACCCTGTAGTTAGGATATAGCGGGTAGGATAATGGATGGATGGATGGATAGACTTGTATTATTTGGAAATTACCTTTTTTTGGCATGCTTACTTAGAGCAGATTCAAAGATAACAGGTTCTGGTGCCTCGCATACATAAACATGCCACTATTAAAACCTTTTTTGCTGCTGCCTTACATGTGAGAGAACAAGGCAACTGAAACCAATCCAGTGATTGACATATTGAGTCTTACTCCAAAGACCTAAAGTAAATGGGCAAATAAATAAATACAACCCAAGTGGCTCCTGCTCCCTGAGTTTGGCAGTTGTACCATCTTGAATGCATTACCTGTCACAGTCGACTAGATGGGAATAAACAATGATTAACTTGGAAGAAATACTTTATTTATACACCTCTTACTGTTACTTGAGGTAGTGCTGGCCTCTGGTAAATAACAGAGTGAATGACCCCTAAATCTCAGAAGGGCAAAGCCTATGATTTCCATAGCATACATTATAAATTCACACCTTCCTATGATTAAATTCTGCATGCAGTGCTAATCTAATGCCAAGACATTTTGACAGATGCTGCGAGCAGCCAATACAAACACATAAACAACAGCCTGCATGGTATTTAAGCAAAACTGAATCACTGCAAGATAGCAGTCCTGAGGCAGAATGGTGGTGCAGGGGTTAGCAAAACTGTCTCATATCTCCACAAGACTCAATTAAAATACAAGCCTGCTCACTGTCTGTGTTGATTATACACTTTTCTTCCCTCTTTTTTGTTCGGGCTCATCACACATTTTAAAGACATGAAGATTAAGTTAATCAGAATCTCTAAATTATCCTAGTATAAGCATGTGAAGGTGTCTTGCAATGGACTGATGCTCTAGCTAAGGCTAATTCCTGCCTTGCACCTAAATGTCAAGAGGGTACACAGAAAGTGTTCCTGACAAGCTTCAATAATCTGCACCGGTGAACTCTACACTTTCTAAAATGTAGACTAGGTTTTATTGTATTGATGTTGACTTTTTTTTTTCATTTGGTGGCGGCTTTTTTGGTGCAACACAAATAGCAGCAGCCATAGACGCCGCAGCTTCCCTAGGTCTGAAAAAAAGTTCATGTTGTTATTGTTGTGTTCGTCCTGAGTGTCCTGAGCATCTCACTTTAAGGTATGATTGAGAGATGCTTCTGACCATAAAGTGCAATATTGAAAAGACTGTGGAAGATTACAGACATCTGCAGAGATCTCCGGAGTTGATAGAGCTGACCGGGGTAGGGCGCGCATGTAGTGGTGTGTATGGAGATTTAAATGACTAGTCATGGATCACAATAAAGCTAGCCTTCCACCTTCACTGGACCCCTTAGAGTCCACAGATGACACAATCACACTTGTCCTACATACTATCCTATTCTATCCCACCTGGATGCTAGGATTTTGTTTATTGACTTCAGTTCAGCCTTTAATACAATCATCCCCCAGCAGCTAATAGTGAAATTTTCTCTGCTTGGATTGAACACCTCACTTTGTAACAGGATCTTGGGCTTCTTGTCAGAAAGACAACAGACAGTATGTGTTGATACTAAGACATCACACATCATCAAACTGAACACGGCGTGCTAAATTCACTGCTGTTTATTCTGCTAGCACATGACTGCATTGCCAAATCCAGCACAAATCAGATCATTCCGTTTGCTGACGATAAATTAGTAGGACTTGTCGGTAATTAGGATGAAACATCTTATAGAGCAGAGGTGGAACAGTTATTGAGCTGGTGTAGGGACAACAATCTGTCCCTTAATGTCAACAATACAAAAGAGTTGATTGTGGACTTCAGAACAAAGGCTGAATGCCTCCCACTGCATATCAGTGATTTTCCTGTGGAGATGGTCAGCAGCACAAAATATTTGCGTGTCTACATCACCTAGAAACCCTTCTGGACAATTAATATCACACACCAAGCCAAGAAAGCTCAGCAGAGGTTACACTCCCTTAGGAGGCTGAGGCAAATGAGAATCCCTCCTCCTATCATCACCTTCTACCGGGGCACTGCTGAGAGTTTCCTAACAAGCTGCATTACATCTTAGTACAGAAATTGCAGTGTGCTTGGTAGGACGTCTCTGCCACGTGTAGTGAGGATGGATGAGAGGGTTAAAGGGATCTCTGTCCCCTCCACTGAGGACAATTGTAAGGACAGATGTAAGCAAAAAGCCCTTTTCATTGTGAGGGCCTCCATACATCCCTCAACTGTTTGATCTCTTACCATCTGGTAGGAGATATCATTCTATAAAATGAAGAACAGCCAGAATATTCAATAGCTTCTTTCACAGGCAATAAGACTGCTAAAACTCTCAGTAACAGGCACATGACAAGCCAGTATTTATACACATAATTATTTTTAACTGTAGTATTTAACTATTTTATATTTTTAACTTGGGTATTGTTTGGACTTTATGAATTTAACTCTGTCTTTGTATTGTTTTTATTTACTTTTTTGTGGTTACTTTTTTTGCCCTTTCCTTTTCTGTACATTCTCTGGTCTTGAGAAACACAATTTCATCCCACTGTATTTTAGATATGCCTGGAATGACAAATAACAAACTGAAATGAACTGTAATATAAAAATATTTCATGTAAAGTAATAATTCTTTACATTTATACTACAATTTTCTCACTACTCAAAGCACTTGAGTGAGTAGGGAGCCACTTCAGCCACCACTAGTAGCATCCACGTGGATGAAGTGACAGCAGTACACTCACAACATATTAGCTGTTAGGTGGTGAAGTAGTCAGTTAGGGACAGGGTATGATTAGGGGGCCAGAATGGCTAGGCATGTCTAGCCTAGACATTGGGATATACTCTGCTCTTTACGAAGGATACCCAGGGATCTGGGTATTTTATGACCACAAAGAGTCATAAGGACTCTGAAGGATGGCACCAGTTTTACTGCACAGTGTCCCCATCACTGCACATTGGGATCCACATTCAGATCACATGGTAAGCACCTCCCTGCATCTTTTCCTGCAACAACACAAATTTCTCCTAGATGGTCTCCCATCCAAGCACCGGCCAGGCCCGAACAGGCTTAGCTTCAGGTGAATGACCTCTTCTGTCTTTTCATATTCAAAGTTGAGCTGGTATGCCTTAATCAATTGTGCTTGGGTTTCATCCATTTCCTCAACTTTAGTGTCACCATTAAAAAAGGAAAAAAAAAAAAGTTGCCATTCAGTGAAAAGAGGCTGATTTCACCAGGGAGGGTAATTTACCATTCCTATCAAATCTAGTGACACTTTAGTAGTTATTATTGACACAGAAAAAGAAAAGACAAAAAAACTACAGAATTTTGGAAGTGCATCTGGCAAATTTCAGTTGGTTGGTGGTTTTAAATTGATTCAATGTGAATGTTTTTTTGTGTATTTGAGGATCATACAAATATTTAGACTAGTTTGAACTCAGTGTCTGCATAAAGTTCACCATGTGCGTCTGTGTGAGGTTTTCTTTGTGTAGGTTTGTTTCCCGCACCTCAAAGACGTGTACATTAGGGTAATTGGCAACTCTAATTTGACCAGATCTGACTAAGTGTGTGCATGCATCTGTCCTGTAATGGATTGACCTTTTGTCTAAGGCTGGTTTCAGGCTCAGATACTGCTGAGAACCTGTGAACCCATAAATGTAGAATTTACCAGGCTGGTCCAGAAAAACGGACGGATGGATATATCTGAAAAACACATTCAGGGCATCAGGTGCATCTACTGAAGTGTTGGTTAAATTGTAGTTTTACTTTTTGAAAGGTAACAGGCAATCAAATTCAACAGCATGATAAAATGTTTTGTTTGCAACTCCACCACTGTCTGTGCCAGGGCACCTACCTGATTCAGTCTTGCTTGCATTTTCTCTTTTTTTCTAGTAGTATTTTTGATAATGCATTTCTCTGTTGAACTGAATGGAGCCTGCGGAATATTGCATTGTGTCATTTGCCTGTCATAATGTACATTTTAAATTGTAGCCTTATAACATTTGCTTCACTTAGAAGCTACTGACTCATCTTCAAAAATGTTTTTATTGAAAGAGATTTAATATAGAATACTGGAAAAATATATACCATTTGCGGTAAGGTAAAATTTCACTCATTTTGATGGTTTCATCCATGTGTCCAAAATCCATTGCAGAGTCAGGGAGGGCCAAAACATATCCCGGCAGCATTGGCACAAAGTGTGACATCAGGCTAACTGGGAGTCTTTGGAGCGTGGAGGTAACACAAAGTACATAGAAAAAAGGCACAGATAGAACCTGGGCTAGGATTTGAACTGTGGACGCTGACATGGCTAAATCCCACTGACAAACACTAAATACCGTTTCCAAGATGCAAAAATATGCTTAAAACTGTTGTAGCAATATTTGACACTTCCAGAGTAATGCATTAAGGCAGTGTGCAGTCTACACAGAACCCCAAAGGTTGTTTTCTCAGTAATAGCCTCATTTTGTTAATATATCATAACTGATTTCAGGTTCATCCCATACTCCTGCCATGATTTGTTTTCTTACTTGACATTGAATTCTGGCTGCCAAACCCACAACACCTCCACAGAATGGATGGACAATATGATTACAATAGCAGTAGATATTATGTGTGCAGTGTGTGGTGAAAGCAGTGCTAGAAAAGGTCCAGAGAAGAGCGACTAGGCTGATTCCAGGGCTACAGGGGATGAATTATATATGAAGAAAGATTAAAAGAGCTGAGCCTATACAGTTTAAGTAAAAGAAGATTAAGAGGAGGCATGACTGAAGTGTTTAAATTTATGAAGGGAATTAGTATAGTGGATCAAGACTGTTATTTTAAAATAAATTCATCAGGAACATGGGGACACGGTTGGAAAGTTTTTAAGGGTAAATTTTGCACAAACATTAGATCTTTTTTTTTTTTTTTTTTTAAAAACACAGATGACCATAGACACTTGGAATAAGCTACCAAGTAGCGTGGTATACAGTATGACTTCAGGGACTTTCAAAACCCGACTTGATGTTTTTTTACAAAAATTAAGTGGCTAGGACTGGCAAGCTTTGTTGGGCTGAATGGCCTGTTCTCGTCTGGATTGTTCTAATGTTCTAATATTTTAGGCTCACATATACAAATGTGACATACATAATTTTCATGATGTAGCTTTTTCAGGAATTAACCCTCTTGGGAATAAATATATTTGTAATAAAAAGTATCACTTTAACCATACCAAAAAAGATTTGAAAAACTGTATTCATAAAATTGTTTACCTTTCTGTCAGCTGCCTGGCTTTTGTCTTCTGCTTTAACATCTGTGGAAAGTCAGAGTTGATAGCTGGGACAGATGCATTTCACTGAAATGTCAAACCCCCATCACTGACACCTGATCTCTACATTTTTTTTTTTTTTTTTGCTCACGGTCATAGCCATAGGCTTGATAGTGTGTGCATCTTCTAAACTGTAATGTGACTAAGTGAAGATGACATGCTGTGGAGTGATCTCTGAAAATATCCACTGAATGTTTGGACATATTGTAGTTCCTTGTCCAGATGAAGTTTACTTTTTCTAGTCAGAACTGAACAGCACATGCACAAAATAAAAGCTTTTACACTTGTACTCTGGACTACAGGAGTGGATAGTCCATGTGTGTATGCTTTTTGCGCAAAAAAAAAATTCCTAATAGTTTCCATGTGCAATGGACAGACTGAGCATGGTGAGTCCACTTTAAGGCACATTTATATTCACTTATTTGGCTGATTTCTTTATCAAAGGTGACTTACAAAATTTCTGAAACAATCATTTACATTTCTTTTTTTTCCAATTGGAGCACAGACATGTCAATTCTCAGTGTCAGGAGTAGGATTAGAACCCACAACCTCAGGGTTTGAGGTCCAAAGTCTTAACCACTACACCACACTACCTTCCTGCCTACATTTAACTCATTAAGCATTTTGTATGGAGATATATTGACATAATGATCTATTTAAAAAAAATCATAAAGAATATGCTTTATCTTCATGTAAGTGCATCGATATACTGAACATGCTCTTCAGGGTTAACTGGAGCCAGAGTCTGCCTCAGTATTACAGGAACCAATCCCGGACTATGTGCCAGTTCATCACACAGCCACTACTAAATGAAACCTTAGATGAAAGTTGTGACATTGCTCAGCTGCCACTTTATCAATAAAAACTTTATAAAAAAAATATTTATCATTTCATGCGGATAGCATTAGAGAGGTCATATCAGAAAGACATCTTTTGCAGACCTTGTTGTTTCAGCTTACAAATGTCATAATCTCCCAGTCATCTCCTTGTAGTGGAAGTGATAAAAGTATTCCAAAGAATGTACTAAATGACATTTGTAAGCATATACTGTATGACAAGAAAATGTTTACGCTAAAATACTTGTTTTAAACCATTAACAGAAAATATGAAAACAATTTAAAAAACTCACTTTTAATTTTCCTGAGAAGGCCAAACATTAGTTTGCGGACTTCTCTGCGCCAATCAGAGCTGGCTATACCTGCCTGTAAATTCCTGTCCCCTTTGAGGATGTTGCTGCCCAAATATGCATGCCCTGATTATTCTTTTAATTCAGTTCAGCTTGTGCAGCATTTTGTCCTGAGGTCAGGCTCAGAGGGGTTACCCAGATTTACAAATATAATACTGTAACAAAAAATTACAAAACCATGCAGTGTTTAGATACATATACACACACATTACTAAGAATACATCAATATATTTGTTCATCTTCTTAATCCAGTTCCAGTGTCACGAGGAGCCGGTGCCTATCATAACTGCCTTGGATTGCAGGAGGAACCAGATTTGGACAGGTTACCCATCTGTCACTGGGTCTACTTGCTCACAGACTTACTTAGAGCTGCCGATTAACCTGGCATGCACATGTTTGGGATTTATGAGAAAAAAAAACCTGTGCTGACACAGGAGGAACATACAAATTCTAAATTTTGCATTTATTTTCATGAACATTATATTCTGGCTTAAAGAATATAATCGCTACTAAAAGAAGATTCTACCATTCCACTTGGCATCATAAAGAAAATAAACTCCTGAGATTCCATGTTCCTTTAGAAAGAGCTAAGTCAAAGTGTGGCTGACCCAGACCATCTGGTCTACCTACTGCATCGTTACATGGCATCCTGCAATATCGGATGCATGGTGTCATCCAAAAATATAGTAACTGAATATGATAGCCTGGTGCTGTCACTATGCTGCATTGTTAGAATTTGCTGTGGCAGAATGTCTTGAATTTGGTGAAGTTTCATTAGTCTATATTTACTAACACCATGTATATATGCGGTATAATCTCAAACAGGATGAATATTACGCAGAGTCACAGCGTGCCCATGGCAGGCGACAATCATAGCCATTTAATCAGGAATTACTAATTAACATAACTTTCATTTGCTTGGTGATGTGGGAGGAAAAGAGGACTTAAGAAAACATGCTCGTACAGGGAGAATTTGCCAACTCTACACAGACAATGACAAGACACAAGATTCAAACCCCGGGAACAGAAGCAACATGTCAGCAGTAATAACTGCTGCACTCCCCTGATGCCCTACCTGCACTGTAAATTTCGTAATTTTATTTATACTTTTTAAACTATGATGAAGATACAAATGCACTTAAATGGCTTAATTCCCCTAAAAAAATGGCCTGTCCTCGTCTCGTCAAAAATTCAGCACATCTCCTAAATGAAATGATAGTAGCCAGAAAAGGTCAACGGTGAGTTGAAGGAAAAATGATTTTTCTGTCCCTGTGAAGGTCGTGCAGAGAAAACCAGTAATGGTGGAAGAATAAAAAGCTGACTGTGCACTACTTGTAAAAACATGAAGGAGGCAGGGATGATGCAGAGGCAACAGAATTAATCTAACCAAAGGCCGCTTCTCAGCAGGGTGCAATTGTTAAGGCCAGAAATAAGGACCCAGCATAGGAAATGAATTAAAGTGTTACAGCAAGTAATAGTCCATAAAGACAATCTAATTTATTGGTAACACTTTAGTTTAGGTACTGCAAAAATGCCTTTATTACTTCTAACCTGTTATATAACAAGACCTTAACAAAGGTTTCTTTTGGTCTTGCTAACATTTACAAAGCACTCACCTTTGGTACAGTGTGGCGTATTGACATGCTGGTAAAATGAACTGTGAATATGAAGGATACACAGGTCTGATACTCAAGTATGCAGTATCAATAGCAACGTTACAGCATCTCAGACCACTCCAAAGTGAAGTTATTTTAGTAGGCCATTTGACAGAGATGTAATTAATCTTTAATTAATTAATGTTTTGTAAGTGTTATTAAAACCAAAACAAGTGTTTGTTACATAATAGTGAGTAATAGATGCATTTTTGCAGTACCAAATGCGCTACCACTTTATTTTGAGAAAATCCTTTTGCATTTTTTATGCATTAATTTGCCAGCTTGCCATGACAAAGGAACCTGTGTCTAAAGGTTGAATGTTTTCTTCATTATCAGCACCATAAAATGAAATGTAACCACAGAGGACAGAAGTGTAAAACATAACCAGACTGACTGGGAGTCCCTAGATGCTCCCAAGAACAGGAGATATACAGTATCTGTTTCTAAAGATATTTTGATCAGTAACATTAAGCACAGAGCAAAAGACAAAGCTGACAAAATTAAACAACCACTGATTTTTTTCAAGCCATTAACTTACTAAACCCACTTAACCCAATTCAGGGTCAGATAGAGCCGTGACCTATCTTGGTAGCCTAGGGCACAACCAACTTTGCATGGGAACCAGTCCATCACGAAGCACACTCACACATGCCCACATAAAGTCAACACTTAACCTACATTTTAATATTCCAGAGAGCACCTTTTAATGGCTAACTAAAATGATTCAAGTTGTCTCGAAAGCTTGCATATTGTAATCTTTCTAGTTAGCCAATAAAAGGTGTCATTTTGCTTGACTTCTCACTAATTCCATAATGGCTAACATGGTACAATATCCTAGTAATATTGCAGAAAAAAATTCACACAGACATATTCTGTACAAAGACAATGACCAAGTTGGGATTTGAATGCAGTGCCCTTGGAGCTGTGAAACAATTTGACCTACCTTTATACTGGCCTTCTCAAGTTGTTTTTAAAAATGGCAGTAATAGGCTTTCATTAAAAAGATGGCAGGCAGGCAATGCTGGGTGACATTGTTTTATTCTAGCGGCCACGTTTGGTACACTTTATGCAGTTAGTGTATTTCACTCCAAAATAAAGGAGACCTTGTTCCAAGTCATGTGAATGTATTGTTTGTTGCTTATCGCTGCAGCATTGCAGAAAAGAGCCTGTTACTACATCAATTAAAGCAAGATAATTAATCCCTCGAGAAATAGAACAAATACAGTTTCACAAATTTGTTGTTGTAGTTTCCTTTCCAGGTTCAACAGAGTGCGGGGCCTTTGACAGATCTGTATTACGATATAATTTGTCCATTAATTCTTGATTGTGTGTTATAGTACAAATATTTTAATTATCATTGTTCATCTGAATGGAGGTAGAGGTGAGTTTTGGTTTATGAAGGAACTATGTGCATAAATCTGTGAAGAGTCACATGAACATAATAATTAGTTCTGTTTTATGGACCAGGCAGGACTCAAATATTCTTGCTTTAATAGACAAAATAATACAGCACAGAAAACTTTTAATTTAGGCTGATCTGGGTTTTTTTCCATCTTTCAAATTTTTGTCTAAAGAAAGAACTTTGGAAATATTATTGATTGAGAACCAGTTTTACATGCTTTTTCTGTTCCCTTGGCTGCTTAAATGGGGATATTTTTGTCTTGTATGTGTGTAATGTTACAGATGGGTTAAAATCACCGCATATCTAGAGCCAACAGCTGCGAGTTTAATTTAGGGAGCTTTGATTTAACAACCTTTGTTTTCTGTTAAATGTAAAAGATATATGCAAACAAAATTTGACCTGACACATTGGAGATTACTTTCAGTGACTAGGAATATAAATGGCAATGCCTTCACTGGCTTTTCTCTAACTTAGATGTGGGTGGGCAATGTGTAAAATTCTTACATATATCTATTGCCCTTTAAACAATTTTGATTGATGATGTTACTATTGGGGGTTGAGACTTTAATATTTGGGTGGCACGGTGGCGCAGTGGTAGCGCTGCTGCCTCACAGTTAGGTGACCCGGGTTCGCTTCCTGGGTCCTCCCTGTGTGGAGTTTGCATGTTCTCCCCGTGTCTGTGTGGGTTTCCTCACACAGTCTAAAGACGTTCAGGTTAGGTGGACTGGTGATTCTAAATTGTGCTTGGTGGGTTGGTGCCCTGCCTGGGATTGGTTCCTGTCTTGTGCCCTGTGTTGGCTCCAGCAGACCCCCGTGACCCTGTGTTCGAATTCAATGGGTTGGAAAATGGATAGATGGACTTCACTATTTTAACTGAGTAAGCCAACAATGTTGAGACTTCAATTCCTGTAATTTCCAATTTGGCCACAGGATGTCGTCATTGTTATTAGCCATGCATTGTAACAAGTTCCTAAAGATCCTCGTTTAATATAGAAAAGCGTAGATGGATGAATTGGTGGCTAAGCAGAAATCTATCTCATTGATTTGGGAATATTTTGGCTTCAAATCAAATGATCATCATGAGCTAAAAAAATGTAACAAAAGCAATTTGTCCGCTAAGCATGATGAATCACAAATGATGAACTTGCATTGTCATTTGTTCCGGCAGAAAACAGCCTACTGTGCAGTTTTGGCAATGCTGCTAGCACAAATGCTAAACAACTCATGTCCTAAGCCGTTAATTGTTAGCACTTTTGGATTTGGAAAAAATACAAAATATAATCAGTATGAGATGGACAGAATTTACCATAGGCAATTCATGTAATTTAGTAAGTGAATAAGTGTTAATAAATTATGTTTGCTTTTGGCATTCTTTCTAAAGTGTCATTTTTAAAGCATAGTAAGTTTATTTTACACTAAGTCATACATGTCCCCCTTTAATTCCTATCAAATATAAAACGGATAATCAGTTCTAGCCTGGAGCATAACTGAGTGGTAGCCCTTTTGGTTGTAATGATCTGTGTCAAATTTTTTTGGGGCAGTGATTGGGGACCCACCGCACTAACGTAGCCCCCATTTCCCTTCATAGCCACACACAGTTTTGCAGCATTGCTTCTGCTGTGGGAGACTTTTTTATGTATGTTGACTAGAGAGCACAGCACACTTCCCAAACGCACTACCTTAATGACGGCTTGCTTATTTTGAAAAAACTGGATAAAGTGTTAAAGCCATCACACCGACAACATATCCGAACACTGCTGAAACCTTCATTTTGATGGGAATGTATGGTCAAAATCCATTTTCTTTTCAGCAGAGTCTGCATACTTTGGCAAATACAAAGTAGAAAAATGTTAGACGACACTGACTGTACAGCTAGTTGTGGCCATTAAACGGTCCAAGCAGGACTTTGTCACACCAGCCTTCTTTCTGTTCATGCACCCAGATGAACCACAGCACACCTGTGACTTTAATCACAGCTGTAAAACTTGTAGTATTTTAGAACATTCTCCACCCCTCTTGTCTTCTCTAAATAAGGTACTGCAACCAACAAGTTCCAAAGGCTTGTCAGTAAAAATGCGTAAAGCATACAATATACTGAAAAGCCTTCCTCCAGGTTCACCACCCCAGCAGAGGATGTTTTCAGGTGATAATTTGCCTTTTTGGACAGAAAATGTAATCGGAATTCAAACTGTCCACTAAGGAGGCATTCAGAGTTTCTAATGTAAATGCAATGCATGAACAGTTCATTTGCAGCCTATCTGTACACAGTCAGACTACGAGTGCTTAGTGCAAAAGGGTGTTCAATCATGCGGTTCAAATAATCAGCAAAGTAATGTCCAGTATATACAGTAAGTAAGTGATCATTTGTCGATCGCTGATGATATGTCAGTTCACTGGAAAAAGCCTATTAGAGGTTACAAGCAGTACGTAAAGACGCTTCATCTCTGCCTGGTTCCTGTCCTCTCAAGAGCTGGAGGGAATGACTTAAGTCATCAGGGCCCAAAACCAGATGTTTCCAGTTCTCTTGATTTAGTCTGTACTGTAGTTACACACTCGATGATCTTCTTTTACTAGTATACAATAAGTCTCAGGCTGTTTTCCACTGCAGAAGTTAATTATAGGATCCTCCATGGAGTGGACGGTGGATCAATTTGTTGTGGACTATGCCCTTACTTATGGTCTTTCAGGAACTGAGGAGACCTAAGGCAAATTTACATTACTTTACATCACTTCTAGTCAGACTGGATGCAGTCTCTTCCTTTTGTTTCTTTTTTCCATCCATTGATCAAACACAAGAAATCAGACACATGAGACTCTCTTCTGTTTGCAAGGTCCAAACCCCCTGTACAGTGGAAGTAATTTCCCCCATAGGACTGCATGTAAATACAATGAATCCGTTCCGGACCGTACGAACTGTATGTAAATATATATTTTTTAAAGATTTTTAAGCACAAAAATAGTTCATTATACCATAGAATGCACAGTGTAATAGTATACAATATAAAATATATATATTATATATATTCAAATACTATTTAGGTTTTCCTGTTGCTATTCAGCAATGTTCATAAAATTCTGTTAAATACACCGCTGTAATAAGAAAAGGCAGACAATCATAAAGATTTGGGGCACCCAAAGTCTAACCCTTTGTAATATAAATAAGACGAAGGTTATAAATGCATCAAACAAGGAAAATAAACGTTGTATCAATGTGAGTCTTCAAACAGACTGCCTCAAAATGGTGGAGCAAATTTACTTTGGGCTCCTGGCAAGAAGAGGCAAGTCCAGGCAGGCAGACACAGAAGTGGCATCAGAGATGTTATTGTTGTCAGTCTTCTCATGTGCATTGAGAGGAAGAGAAAAGGCATCAGTCAACAGCACCCTCTGGTGTTCAGGCAGGAAATTACAATTATCTGAGCCTTTAAGCTGTCCCCCATTTGCACACATGTGACTTTTTAATATATACGTCAAATGCCTTTTGCATAGATTTTATGAATCTGGACTCTACTGGTGGGACTCATTGTAAGAGCACATTGTAAACTGGCTTTAGGGTTTATGTCCAACCGAAGAAAACAGAGATCTGCTAGTTTTGGATTCCTCCGAGAGCAAATTCAGTAAGTCTGTTTGATCTATAAACCTGAAGAAAACAAATCTGAAAAATACACACAGCTTATAAATGTTTTATGCTCTTCAGTAACAGAGTAACTCTATCATGAAAATTCTTCTACTGTTTATTATTTATGCTTTGGTCACAAGGTTATCTACTTGTTACAACATAATTTGAACACCTGGGGGTAATAACACATTTCTTTGAAGAATTAATGTAAACACTATATGCGGCCTTAACTGACCTTGAAATAAAGGCAGCTGCCCAATAAGCTAAATTTATTTTCTTTTAGTGAGTGTTGGTTCACAAACATGGACTGCACTTTTTAGGTGTTTTGCACACAACAAAATGAATGCATAATATGAAACGTGCAAATCTGCAAATCAATGTCAACAACAATATCAGGGTCATAACCTGGACAAAATGCCAGTCCTGACATGCTTGTATTTGGGATTTAGGATTAAACCAGAGTATCCTGAGAAAAACATACATACTGTAAGTTAAGAAAACATGAAAACTCAATACAGACAGTGGGCAGCAACTGAATGTAAACCCAGGACACTAGATCCATGAGGCAGTAGCCTTAACCAATATTTTATCATACCACCCAAAAAGGCCAAAATTAAACAAGTGCTGTGATGTGTTTTATTCACTTCATCATCTTCTGGAAGACTGGAAATAGGTTTCAAAGGACATCAGTGTGATCTTATTTAAGCATACAGTACCAAAATATGGTTAGTTGTCAGTTAAAATAGTTAAATTAAAAATAGAAAATTATTGCTACCTACACCAAAGAAAATCCAGAATAAGAAAGTATATACTCTTGAATGTTTATTTCAGGTTTGTCCAAATTTTTCTGACTGGTAATACTGCATCACAAGCACTCAAGGTAGAAAGGTAATCTAGATCTAGAGCATTAAACGCATGGAACATAGAAATCATCAGCAACAGTGTGGGCTGCACCTCATTACCAGAAGTGCTATCCTGATATGTTACAAAAATAACAAAAGAACATTTAAGGTTTATTTAAAATTGCCACACATTGCAACTATTTGAATCAACACCTAAACCAGAATGCCCTCATCATATTTTGAACCTGAATAAATGTTACCCAACATCCAGCAAAAGTTACTAGTTACTTTTACTTACTTAAGCATGCTATCCTCAAAAGTAGAAGACGTATGGTTTTTTGGTCTATAATTAAAATATGAACATTATATTTGCAATACTAAACCAGACCAGGTGACCCTCCAAATTGTTTTGCATTTTTACTACTTATACCCACTGTGTATCAAATATGGAGTTATTTTAAGATGTTCATCTGTCAGTCTGAGTGCACAGATAATGACTCCCTGTTCTCTAATGTCTTATGAGAACTTGCCTAATGGCCTAACACTCAGCTGTTTTGACCTCGCAACAAGTAGTAAAGTTCAATAAACATGTTCATGGACACACTTATTCACACTGTGTGAATTTCCCCTTGGGATTAATAAAGTATCTATCTATCTATCTATCTATCTATCTATCTATCTATCTATCTATCTATCTATCTAAGCAACTGACATTTGATTTAAAAAATAAAAGTTCCTCCATCACAGCTAAGGCTACTCACCAAACAACATGAAAATTCCTGTAAATGAGCTTTCCTTGAAGGTGTAAAATAGCAACATCACTTTTGATAGCTAACATGTATCCAGATATTCCTGCTATTGCATTTTACCAGTTTGGCAGAAGACCACGTAAGTGGATCATTGGATCCATAGGTCACACTTAGCTCAGCTCTTTCTGTTGAGAAAGCATATTACATGTAAATCGGAATCTCAGTGATGGGTATTAATTATTTGATTATCAGAGTAAAATCCAGAGATGTGCTTCTTTCTTTAATAAAACTGAAAGTCCATCTAACAGATATAGCTCTGTTTTTCCTCACTACAAGGAGGTTCATTTTCTCTCTCTCAGGTGTTACCTACTGTATACTGTATTATGAACAATTAAGATGAACTGTGAATGTTTAATAACTACCTGTTTAATTGCACTTGTATATATCCTTGCCCAGTTTACAGTTGCTTGCTGCTGATTGTCAATTTCATGATTTATTCCTAATTTCATTTGCTATTATTCAGTCTTTGATGCATTTTCTGTGTATCGTTTGAAAGATATTGTATTGAAGACACAAATATCAGCTGTTAGAAATTAAAAATATTACAATAGGCAATCCCCACTTTCTCTTATATTCTTCTCCCCCTTTTATTGTTTGCATCCTTCTGTCAAGTCTTCAGTTATCATCTGATAAAAGGCTTCAGTTTAAAAGATGAGTTTGTCTCACAGTACTGGATGATGAGCTGTCTAATTTTATTTTAGAGCAAGTGCTTTAATATGCTCATCATTCAAAAAGTTACCTTTATAGTGACATCCTGCTGCAGCAGCACTCTGTTTTGTGTGTGTATGTTTTCAGTGGCTGAAGAATACTGATTATTGAACCACTTTCTCTATCTATCTATCTATATCTATATCTATATATATATATATATATCTATATATATATATATACTGTATATATATCAGGGGTGCCCACACTTTTTTGGCTTGCGAGCTGCTTTTAAAATGACCAGGTCAAAATGATCTACCTACATTAAAAAAGCTATATATATATACACATACATACATACATACATAGCATTCGAAGCCTGAAACACAATCTGATTGTATTGGTAACGCATGTGGTTGGTCTGCAAGTCGGCAAACATCCGCCACGGGTGCCCTCTCAGTTGCGAGAAGCTGATCATAGAATGTTACATAGTTAACTGTCAAATAATGCAGAGTACGCGACACGTGTTTCGCCCTATTTTGGGCTCATCAGGCGTACACACTCCACTGCACCCCTCATCAGGGATCGAACTTCGGACGTCAGACAAACGCACTTTGATTGTGACATTGTGAGAAAAAAAATCCTCTTCCAATTCCACATTCAGCCCATACCCTCTCCAAACATATTTGTTTTTAAATCCCTTCTTTAGTCGATCTAAATTGGAAGGCTAACTGGATCACAGCCGGAGTTTTGCAGTAGCTCGCGCATTTGATCGTGCGTGCGGGATGACCTCAGACTGGCCGCACTGTACATCAATCAAGTGGCAAATGCCATAGAGAGGATATATGATAGAATAGTATTGGGCACCCCTGCTCTCTCTCTATCTCTCTCTCTCTCTCTCTCTCTATATATATATATATATATATATATATATATATATATATTTGTATTTGCTGGTTATGCCTGCAACAGCAGCTAATCTCACTGTGAAAACAAGCAGTGGATTTGTGAGAAAGAACAGCAGTATCTTACAAAGTGAAAACTTGTGTGCAAAACCAGGAGTAATACACAGCACCTGATACAAATCATTCCTTCCATTCATTGTCATGGGGAGTCTGAAATTTTGTGCCATTGGCAAGGAGTCAGATGGAGTATTATGAATTTAACCTTATGTGCTTCATGGAAATTGGTTATAGAATCACCTACCTGATTTGAGTGCTGCAATCAAGGACTTTCAATTAGTAAGGAAGAGGACTTGCTGTGTTTGTGAACAATAGATGTTGTAATCCTGGCCATTTTATTATTAAAGAATCTGCCTGTAGCCTGAAAATTGAACTATGAGTTTACATTCCTACTAAATTATGAGGTAATTCTTCCATATCATTTTACCATTTTCCCTTCCTCTAAAACTGAAGCAGAAGGTGATGTCATATACTCAGTTACTACAGGGCTTCAGGCACAGAACCTCACTACATTTATGGGTTTCTCTGGAGATTTTAATCATGCATCTCCCTTCTGTAAATTGCTTACATTTCCCCGGCATGTTAAATGTTCAGGTAGGGTAAGAACACTTTAGACCTGATGACCTAATGCTAAAGATGCATCTAGATCCACAGCACTGTCACCAAGGCAAAGTCAGATCACAGCTTGATGTTTCTTATGCCTATTTATGATTGTATAGTGGCCCAATACAACAATTTTGAGATTTCTTGGGAAATGTTCTGTAAACACTGATTGTCATACTCGATGTGTAACAATATGTCAGTTTAGTATACAATGCAGGAGTTCTTTGCTAATAAAAAATGAAAATAAAAAAAAAAACACCAGGAGCAGCAGTGATAACCTTTAAAATAGATGATAGGCAGATGTTTGAAAAAATCAGGAAGAACAAAAATGCTTATAGAAAGAAAATGGAGGTGTATAGTGGAAGAAATGTATGGAAATGTATGTTCTATCAAACACTGGTTTGGCTCCTTACGTCCAGTGCTGTCAAAATAAGTGGAGGCTGTGTTTGTCACCATAATAGGCAATGGATGAACATTTTAAACAAATTTCGCAATGAAAGTGTGCAACACAAGCACCCAGTGTTCCTGGATGGATTCTTTTAAATGTGTATGTGCTAAAAGAGTATTTGTTCCCCTGCAGCTCTTCGATTTCTCTTTGATCTTGTAATGATATAATATTTTATCCAGCTTGATCTATAATTTTCATTCTGTTTAAAAAACATTTCCAAATTTAGTAGCAAGGTTTTTATCTACTCAGTGGAAACTCAATGTATTGTTATGCACTTCACCTACTGCCATGCAAATGCTGTAAACATATTCTGTCACCATTAGCACAACGTACATAAGAGAAAAGGTACTGATCATGTACTCCACCTCCTGTAGTTTATTATAATAAGTAAATAAGCTCAACACCTAAATTCACCTAAATTTTTTTGTTTAATCTTTCATAAAACCATACTAAAATTATACTGTATATTAAGGGAACAATTAATCATTACAATCTAATACCAAGTCAGTTAAGCTTCAGGAATATCAATCTGTCCAGTTAGAAAGCATAAGCAACTGTGAATCAACTTCACCTGCTTTGGTGCCAGTGAAAGTGGTAACAGCAAGACAACCCCCCAAAAGGGAATGGTTTTGGAGGTGGTGGCCACAGAAAATTGCTTTCTCCTTATCCTTCCTGACATTTTCTTCTCTAGTTTTGCATTTTACTAGTGTCCTTGTCACTACTGGTATCATGAGGCAGTACCTACAGCCGATTCAGTTTGAACAGCTAGTCCAACTCCTCCAGGACGGCACATCCATACATGTCATCACAGGAAGGTTTGTTGTGTCTCCCAGCACAGTCTCAAGAGCATGGAGGAGATACCAGGAGACGAGCTGTTACACAAGGATGTGACGATGTGGGTTCTGGCTCCACGCTCCCATCTGATATTTGGAAGCCCTTGAACCCAACACCGTCGATAATGTTACCGAGTGAGCTAGTCAGTGAAGGCAACAAGCAAGCAAGGGGATGGTAAAAAGTGAAACAGTGCTTTTATTAAAAAGACAATCAAAACAAAGTGTCCATAAATAAAGTGCAGTGCTTTCCAAAAAGTTCAATAAATAAATAATCCTTAAAAGACAAAGTGGAGGTAAAAACCAATAGAAAAACAATCCGTTAAAACCAGAGGTTAAAATGTTCTTTAGGAAGCAGTTTTAAAACAACAACCACAAGCCCGGTGCTTCTTTTCTGTTAGCGTCTCACCTGCTTATCCCGTTTGGGCTTAGCAGCAGGCAAGACGCTCTCTGCAGCTGCCCTCTTCTACACACTTTCGCGAGACTGGAGACCTCCCGATTCCTGGCTTCGGTCTGGCACTCATCCCAGTCCCCGAGACTTAGTTTCCACCAATGGCCAGGACGCACACATTGGGGACTCCACCACCAAGCCTCCTGACTTCCGCTGCCTTTCCGGCCCTCCGCGTCGCGTCGCCTCTCCCTGGTCACTCCCGCTACCTGCTCACTCAGCGGGAGCAACATCAACTCCAATGCCTGGGTGTAGGCCTAACTCCCAGCTTCCTTGCAGCTACCCGTGAGCGCTTGTTCGCTCGCACACCACACGCTCCGCGTGTCTGTCTCTCTCTCTCTTGCACCGCCTGCTTCCTCGCTCCCTGTAACCTCCGTCCTCTTTCTTTCCTCTCTCGTTCTTACTCTTTTTCCTCGATCCCTGTAACCTCCGTCCTCTTTCTTTCTCGTTCTTTTCTTTTTCTACTCCTTCCTGTAACATCCGTCTTCCTTTCCTCTCTTCCGACTCGCGCTTCTTTTTATAATGCAAGGGGCCATTAAAGCTGTAACAAATTAGCCACGGGAATGATCACGGATGTGGGCAGTTCCTCACCTGTGCACTCGGTGAGAAACGCCCATACTGCCGAACGCCCCGCGGCTTGCTACAACCACCACGTCCCCTCACTAAGCCGCCGCAAGAGCGGTAATTATTTATTTAAAAAATGGCCTTTACTCAACGAGCTGTGGACCCATAACACCACAAAGGAGAGCTGGACAGACCTGTAGAAGGGCATCAACCCAGCAGCAGGACCGGTATCTGTTCTGAGGTATGAGGAAATACAGGAGGAGCACTGCCAGAGCCCTACAAAATAACCTCCAGTTGGCTACTGGAATGCATGTTTCTGATCAAACTGTCAGAAACAGACTCCATGAAGGTGGCATGAAGGACTGATGTCCACTAGTGGGATCTGTGCTCACAGTTATCACGGTGCTGCTCGATTGGCATTCGTCAGAGAATACCACAATTGGCAGCTCCACCATTGGTGCTCCATTGTCTTCATAGATGAGAGCAGGTTCACACTGAGCACATGTGACAGACATGAAAGAGTCTGGAGACTCCGTGGTAAACATTATGCAACCTGCAGTATTATCCAGGTTTGGTGGTGGGTCAGTGATGGAGGCATATCCTTGGATGGTAACACAAACCTCCAGGTACTAGGCAACAGTACCCTGACTGTTGTTAGGTATTGGGGTGAAATCTTCAGAGCCATTGTCAGACCTTACGCTGATGCACTGGGCCCAGGGTTCCTCCTGGTGCAGGACAATACATGGCCTCATGTGGCCACAGTGTGTAGGCAGTTCCTGGATAACAAAGCCATTGATGCCACCTACTGGGCCACACACTCCCCTGACCTGAATCTAACTGAGAACCTCTGGGATGTTATTAATCAGTGCATCTGACACCACCAAGTAACACCACAGACTGTCCAGGAGTTCACTGATGTGTGATTTTTTTTGAGCAGAGTATGTATTTATGTCCGTGTGTGTGTGTATGTATGTACAGTGCTGTGAAAAAGAAATTGCCCCTTCCCGATTTCTTATTTTTTTGCATGTTTGTCACACTTAAATGTTTCAGATCATCAAACAAATGTAAATAGTAGACAAAAATAATCAAAGTAAATACAAAATGAAGTTTTTAAGTGATGATTTTATTTATTAAGTAAAAAACTATCCAAACCTTACATGGCCCTATGTGAAAAAGTAATTGCCCCCCACCCCCAACACCTTGATATATCATGAAGTAACTGTGGTCAATCACATTTTTTGGAAGACTGAGTTCAATTTCACTAGCCACGCCCAGGCCGGATTACTGCTAGACCTGTTGAATCAAGAGATCACTTGAAGTAGGCCAAAAAATCCCAAAAAGGAAGACATCATGCCGCAATCTAAAGAAATTCAGGAAAAGATGAGAAACAAAGTAATTGACATCTGTCAGTCTGGGAAAGGTTACAAAGCCATTTCTAAAGCTTTTGGGCTCCAGCAAACCACAGGGAGAACAATTATCCACAAATGGAGAAAACCTGGAACAGTGGTGAACCTTCCCAGGAGTGGCCAACCTACAAAAATTACCCCAAGAGTGCAGCGACGACTCATCCAAGAGGTCACAAAAGCACCCAGAACAGCATCTAAAGAAACCTGCAGGCCTCACTTGTCTCAGTTAAGTTCAGTGCTTATGACTGAACCATAAGAAAGAGACTGAGCAAAAATGGCATGCATGGCAGAGTTTCAAGGCGAAAACCACTGCTGACCAAAAAGAATATAAAGGCTTGTCTTTTGTCAAAAAACATCTTGATGATCCCCATGACTTTTGGGAAAATATTCTGTGGACTGACTCAACAAAATTGAACTTTTTGGAAGGTGTTCGTCCCGTTACATGTGGTGTAAAAGTAACACAGCATTTCAGAAAAAGAACATCATACCAACTGTCAAACATGGTGGAGGTAGTGTGATGGCCTGGGGCTGCTTTGCTTCTTCAGAACTTGGACGAATTGCTGTGATTTGATGGAACCATGAATTCTGCTCTCTACCAAAAAATCCTGAAGAATGATATCTGGCCATCAGTTCATGACCTCAAGCTGACGTGCACTTGGGTTCTGTAGCAGGACAATGATCCAAAACACACCAGCAAGTCCACCTCTGAATGGCTTAACAAGTACAAAATGAAGGTTTTGGAGTGGCCTAGTCAAAGTCCAGACTTTATTCCAATTGAGATGCTGTGGCATGACTTTAAAAAAGAGGTTCATGATTGGAAACCCTCCAATGTGGCCGAATTAAAACAATTCGGCAAAGAAGAGTGGACCAAAATTCCTCCACAGCAATGTGAAAGACGCATTGCCAGTTATCGCAAATGCTTGATTGTATTTGTTGCTGCTAAGGGTGGCACAACCAGTTATTAGTTTTAGGGGGCAATTACTTTTTCACATAGGGCCATGTAGGTTTGGATAGTTTTTTTTCCTTAATAAATAAAATCATCACTTAAAAACTGCATTTTGTGTTTACTTGGGTTATCTTTGTCTAATATTTAAATTTGTTTGATGATCTGAAACATTTAAGTGTGACAAACATGCAAAATAAATAAGAAATCAGGAAGGGGGCAAATACTTTTGCACAACACTGTATGTATATGTGTGTATATATATAAATATATATACAGTATATATATATACTGTATATACACATAGTTACACACAGTATATAGACACACTTAATATGATTTACTATATCTTCTTAAGCTAAAAAATACATTAGCATAAGAACAAAGATACATTTAGAACATCTATAAAACCATAAAGAAGGAAACTAACAAAGAAAGTTTTACATAAATATGTTTATGATGAAATCATGTTATCTAAAACCAAACCATTAAGGTAATGTAGCAAACCAGGGAATTAATAAATTTCAAGCATAAATTTACTAATTTTAGCCAGTCTGAAATAAAATGGTCCAAAACGCAATTTTTTTCAATCCAAAAAGCAATATTTCATATTATTACTACTAGACACTTTTTGAAACATCTTTTCATAAAAAGTTAATTTTCCAAGCATTTTTTTATCACACACCTTTTTCACTACATCCGTCATTCTTTGTTAAGGCAATATTAATAATTAACTTGTACAGTTCTATTATATTTAGGTCATATTAACATAATACGCTTCACAGTAGGCTATCTAAGAGCGCTGCACAGATTTTTAAATATAAGCAGCCAATTTAACAAAATTCCAAAGCTTTCATAAAAAAAAAAATAATGTGATTGAAAAGTGAAGGAATGTAAATCTCTGAGAACTTACAGTCTTTATAGTCAGTCTGGCAGACCCCAAGCTAACTAGCTAGTCATCCTCTCACAATTTCTTTGACCAGTCTGCATTGCACAGACCATACGTGTCCCAGATTGGAACAACATTATTAAAACGTTTGTCCTGATGCTTTGTTCATTCTGTGATGTGTGAAAATGATATTTTCTTGGTCTTTCATCATATGCTCTCCCATGGACTGTAATGTACCGCTTGTTTAAAGACAAAGGTCAGAGACTGGCTGCATCAGCATTCATCTTCACAAAGGAAGATATAAGCTGATGCCTCTGGCTAACAAAATAAGAAAGAAATCTACTCAGCCACAATGTTGTGACTCTCGCCTTCTTTTCTCTTTTTGCTTTTACCCTTTTTGAAGGTGAAAGTCTTTAAGTGACACCTAGAATGCTGAGAACTAAAGTGAGAGCCACTTGTGTTGGTAAATGCTAGTAGATGTGATGGCCATATTGAACATGATGCCCATTGGTTTTTGTTATCTTTCATATACAGTAACTTGTACTGTATATCAAATAGATATTTAAGTTATAGTATGTGATTTCTATACTATTATCTTATGTGTGTTGTATTCATTTAGTGATCTGTGTACATTCAACCAAGTTAAAGACTGCTATCTGTATTTCTTTGAAGCATGTTATTTATGTCCTGATGAGAAAGATGCTGGCATTTTACAGAAAATCTGAATGATTCTCAGTTTTGTATTTTGTGCATTCTTCCATGCTTTCAGCTTGTTTTGCTTTTCTTTCAGTGGCTTTTTTGGTAGAAACATACTGTAAGTGCTAAAACAATTCTTATGAGATTATAACTTTTATTTTTTGAGTTTCAAGGTCCAAAGTAAAGGAACTAAATAACAGATTACAAATTAATTACTCTTGCTTTTAAGGTTAGTATAAAGGGCTGTAACGTGTACTTTTTCATTTAGCAGTAATTGCTTCTTCGCTCCCACAGAGTCTGAGAAAAACTTGGCTCAGCTGACAGCAGTAACAATTGGAGTTTAATTGGGTGAAATGCGTTTAATGAAGCACTGAGAGGTCCTTGATTGAAGGATTGCTTACTTGGATTTTGAATACAGTAATGATTTGCTATAATAAGTTTAAAGAAAAAATTGTGATTGTTTCCACATTTCACATGCATTGCAAATGAGAGGAACAGATACACAGTACAGTACTTGCAGTGGCTCTTGAGCATGAACAAAGCCAAGCCACTAACATTACTAGTTTATATCCTGCAAAGCTATCTAGACTTTAAACCCCAAAAGAGAAGGAATAATTACTGTTGTTGTCTAATGCTCAACTGTCTTAAAAGATGTTATTCACTGGCGAGGCAACCACTGTAGAGGGGCTGTTGATGGGGCTAAGTTTCTCATTTGTGTGTCAAGTAAAAAAGCTGTTTTAATTTTTCAGTTTATAGGCATCTGAATAATTGTACTGTATATGCTGTAGCCGTATAGTATACACACACTCAGTTTTTGAAATTTTGAGTGGTGATGCGCTGCCTTGTGAGCTAGGGAATAAAAGCTCACCTGCAGGCTAATTTTCATGAGTTCCCTGTGTATCTTTATTTCCCGCTCTGGATGTGGTGTTGAAATATTCTCTACTGTGAAGTACTTAACTCTGATCTTAAGTGTTATTATTCAGTAGGGATAGCTTATTATACTCATGATAGTTTGAGGACACAGATGCAAAAGTGAAAGGAAACTCCACCATGTTCTTCTGTTTAATTTAAACAAAAGCACCCAGAAGCTGGAAAAATACTGGAAATGTCAGCAACAGCATTATTTCCAAAGTAATTTTATAATGGCTCAACTGAAAAGAATCAGTTGTTGTCATTAATAAACAAAAGTCCACCAGAGGATCACTGTACATTTTCTGTGCTTAGCTGAATTTGAAATAATCTGCAGTATTTTGTAGTTCAAAAACAGTGGTACAGTAGAGTCTCCCTTACCCAACAAAAACGGGCCGGCAGAACGTCGGAAAAGCGAAAATGTTGGATATGGGAGGTGTTAAGAAAAACCTTATTAAACGTCAAACTATGTTATAATTTTACACATTACGAACCTAATAATCATGTTTTACAACAAAACAACAGAATAAATTAACTGAAAAGATGAATTTACAGTTACAGAATTGTCTGAAGTTAAATACAGTATGTACTGTACTTAAAAAGTTCAGTCCTGTGATGATTTAAAGACATTTTTAATCGTAGTCTGCTTTCCTGATGAGTGCCGTTTCTTCGCTGCCAAGTCTCGCCATCTTTGCAGCATCATTATGTCGATTCCTGTAGTTTCTTCTTGTTGCTCAATGTAATTAATTGCAGTTTCTAGAGCCTTAACTCCGTAACTCATATAGTCAACATCCGTACGAGCATATACTGTTTACTACAGCATTGTGACTGCGTGTGTGTGTGTGTGTTTGTGCTGTGACGTGCGATTCCCAGTCTTGCACCCGAAAACACGAAGCTGAGTCTCAGTACTTTAGCAACACCAGCTTTATTCAGCTTGAAACAGCAACAATGCGGTTATTTATTGTAGCGGAATCTGCCGCTCTCCTATACACAGACACAGCAGTCAGGCAGGGTCGGGGAAAGTAATACTGTGTCCTGCGCATTTATAATGTTCCTAGTTCCTTGTATCACCCATCGACGGCAGGCGCTTATAGCATGTCCGCGATCTTTTAGGATTCACTTTTATGGCGAACTGCTACAGCGCTGGGAGACTGCGATTGCTTTGGGACACTCTTCCGCGTGTCGTCCCATTGGGTGGAATTCCACAAGAGTTTAGAAACTCACTCACACCAGCCATGATTCTTTTCAAAGGTAAAGTGCAGGTTAATTTGCTTTATGTATTTTTACTTTATATTTTGTATTAATCATTCCGGAACGAATTATGCTCACAAACCAAGGTTCCACTGTAATTAGCTGCGGAAGAGTTGGGAGCAACAAAAAATAGACTACGCTCATGCGCGCAACTTGCAGTTCTTGTTGCCGATTGATGCGTTTTTTTGGGTTTTTTTTGTGGTGGGACGTTGGATAATATGGAATGTCGGATAAGCGAAGGTAGAATAAGCGAGACTCTACTGTAGTTTACCAAACAAGCATAATTAATAATATTAGTTCTAGAGATTTGTAATGGACCAAATTTTCTTGAGAAGTTCATGATATTATAAGCTAGCTTTAATAAAAAAATTACCAATTTTAAAATATTGGGTTTTTTTTTGGTTTTTAATATTATAATCACTCAAAACATGATAATTTTTCATTTTGGGGATAGCATAGTATTTACACAAGATATAGAGCTGGAAAAGAGCTATAAACCAATGAGAACCATTTCTGTGCAATTTAAATTTAGGGAGATATAGCCAGTCAAAGACATAATCCCCTCCAATTAAGTTCAAACTTTGGTAGTGTCACAAGAACAACAAAACGTCATTGGAAAGGTTTGGGGCAGCAACCCACATAATATTTCCTGGCTGCAAAATTGATTAATCAGAACAGACATGTTCACACAACTGAGTGCAAAACAAAGCTGAGTTGCTGCCTTAAAATGGTGGCCTTTAAATGCAAGGCTAGGAAGTGATGTCGTCAGGGCCGGAACTGGAGGTGACATCGTCGACAGCGCCGGAACCGGAAGTGACATCACTGACTGCCCCAGAACCAGGCAGGATTTTCCAGGAATGGTCTGTAAGGAATTAAGAGAGAGAATTAGTGCACCCTGCCACCCCCTGGTCAGGCACTGAATTACCATTATTCAAGCCCTTTAGTTGTCTCCTAATCGCACGTGTGAGACAGTAGCTTAAATCTACCTTAATATTTGATCTAAGACACATGCAATTTCAGTTCCATGGGTTAATCATATGACCAAATCAGCATGCCAAGTTTCATTAAAATCTTTGACGATGAGTTCCAAAAGTGTGATGATTTGATACAGAATAACTCAAATTTTAAGCAATGCAGATCTCACACAAAGCGGTTTAGTGACACAGGCACCCGTGAGCACCAAGCAGCATGGTCCTTTTCATTTTCCTTAGCAAAACAAATACATTGCATTGTAGTATGGTCTCTCTAGGACCTCAAGGCTTAATTTGTCCAGCTGCGTTTATACAGACTATTGTCCTACAGTGATATGTTTTGATTCCCCTTTGACATAAAGGCCTCATTTGAGCTTTTATTATGGGTCACATCCTAGACAATATAAGGTCTGCAAAAGCAAGTAAATGCTGACCCAAGCTGAGAAGATCCAGAGAGCATCATCATCTGCAAACAGCTGAGATGCAACTCTTCTGTTCCAAAACTACATACTCTCCTAGCCAAGGCAGTGCCTTGACATCATGCGCATGAAAGTCATTAATGCTAATATCCAAAAATAAACATTGCTTTTCAAATACGGGGACAAAATTGTACAAGTAGGTAGCACCAGAATCCCCTATCGTTTAGCAACAACTTACTTAAGATAACACAGTACACATAGTCACAAGCTTTTTCTAAATCCACATAACATAAAGAGACCGGTGCCAAACTCCAATCAACCCTTTCCACTGTCCAAAAACCATAATAGAATTCACGTTGTTCGTCCTGGATCTGACATTCTAGTACTCCTGTATTATGTTTCCCTGGTAAGCTAACATGTCTTATCCCCTAATATTTGAAACACACTCTCTTGTCCCACATTTTAAAAGTTGAAACCAACACCCCATTATGACATACTGTCCTGGCCTTACATGCAACATTGCAGAGGTGTACTATCTAAAACACCCCCATAATATTCAGTTCTTTTATCATTTCTGGTCAGATGTAGTCCAGCCCTACAGTTTTACCACCATAGAGCTTTGTAATCACTGTAGAAATCTCTGGCACAGAGATTGACTTGACACCAACCAGTGCTACTGGCACTGCCTTCTCAGTGAAAGGCATGTCCACTGGGTTTGAAAACTGTAGTCAGCAAGCAAAGAATACAATATCAGCCATTCATTTTCTGAATCTAATGTAGGGTGTCAATACCTATGTTATTAAATATTTTTGGTAGCCTCTGTGTCAGTATCGATTACGTCTTACAGATGTATATCCATCATCTATATACGGCACTCGTATGTCAAAAGGTTCAGTAGGTGTGGGGATAGTTGGACCAGCTGCATACTTTGCTGCTTCATTGTTGACATCAGTATTTTTGTACATTTGCCTTAGCTGTTGTTAAGGTATTTTTTTACATACAGTTACTCAAAATATTAGCTGGGTACCTTGTTCTGTATGACATATGTGCATTTCTTTCTTTCATAACAGCTAAGTCTCTTACTATAACTGGTTTGAAGCATTTGTCTGCAATATACAAATAACACCACATCTATTATACATAAGATGCTGAGGATTAAACATAAAAAATTGGGCTTCTTGCCATCATTTTCCTTGGATTAGTTTGAGGTTTGCGTGTATTTAGCTTGAAGGTGTTTTTTTTTTGCTGATTACTTATAATACTGTTGGATTTCTTTTAATCTTCTCCATATGTGACGAGCGATAAAGTCAATGTGCTGCCATTAACAGATAAAAACAGAATTAAATATAAATGCTTCACTTGTGGCACACTAGATAACAGTGCTGCCAAACTACAGTAGTATCACATGCTTGATTCTGAGTTTGTAACTCTGTCTGTGTGCAGTTCACATTCTCCTCATTTTGTATTGTATAGACCGTACGTCTCAATAAGAAGTATGCACTTTATTTAACTACCCATTCTGAACCAGCCAACAGGAACATACTGTCCTGTCTTAGGCATGCATTGTCTAAAAACTGGAGCAAACATCACATTTGGGGGAACTTTGAGTCCTCTGTGTGCAAAAATAACATTGAGAAGAAAGCATTAAAGCAGACACTTTGTGTAGAAGGTCCCTTCAGGATCACTCAAACATGGGGCTATGCAAAGTCAATGCAGAAGAAACTGTTCAAAACATGAGCACGTGGTAAAGCTCCCATAAATGCATTGTCTGTGATTGGTCATTGGCTCAGTAGAATATAAGAAATTTTGTTTATCTTTTTGAAATTTTGGACAGTTTTGGGGAACACTCTCTGACATTATTGTTATTGTAATGTTTAGTGCTTAATGCCATATACGAGTGATTCCTTCAAATTACATCTTTGTCCAATTGCAGAAGATATCGGGAAGCAGAACCTATCCAAGTAGCATCACACTTTAGAATAATCATTGCTGGTGGGACACAAGTCTGTTACAGGGCAGAAGCAGGCACAGTCAAACTGGAATGATATAGAGTTATCTTTTAACTTAGCATGTACATCTTTGGAGATGAGAGGAAAAACGGAGTTCCTGGAGGAAAATCTGTGCAGACAAGAAGAGAACATGCAGAGCCACCCTTCTGGAGCTGTTGAGCAGTAATAATCATTGTGCCACCATGCTGCCTTTATCCAAGGTTATTTATCAAAACCCACATATTTACATTTCAAGTATGTGGAAAGAAAATACAATGTCAGTAAGTGATACAGAGAAAAATGTAAGGTAGAGTACAATACACTTAGTACTAATATTAGTCTCATAACTAGATAAAACTAGGTACGCAACAAAAACACAGCTGAAGACTGAATGCTGTAGGTGTCCAAGGAAGAGCAAAGAATTACACAATTTAAACAGTCCTGAGGTGCTTTGAGAAAAGGAATATCTTTAGGAAGTAACTGAATTTGAATAGACTGGGATGGTCATGCAAAGCATATTCTATCGCTCGTGAGCAGAACCTGAATAACAGTGTACATTTTGACCTTGTTTGGAGAGAGGTGGAACAGTTAGTGGGTAACCAAAAGCAGAGCTGACATTTAATTGGAGCTTGTTGGGAGCAAAGCCGTGGATCCTTAAGAGTGAAACAAGAATAGTGTGGAGCAGAATGTGCCAGCAGCATTCTCGGTGGTCTGGAGAGGTTGGGTAGCAGAGACCGCTGAGGTTTCCAGTAGATTCAGACTAGATTGTGTCTTGTGGATTCTGAAAAGGACAGAAGAAATAGGAATGGCTTAATGGAAAAATTTTGATTAAAGGGAAATAATCAACTAAGCCCACACTTATGTTCATTACTATAGTGTAAAGTTTACAGAAAGATCTAGATGTAATTGATGATATTTTTATTATTACTACAACTAGGGGGCTCGCCCCCTGCTTGCTTCGCTCGCCCACCCCTGTGTTTGGTTTACCGGATATACAATACATTTTATTTTTTGTATAGCCCAAAATCACACAAGAAGTGCCACAATGGGCTTTAACAGGCCCTGCCTCCTGAAAGCCCCCCAGCCTTGACCCTCTAAGAAGACCAGAAAAAACTCCCCCAAAAAAACCCTTGTAGGGAAAAAATCGAAGAAACCTTGGGAAAGGCAGTTCAAAGACAGACCCCTTTCCAGGTAGGTTGGGCGTGCAGTGGGTGTCAAAAAGAAGGGGGTCAATACAATACAGTATAAAAATAAAAATTCTAGAAGTACGGAGTAGAATTTCACATTTGATGATATCACATAATATGATTTGGATTTGTTTTAAGTCCTGGAGACCTCATTCATCAAGCTGCCTCCCCCATTTTGCCATTCCACATCTGAAATAGCGCTAATCAGATGAAAGGACCTCTCTTTCCCATGCTTCCTGTGATCCTCCATCAGGGATGACTTTACCTTAGGCAGGCAATATACAATTTAAAGAGATTGTTATTTTCTTGGGAATTGTTACATATGCATTATTTTCAATTTCAATACTTGTCCTTCATTTCCGGCCCCGTGTGTGGTTACATCTCTCTCTTGCCAGACGTATAATGCTGCTCGTGTTGTGGGGGGGGGGGGGTTTGGGCGGCTGAACACATGCAAAGGATATGCCTTTGGATCATTTGCTGCCTTTTTTGCTGCTGGTGAGCTGCCTCCTGCTTGTCGCATGTCATTGTTTTAAGAGCTGGGAGCACATGATGCGTGTCTGCCACAAGCAATCCAACAACTGCTAGGTTAGATGTCTGTGGACTTGTTTTAAATGATGTCTCACTGCCTGGTCTCGTGTGATATTCTAAAAACAATACTTCTCCTTTATTTCCAGCTCCGGGCGTGGTTAAATTCTTTCTTGCAAGACGTATAACGTCGCTTACACTTTTACATGCTATATATGCGAGCTTGGCCGTTCCCGGTTTCCCGAGAATTACAGCAGTTTCATTCCCGGGAATGCGGGAATGAAAAATGTCCGGGAATCCCGGGCTCCCATTCCCTAATGGGAAGGGCATGCAAATTTATTGTCTCTCTATTATTAAAAAAAAATCCTGTGGAATTAATGACTAGGAGATGATACATGATCTTCACGTTAAGATCACGAAAGACAAATAAAAGAACCGGAAGACGAAAGAGAATATATATATATATATATATATATATATATATATATATATATATACTGAGTATACTTTATGCATCCATAAAATATATGTTGTCGTACCTTGCATAACTGAATAACCTTTATGGCACAATAACAATTCGATACACTTATGGTCACTACAGTATTTGGATTTAATAATCTTCATGTGGGAAAAGGCTGACACACATAAATAAGTACAGCTGAATAATGCAGTCAAGGAGCTTTTGAATTCAGCCAAGTGAAAAAATGGCGGATGTCCGATTAACTGCGATTTTAGTTCCCTCTCCTTTCTCTTTCTCAGATCGCTTTTCGGAAGGAAGTCAGTTTCATAGTTTTTATGAACAATTTGAAAGTGCCTTTCCACATTTTCCTTCTTTGGAATAGCAATGATAGATTGACGGATCAGACAAACACATTTCGATTGTGACATTGTGAGAAAAAAAAATCCTCTTCCAATTCCACATTCAGCCCATACCCTCCCCAAACAATTTTTTTGAAATCCTTTCTTTAGTTGATATAAATTGGAAGGCTAACTAGATCACAGCTGGAGTTTTGCAGTAGCTCGCGTGTTTGATCATGCGTGCGGGATGACCAGTGTGTTAGAAGACAAGAGATCTCAGACTGGCCGCCCTGTATGTCAATCAAGTGGCAAATGCCATAGGGAGGATATATGATAGACTAACATTAAAAAAAAATTTATTTGAATGCAACGCGATCTACCTGCACTACCTTTGTGATCTACCGGTCGATCGCGATCGACACATGGGGCACCCCTGAACTAGATACATGTTTATATGACAGCATGAACTGCTTGTAGATAAGGTTATTCTTTTATTGGTGTCAACATACTGCAGTAGTTTTATTAAAAATAAGTGTCGGTCATTCTAAAACTGTTCACATGTGAGATGCCCGTGCACCGTGTCATCCCCGGGAGCCCGGGATTCCCGAATTCCCAGGAATGGATAAACCCGTCCGGGAATGGATTCCCTACTTCCCATATACGTACCTGTTTCTTCCTCAGTTTTAGGTGTTCTCATATTTCAAAATACTTTTATAAATTTTTGTCCAGGATTTATTATTGCCTTGCCACCAGTGCTGCAAGAATGGGCTTTGGCTGTTTAGGACCCTGTACTGAAAACATAATATTTCAGAAAATATATTTTGAGCTATACTTGTAATATCTAATATTGGAAAATTCTAATTGTAACTAGTGATAATAGTAATACTAGGGATATTCCTGAAGCAGAACCTCTCATGATGTTATTTTGTATATTGCAAACTCTATAATACATTTAAAAATTATTATTACCATTGTCATAAAGTCTATTTATTTATTTTCAAACTAACTTAATCCAGTCAGGGGCACATGGACCAGAGCCTATCCTTGTAGAATTGGGTACAAGACACAAAGTAGTAGGTTGCCAATCAATTCCAAGGCCCACTCCCAATGGACCTGTTTAGAGTTGCTATGTAATCTAACACACACACATTTTTGACATGTACAAGGAAAACTGCAGCACCTGGAGAAAAACCCACCAAGACGTGTGGAGATCGACCTGGGGTTATTCAGATCAAGGACTCTGTCTAGACCTGCAAAAGTTTAAATTAATATTGAATTATATATACACCTTATTACATAACTTGTTGGGTAATACTATTTACTTTCTTAAACTTACAGACTGCTATTTATTGTAGAGTGAGAGAAATACCAACTGTCTGTTTTTGATCTTCTTGTGATCTGCCTCTGTTCTCTTTGCCACAGTGCCAAAATAAATCTGAGTTTCAGTCCTTTGATTTCTCTGAGTTCAAATCATATTTTGTGAGAATAATTCTATTTATTTTAAAAAGCAAGTCCTTATAGTAGGTGAAAAGTCACCTAGCCAGAAACTTGTCTATCCTGACAAATTTTTGTTTTTAGTTTAGGTAAATGTAAGCAAGTTCTACAAACAAATAATACAGTATTATATTTTTAAATGTTCAATCTGCTAAATTGTACAGTAGCTTGCTGAAATGCTAGCTCAAAATGGGCTTTGTAATTGAATTACATGAAATATTTGTATTGCAGTTAATCCAATATGAATTCTGTTTTTCAAAATCTAATTATTAAGAGAACTGGTGTATTTACTAATGGGGTACAGTGAAAACTAACTTCCAAAACTAAATTCCACCGATTTTTTTGTTGTGCTCTCATAATATGATTTGTAGTTTTCCTCTCTCTGTCAGTTAATTTTACAATATAAGTGTAACATGGCAGATATATGTCTTATTGTGATTCTAAACTGGAACTGGTCTGTTCCCTTTTCAACATCAGTATAGTTTTACATTGCTCTAAAAGATGACAGGCTGACATTTCTTCTTTTTTTTTTACCTTTTAATCTAATTATTCCATAAAGCAAGTTACTGTTTAACATAACACCTTAGACTCACTTGATCTAATTTAGAGTCATGTTAGGCCAGAGCCTATCCTAAAAGCACTGAACACAAGGAACCTACCCTGGATGGAGTACCAGTAATTGTAAGGCACATGCCCACGTTCAAACCCACACTGGGTTAACTTAGAGTCACCAACTAACCTTACATGCACACCTTTATAATTTAGTAGGAAATTTGGAGTAGCCAGAGAAAAAAATGACACTAGTACTAGAAGACAATGTGAACTTCAAACAGATTTTGTCTGCAAAAATGTTTATTATTCTCTTAGTCTAAATGTTTTGAATGTCATTAATGCAAAAATATAACATTTTTCCCTCTAAAAAAAGAATTGTCTAGGGCATAAATTTAGCTCCTCACAGACAACGAAACTCATTAAGCGGGAAAAAAACACAGAAAAGGTGTAGGGAAGACCTGCAAATCAAATGAATGTCAGAGAAGCATCATTAGGGTTTGATATATAACACTTGTTAAAAGAGGAATAGAAAATACATAGTCGCAGCAGAATATCTGTTAGGTCTGTGGGGTGTTACATTGCTCACCTGACACTAATGAGCAAATCACCCCAGTCATCTGTGGGCCGCCTAATGTCTCTGCTGACAGTCTTTGGGAATGACTATCTGCAGGGTGCTTATGTTTTCTCAAGCATGCAATTATATTACCTTGATTTCACTTATTACACATTATCATCAGGCAAAATCTTCAAAGAATTTTGAAATAATGGGGCCTTGCAAAGGAATGAATAGGAAATCATACATATCACATTTTGTCAATCTGAGCATTATCAGGAAAGTAATATAATTCATTTATTAAATTACACTGTGAACAAACAAACAGTGATGATTAAGAAATACAAAATTGTGACCAATTTTAGCATTACTTTGCTTTTTTCATAAAGAAATGTTTCACTAAAAAAATCTGCAGCATCAGATGATTCTCTTAGAAAGGTATTTGGTCATTAGTGAACGATTCAAATTACATTGCTGTGAATGTTTCAAAAATATTAGCCTCTGAGCCTTGTATGCAATAGATTATTCAAGTAGTGATTTGTTATGGTGGTTTACATTACTAAACCTTTTAAGATGATATGGATTTTTGCAGAAAATAAATAACCTGTCTTTATCCCAGCTACTGAGTGGATAATTCTATCTTTTCTGCTCATTTATTTCTTGGACACCTTTGACAACATTGGTTAATAACAATCAAGTTACTGACTGGCCAGCCTCCTCTCTTTTCCATAATAATCCCCCAGTGTGCCACCTTAAATCTTGTCTTTTTTAATCCCTCATTTATAACTGAGATGTGTGGCAACACTTAGTGTTCATAAACAGCTGAAAAGGTAAAACACAGCTAGAATCAGAGATGTAAGCAATGCTAAAGTGTGGTCACTAAATGTGACAGCAATACATCAAAAACAATATTAAAATCCTAACAAATAGGACAGACCCTTTTTGCATTGTAATTTACACTTTTTGTTGACATACCTTTAAAGGAGGTGTCTTACTGACAATTAGCTAATTTAGATAGTAAATTAAACAGAAATCATGCTAACAAAATATATAGTAAGATGGCAATAGAATGGGGGAAAAAACCTCCTCTAACAAGGTTTCTGGTTGGGTCTAATGTATGTAGAGTCAAGGTTCATAGAAAGATCATAGTGTCGTGTCATTTCTAAACTGCTTAGTCCAGATCAGGGTTGCAGGAACCTATCCCAGCTAGCACAATGCACAAGACAGAAACAAACCCTGGACAGGGTGGCAGTCCATTGCAGGGCAAACACATGCGCGCGCACACACACGCACACACACACACACACACCCTAGGGCCAGTGCAGTGTCAGCAATTCGCCTAACGTGCATGTCTTTAGACTGTGGGAGGAAACCGGAGCACCAGGCAGACACGGAAAGAACATGCAAACTCTACGCAGGGAGGACCTGGGAGGCAAACCCTGGTCTCCTTACTGCAAGGCAGCAACACTACCAAGGCACCACCATTCCACACCAAGATTTAAATGTGGCATTATATATGCATTTAGGAAAGACTGTAACAGAATATCTGCGGTGGGCTGGTGCCCCGCCTGGGTTTTTTTCCTGCCTTGCGCCCTGTGTTGGCTGGGATTGGCTCCTGCAGATCCTTGTGACCCTGCATTAGGATATAGCGGGTTGGGCAATGTCTGACTGACTGTAACAGAATATTGCAACAGAAACTCCGTCTAGTAATTGGCCTTCAGAGCCAGGAGAAATAATGCAGGCCTCATCTTGGCTTTTGAACTGTGCACCAACTCTTTTTTTTACCTTGCTCAGACACAGACATGTGTTTGCTGATTTTGGAAAAGGTTTATGACCAAATACCATATAGTTTCTGGTGGGAGTTTCTTCAAAATTATGGATTTTAAGGGTCAGTGCTATGTGCTAGTCAGTCTCTGTATTCAAGGAGCAAGTGTTGTGTTTGCATACTTTTCATTAAGTTTAGTTTGCTCAACTTGGGAATTAGACTCTGATAAGGGTGTATCTTGTGTCCTCTTCTGCTCTAATTTTTCATAGAATGTCACAGCTCAGCTGAGTATTGGAGAATTTCTAGTATGGATCACTGAGTGAAGATTTTTGGTTACCTTCACAATTGACTCAATCAGGATGAGCTCCTCAGTAAAATGATGGTGGTCAATGTTTGGAAGGTTTTCTCCTTGTGAAGTGACTGCATGATATCAAAACCAGAACAAACTCTCTGCCCACCAATCCAGCTCGCAGTTTTGCTCAGGTGAATATAAAAATTTGGATGAACCAGGGTGCTTAGCGCTATGACAGGTGGTGCATTAGATGCATCAAAACAGAACAGTTGCGTGCATACAGATAGATTCTCCCGACACCCTGTTTAAATACTAGCTAAAGTTTTATATTGCAAGAGTAGAAGAAATTAAATTTTACCATTTTATACAGTGGTTTGCTTGGTAGAATTTTTGACGGGGTTGCTAAATGCATCTATTATTAAATCACATATGAGTTGGATCAGAGCCTGGTCCACTATCACTGCAGTTGCTGGTACTGCTCCTCTTTGGAAAGGTAATTTATATTTAGGTCAGTTTAGGCCCTTTCTCCCTTATTAAAACTGGCCTATTAAAACTGTGATTCACTTTTACTGTCTGTAGTAATTCAACATTGAACATTACATGGTTATTAACTAACATTAAACAAAAGCTGTTCAATTGTTTTATATTTGATATTTAGGAGTAAAGCTAGTGTAGTATACATATTGGGACACTGAATTTGGTAGAGAAATCTAAAATACTAGCCAACCCGCGGCGTACCATACACCGCATAATCATTATCAGGTTTTTTAATGATTTTTAAGCACAGGGAGAAAATTAACATTTGAAAAATCTGTAATGTAATAAATCAGCAAGAAAAGCAACATTGTAACAATGCACGGAACAAACCAACACACAATCATCCGTGACTGAATTTCTCGTTCAGTATGCACTGCCTGCTCATGTGCCCACCTCCAACTCGGCACTTGAGTCATTGTCGTCTTTGCACAGTCCAGATGCACCTGTGACTCACGTAGACTTTTCATTGCTCTGTGCGGTTGTGGCTGCTTTTTTCTATATAATCCAACAAGACACCCGACCACAGTAGTAGCAAGGTAGGGCTTCGTTGTTCCTTTTGCATGGTTTTTCATGGTGGACACGGTTGGGTGTCGAAACCGAAAAGAATAATGAAAAGTCAACGTGGCTCAGACGTGCATGTGGACTCCTACCACAGACGAAAGGGACTAACTGGGTGGTCGGTGAGTTTTTGCGTCCGGGCACATGGGCAGGCAGTGTGAATGCCTAGAGAGCGAGGGTAGACACGGGCCGGTGAAAAAGGAGTGTTGGTGGGCAGGGAAACGTCTTTCGTGTTCCTGCAGGAGCATCTAAGAAGACGCATGTTTGTCGCGGATGCGAATTGCTGTATGTAGCGTGTAAAACAGTTTGCTATGGTGTACGCGGTCGTGCGTCGTAACTGAAAACTCGCTTTTTAAAGAATGCTTACTTCATTGTGTTTTAACCTCAGTTGTAAAGGATCGCTTTAAGGATCCCATGGGATACCCCTCGCAAACCGTTTTACACGCTGCATATGGCGATTTACCTCCGCGAGAAACATGCCTCTATGAACAGTCAACATGGCTCGGAAGTGCATGTGGCCTCTACGACAGACGCATATAAATGACGCCGGTTTTTCTGTGTCGTCGCATCCGAGTTGGTGGGCGTGGCTCTACGAGTTGTCGTCGTATCCAATGGTCTTGGAATTGGTGGCCGTGGCTCCTTCCTGCGTAGGTGTCTTACTTGTCGGCGGCTTAGTGAATCCACGCCCCTTCCGGCGTGCTTTGCATAGGTGTCTTGCCTTTCCATGGGTGTCTTGCCTTAGTGAATTATATATATAGATGATGTTTGAGTGGAAACTAAACTTGAAAGTTAACCTGTATAAACAAAAAACGAGAAATAATACAGTCAAGATTAATGGGTGTTTGTGGCATTCATAGGTTGTACAGTATTCCTTTTCATTATTCCCATTAATTTGTATGTTTTTATGTGATAGCTTCGGTAAATCATTAGCAAATAAAAACTGTGAAGTGGAACATATTAAATCTGAATTCATGAGAAGCAGTGTGCTTCAAATTAATTATAATTTCATCATCGAAGCACAATAGAAATAAGTTGAATGAAGTAACCCTGAGACTATAATATGAAATCTGCATAATTTCTTTCATATCGAGGCAATATTATTTTACATTTAATGTAATACAGTAAATGTAGGGAAAATATTATACTCCAAAAACTTACTCATATTCAAACACACTTTTTGAAAGCATCACTTTTCCACACAAGATAAAGTGTAAGATATCTTAGTTATTTCTTATATTCTAATGTTCTTTCACCAATAGGCTACTGGACAATCCTACTACATTCAACACTAGTGTACAGCCTGTTAATTTAATAATTGGAATAGTAGTGATGTAACATGTTTATAGCTCCCACTATATTTCAAATGCTGTTCACCACTCACATAAAAAATTAAACCATTTAGTGTTGTGGTAGGGAAGAGTCTGACACAAAAGATGATCTTACTCCAGTTTACACCTCAAACTTAAAAGGTACGATTTAGCATTGCCAGTTAAGCAGAAAGGCTGGTCTGGTGTTTAACATGCTGATGGTAATGCTAAACATGTATTTTCTTCCCTTTCTGAATGTGAGATTCCACTTTGATCTATAGTTTTTTTCCATAGTCTAAAGATCATTAAACTTTTATTTTATTATTTGTGATGTGGCTACCTGTACTGACTCACAGCCACAGAGTCCTGGGTTGAAATCATAACCTCATCACTATTTGTGTTCCACTTAAATCCTCTGGGTGTTCTGGTTTCTGCATACATCGTATAGACTGCAGTTGCACCCAATTATGCTGAAATAGGCTTCTTCTCCCTGCCACCCTGTAAGTTCAACATAACCTCCACGTGGCATGGGCTGGACAATGCAAGTATAGTAAACCAGTTATTCAGGCAGCTAAAGAGGCTCTCACAACTTACATTTACAGTGACAGGACAATTAAACAGATTACAATATTGCATCGGCCGTCACGTGGGTAAACAAGGACCGCATCCCTCAGTAAGGAACCAGGCCGATGTCAAAAAGTATGCCACTGGAACAAACTCTACTCAACAAGCAAATGAGGATTATCATGCCGAGGACTTTCCTCAAAGAAGCCGTCATGCTGCACCATCTCAAAATCCCATTTACAGTCAGTCGAAATGAACTAGGGAAGAGTATAAAGAAATCATGGAGGCCTTTTACACTCCTTCCCTCAACCCAAAATCATCCATAATTCAAGGCACCTATGACATTTAGCATGCCAATAACCCCACAAGCAGGCTGAACCTAGATACCAACAAACTAGCAAATGTTCACTGTGGTATCATCTATAAAGAAAGACTCCCCAGAGCTGCAAACCATCCAGACAGGAGTAAAGCAAAAAGATGAAAATGCAAAACCTGAAAAGACAGGTGTGTACACAGGTCCAGAGGAGCAAAATGAAGATAAGAGTTATGAAAATGAACAAATAATGAATCAGGCAACCAAGAACCACAAAATAAGGATAAACAAGATAAAGTGAATGCAATGATAGAAAGCATCCTTAAAAAAATATGAAACAGCCAAAGAAACTCCAATAATCCAGAGATCACCAATCCCAAAGATAAAAAGTGATCAGCACTCAAAATCAGTCATAGAAACAGCAAACTAAACCATTACCAGACAAAAGACCAAGTCCCAGATGTGCTATCCCTCACAGACATTAACCACCTAATCTATGCAGCTGCCTCTGCTGTCACTGAATCAATTGGCATCAAATAAATGAGGAAATACATACTGAGAAAAGACAATCAACCAAAATGAGAAAAGACCACTGAATTTGAAATACACAAAATCGGGGGTTATACAACATCAAACATCAAACAAAAACACCAAATACCAACAGCCATTGAAAAAAAATAAAACAACTACTGTACAAGCAAAAACCCAACGAATGAAAAGGTTCGATAAGAGACAGACGTTCTTTCATCAGAACAAAACTTACAAAGAAAATGTAAGGAAATTCAATAGAGAACTAGGGAAAAAGTCCATTGAGATCAAAGAACCTTCAAAAATTGATGAACTATAGAACTTCTGGAGCACCTTATGGGAAAGACAAGAGTTACAACAAAAATAACAATACTGTACTGAAGTCCAGTTACTGGAGAGCCCTGGGATTGATGGGATAGAGAACTTCTGGATCCATAACTTATCATTCTCACATCAAAATCTGACAGATGCCTACAAAGGGTGCACCAGCAACCTAGAAACCTGCCCTGAATGGCTCACAACTGGTACCACCTACCTTCTTCCCAATACAGAAAACACAATAAACCCTAAAAACTATCATCCTATCACATCTCCCAACAACCTATAAGATCTTAACACCTGTCATCACCGAGTTTACATACATCTGGAACAAAACAACCTAATTCTCACAGAACAAAAAGGGTGTTAAAATGGAAGCTATGGCTGCAAAGACCAGTTTTTAATAAATTACTGAGCAAGTGAAAACGAGAAAGAAAAACCTGACAACAATCTGGATAGACTACAAGAAGGCGTTCAACTCTGTGCTTTGTGATTGGATATCAAATGCCTTGAAATCTACAAAATATCAGCAATACTCACCAAGTTTTTAACAGTAAATATGGACCAGTGGAAAACAAAGATTACTCTAAACCACACAGATGGAATGTTATATTCGAGACAGATCAATATGAACTGTAGCATTTTTCAAGGAGGTTCTTTCTCTCTCCTACTATTTGCATAGCTCTTGCTCCACTCTCCTCTCTCCTGAATAACACCAACTATGTTTATACTACAGACTCATTCACTTTTAATCATCTGTTCTTTATGGATGACCTGAATATGTTTGCCAAGAATGACCATGAACAAACTAGCCTTTAACCATCGTAAAAGGCTTCAATGATTACATTAAAATGGATTTTGGACTAGAAAAATATGCTAAAGCCACATTCAAAAAAGGAAAGGTTGCCAGTTCAAATCCCATAAATGCCAAAAGGGACTCTGCTCTGTTGGGCCCATGAGCAAGGCCCTTAACCTGCAATTGCTGAGTGCTTTGAGTAGTGAGAAAAGCGCTATATAAATGTAAAGAATTATTAATTATTATTATCTGCTGTAGACATGATAGTATTTGGAGCACTATGGATAGTGTCTGTTCCAAACCTGATAGTAATTGGTGTACACATGAATGTATCTGGTATGTCTCTAATAATATTTGGTGGGTACAAGATAATATGTGGTACCCACACAATAGTATCTGGTGGGCAAGAGACATCATTTGTTGCATACCAGATTAATTCTCAGAAAAAAATGCACAGTATTTCCTCAACGGCTAGAATGAGGACAGATTTAGACCAAGTAGGGCCACCTTACACTGTAGCTGAGGAACCACCATCAGCACTGTTTAGGAGCCAGTAGCCTAAGAAATAGCTACTTTGGCATTGGTTTTATCTTCTGTTGTTTGACTTTTGATTTTGTACATGAGATTGGACTTCCTGGTTTATCAACTTCTGACTTTCCTTATAAGGTACTGTCGTTGTATTTTGATTCAGATTTGTTCATTGTCAGGTTTGCCTTTCAGGCAAAACTTATTGCTTTCTTTTTCTTCACTTCTGCCTGTGTTCTAATTTTTAAATTCTAAATAAACATTTAAATAGTAACAGAACTTTGCTTTATTTTTGTGGGCTAAAGGTTTTTATGTTTTTCTTTCTCTCTCTCCCTTTGTGAAAAATGTTGACTTTAAAGCCTTTGCCAAACTATTGGGGCTATGCAGGCCAATCTGCTACTTGAGTTTGGGGCTGGGCTGTGTTGGTGTAATGGGACCTACCCTTTAGAATCAGACCTTTGTGGTATTTCAGGTTTGAGTTTCATTTTTAAGGCCTTTCACTCTATTTGTAAATTGTGAGTAGATGAAGCCACAGCAATATATGCAGAAAGGAGGAGAAATTTCTGTGTTTTTAAGCAAGATAGCTGAGGGGGAAGAGAGTCTTAATAATACTCATAAATCAATTCCTTCTCATCAAGCGATAAAAGAGCCAGTGGGCAAGAGAAACTTGTAGTAGAGTCATTATATACAGAAGGTGGCATATATTATTAGAAACGTGACGAGTTTAATGTATAAAATGAAAGTACAACAGGCAATAGCTAAAACATACAGATGGTTCCTTGCCTGGAAGTGAGAAGAAGTGTAAACAAAGCACAGGTAACTGATAGGCTAGATTTAGTAGCGGAAGTAAGCATTTGGGGCAGATACGTGAATTCAGAATCTAGGCAAAAGTTCAGATAGTTGCCCATCAGGACCTAGGCCTCTCCCAGAACTCCTGGACTCTAAGGAGATTCATGTATCTAACATCGAGAATTCCTCATCCAAAAACCAGGACAGCGACAAGTTACTTTAAAAGGTCTTGATATCAGAAAGAGCAACAGCAGAGTTAGAACTCTGTGAAGTGTTTATCTCGCTGGATTGTTATTGTGAGGAGGTCTGACTGGTGGTTTCCAGTTGAAGTTCCAGCGAATTAATCACACTGGCAATGTTTCTGTGTCAGTAGCTGAATAGGTTTAAGCACTAGAGATGTAATGACGAGCTCTTGTCAGTCTTTATTTCGTATAGTACTCTTAACACAGTGTGCATTACAGAGTCTGCTGGTACAATCCAAAGTTACAATATGAGTATAAGATTGCTGAAATGTCAGTTCATTCAGTCAAGTTCAGACCTGCAAATGCCAGCAATGAAATTTAATATAATATACTGTCGATCTGAGATTTACATTCAAAAGAAATCTCAGATTTTTGGACTTTTTTTTCCTGTACAGTCTGTAGCTGCTGCCTATCTTTGGGTGACTCACCTACAATTTATAGAAACATAACCATGAATTTCAAGTGCATGAATTGAAACTAAGAACCCTGTGTTATCCTTGATGTCCATCAGAGATCCCCAGGCTCATTAAAACCTGCAGTTGCAGTATTTCTGATATTAGTGCTATACTTTCAGTCTGTCAGTCTGGTACTATTCTCTGTGTGGGTGAGTGATTGCCTATTTGCTGGATGTTTTAAAGGTGACATAAAAGCTTGTTTACTTTTGTAATCAAAAATACTTATTTTTGTATCTGTTGATCTTGGTAGTATAACTGATATATTTTTGTTGCAATATTTTTTACTTGTTTTAAAGGTTTATTATATTTTGCCTAAATATTGTATATATTCTGCCACCTTTGGGAAATACTTTACAAAATTATATTACTACCCTGTATATAGGATTTATCCAAGTTCTTGCATGCAGTAGCTGCTATAGTATAAGTGTATTTCTTTTTTAATTTGCATTTAATATTGTAATCCTAGACAGGAAAATAGCAAATTCATCCAGCCATTGTTTTACCAATTTAACCCAGCTCAGGGCCACTGGGCAGAACATGATGCCTGAAAAGAATATAAATGATGCTGAAGAATACTATGGAGAATATGCCTAGTCAATTCCTTTATTGTCTTTAGATCTCTGCCTGTTATGTGATGAATAAGTGGCATGAAAGCAATGGTTGTGTGTTACTGATCCTTTGTTCCCCTCTTATATGTAGTAGCATTTTTATTGCAATTTTAAAAGCCTTATGTCTTTAAATAAAGCTGGCACAGAGGTGAAGTGATTATAGACACTTGTTTACAGCTTCGAATACCTGCTGGCCAGGGGTCAGGTTTATAAAACTTGTGTATGCGCAAAAAGAGACCTGACGTGTGCATATGCAGCTTTCCATGCAAAAGCCATGATTTACTGTATATTAAAAAAAAAAAAACCTGATGGGAGAACTTGCATATGTTTCCAGCAGCTCTGACACATCTGCATGCAACAATTCGGAGAAACAGGGGAATGATGACACACCTTGATCAAATAGGGAAATGCAGCCAAACCGTTGACAAAACACTTGCATTATATTTCATATCACTGAGCTGCTATTATATTGTGCTTTGACATGACAAACATTAAACCTCAAAAGTCATGAATATGATGTTCACACTCTATTTTAGTTCTCTTTTAAAAGGGCTAATATTGTCTGTTTTCACTGAAGACCTTTTTTGTGCTTTCATCAGTTTATACTGGCTACCTGTTGTCACTTCTTAGGGTTAGAAACCAAAGTACAGTAAAAAATCCAGACATGATTCACCCCCTTCGTCCATAAGCTATAAATATCCTGTCCTAAAGCTTATTGTTAGCCTAATGGCTTGACACAACATAACTTGTTTGGCAGTGCTTGAAAACTATCAAAATGGTCATATACAAAGGAAACAAGCTTTTAGGGATCGGCAGGATTTTTTTTGCCCATGATGATTATTGAACCAAAAACCATTCTCTTGGAACTATATGCTGAGCAGGACCAGGCCTTAGAAACAGAGACTACCTGAATTTGCGCTACACCTATTGAAATATTTCTGACAACAGATACTTACTGAAGGAAAATGGCTGACAGGTCAGGAATATCTCAGCCAAGTTTCAGATCTGCCTGTGCTGGAAGCAATGAATCGACTGATGAGATACTATATTCATTTTCTGTATAGTATGGGTGCATAGGCGAACATAAAAAGGCAATTTGCAGCAGTGTTCAGCTTTCCTGACATAACTGGGGCAATTGACTGCACTCATATTGCAATAATGGCACTTAGTGAGAATAGTGCAGCTTTTGTTAATTCCATTAATACACAAGTTATCAGTGATACCAAAGATGAGGCTGACAAATGTCATGGCTTAGTGTTCTGGGTCAACACATGATTAATTTATTATGAGGTAAAGTAGAGTTGGCAAATGATTTGCTGATGGTACTGTACATCGTGCCTGGATGTGTCAGGTGGGAGTGCACTCTACGAGCCAAAGAAGGCCTGCAATATCGTGACTGCATATGTATCAGATTGATTAGCATGGTCCACATATGGTTGTTTCAGGGTGGCAACTAAGTTGGGTTCAATGCATGTACACATATAAGCATGTACAAGATGAGTGCGATTTATAAAGGGTAAACTGCATACAAACGTGCATAGGCCTGGTTTTATAAATCAGATTTTTTTTTTTAACCGTTTGCATTTCCTATTTTGTAACATATGCATACTTTCACACTCAAATCCATGCAAAGTTGTATATAAGAAACCTGCATTCACCTTGATCAATTTGCATTCTGTTCTGAAAATTCAGGTTTTCCCCCACATCCCAAAGATGTAGTTTAGTTTGACTGGTAGCTATAAAGTGAGCTGACATGATTTGGTGTGAGTGTGTGAATGAGAATGCTCTTTGAAGGACTAGTATTGCATTCAGGGCTAGTTTCTTCCTTACACCATATGTTGCCCGAATGGGTGTCAGGGCCTACAATGGTGTATTAGAAAGAGAATGAATAAAAGGAATGTTTGATGGTTTAATTGGTAACTGTAAATCAGTCATGTGTACCCAGTGATGAACTGATGACCCCTCCAGCTTTCCCCTCATATCAGTTACTTTTTCGAGAGCTCACATTCTGCAACCTATGCCCCTTACCACCTCTTTCAAGCCTCCTGTCTCTTCATCTACATCTGTGACCTTGAATTTTCCAGAATTCTCTTTCCTGTGTTCTTGTTTTAATCCACTTCAGAATATTCTTAAGTGGCTGCATTATCCCACATTCCTTTGGTCTCAGTATCCATCATTATGTTGAGTAGGAATAGACTCATAAAAGAAAACTAGTAAAACACAACATCCAGTTTTCTCAATGATCATCTCATACCCTTTTGCATTTCACTTCTCTGAAAATATTTTTTTTTTCTCATTTGTTTTTTTTTTCCTGTATAAAATCACTTTCTCTATCTCTGAGTGGGACAGGTTAGCTGTCATTTAAATGTGTACCATTTATAAGGAAATTTAGCATATTGAACTTGTTCAACTAAAGTTTTTTCAATGAACCATTTTATATGCTCGGTATGTACTTGCTTTTTACTCTGCATGTTTTCTTTAAAGCAAATAATTCTCAAAAAGATAATACAGTGGAACCTTGGACCCGAAGTAATTTCCCCCATAGGATTGTATATAAATACAATTAATCCGTCGGGCCATACAAGCTGTAATTTTTTTAAGATTTTTAAGCACAAAACTAGCTAATTATACCATAAAATGCAGAGTGTAATAGTAAACTAAATGTAAAAACATTGAATAACACTGAGAAAACCTTGAACAGAGAAAACTAACATTGCAAGAGTTCACGCTATAGCCTTATGAACCACTCTCCGTAAACACTTTTTTTAATGAGTTTTAAGCACAGGGAAAAAAATGAACATTTGAAAAATCCGTAATTTATACAAAAACTAACCATAAACAACCAAGAAAACTAACCTTGCATGAGTCGAGTTCTGGCATGAAGGAAGTGAGGAGGAACTGGGTGAAGAAGAGATTACAATTTTGAAGTAAAGTCTGTGTCGATGCGATTTCGCTGCATGCTCCCATCTCGCTTCCGGGAGCCTTTAAACCCGTCACCGTCGGCAATGTTACCAATGAGCACGACAGTGAGGCACTACAATGGAGCAATCGGATGGTGCAAAAAGTGCCAAATGCTTTTATTAAAATCAACAATACAACAATCAAAAACAAAGTCTAAATTAAATTAAGTGCAGTGCTTTCAGAATCCTTCAATAAATAAATGATCCCATAAAAACATAAGTGAAGTGGAGGTTAAAATCCAATAGAAAAAAGTCTTCATTAAATACGAGATTAAAACAATGCTCGAAACAGTCTCTTTATAAACAAGCCCGTTACATTCTTTAACTGCCTTCTTGGCCTTACTGCCTTCTTTAACTGCCTTCTCGCACTCTCTCTCTTGCACTCTCTCTCTTGCTCACTCGCTGTCTCTCTCTCTCTCGCTTGCTTGCTGCACGGGGAGAGACTGAACACGTGCGGAAATCATTGGCGCCTATGAACTGAAATGGAAAATTGTCTTGTTCGTCACCCGAGTGTGTGGTCGTGAACAAATGCAAAAGTTTGGCGAACTTTTTGGTTGTAACCAGATTTGTACATGTTCAGAGACGTTTGTGACCCAAGGTTCCACTGTATATGGGTATATATATATATATATATATATATATATATATATATATATATATATATATATAGGTGCGAAAATCGTTTTTCTAGGATATACTTTACATTTTCTCCTCATATATTCTATTCCTATAGACAATGTTCTTTACATACAAGTCTGGCTGTAATTTTTATTTGGTTCTTCAACTTCTGAACATCAGTGTAGGTTTGTGAGGAGCCACCCCCATCCTAGCAATAACTGAAGCAAGGCCAGAAAACATCTGTATAAAGGACAGCAGACCAGCACAGGGTACACAAATTTACACAAATAAACTCACACCAAATCAGTTCAGAGGCCCCAATCCACCTGTCCTTTACATCTGCCGGATGAACTTTTGTACGAGTACACAAAGAATAGGCACATACACACATTGAGAAGGTGGAATTTTCACACAGACAGTGGTTGAGTTGAACATACCACTGTGATGCCTTGTTTCTCACACTGAATAATTATTTTCTGTTAGTACATAGATCCTATTTTATAATTGTGTTTTACATTCTAAGACATATGAAAACAGTATATAGAATACAGTATTTGTAGTGTTCCAACAAATGACTTAAATACTGTTACATGCAACAACAACAACAACAACAACATTTATTTATATAGCACATTTTCATACAAAAAGTAGCTCAAAGTGCTTTACATAATGAAGAATCTATACTAATAAACGGCAAAGCCCTCACTCACTCACTCACTCACTCACTCACTCACTCACTCACTGACTGACTGACTGACTGACTGACTCATCACTAATTCTCCAACTTCCCGTGTAGGTAGAAGGCTGAAATTTGGCAGGCTTATTCCTTACAGCTTCCTTACAAAAGTTGGGCAGGTTTCATTTCGAAATTCTACGCGTAATGGTCATAACTGGAAGGTATTTTTCTCCATTTACTGTAATGGAGTTGAGCTTGACCGCCGTGGGGGCGGAGTTTCGTGTGACATCATTACGCCGCCCACGTAATCACGTGAACTGACTGTCAACACACTATGTAGAAAACCAGGAAGAGCTCCAAAATACGCTGAACATGCATTATATAATTGAGAAGGCAGCGAAACATTAAGAAGCGAGCGAGTGACATACTACCATATTCATAAGTACAGCTACTTCGGAAACAAAGCGAGGTATAAACCTAAACTTTAAATTAACTTAATAGACAGGCTGCCGCTGGTGCTTTTCGTGCCCACGGGTAATGCGGGATACAAGTTTAATGAGAGGACGCAGGATATAAACGAGAGTTTTGATCACTTTGTAACTAAGTTAACATTGCAGGTGAAGGGGTGTGCTTATGCAAATTCCGAGAGACTGTGTTTGTGGGGGATTGACAGTTAAGGCGGGTGGGGGAGTCACGTCATCATCTCCCCTCCCTTTTACCTCATTTCGCTCTGAGCTGAGCTCCGCGGCTAACGCCGTCTTCCGAAGCAACTTCGTCACACTGCCACCAAATACAGAGAAATCCACAAGTTAATACACACTCTGTCTCTAGACTTTCTCCACACTGAATCCTCCAGGCACTACTTACAAAAGGTTACATTGACAATCGTGTTACGTTATTTTTAAAATGTTTAATTTTCTTAGCACAAGCACAGCTGAGAAGCTTCGATGCATGTGCTCCATAACGCGTTAAAAAATAATGCATTTAATCACACTTTGCATTACAATCAAAGGGGAACTTTTGTCAATGCATGATTTCCTGGTACACCGATAACATTGATCAGCGCATCCCAATTCATTTTAGCCTCGCACCACCTTGGTTTGAGAAGAAGTATGAAAAGATATGAGGTTAACACACAAAAACAGATCACCAATTCAAGCTTTATGAATAATCGATTCGCCATCAATAATTGTTTTGGTAAAGCCATACTCAGTGTAATCCTCCTTCCATTTTATAATTTTTCCGCCACTAGCCATGATTAAATGAACGGTAAAAAAGTAAGAGCGAAGCAAGGGTGACTTATTTAGGCAGGCATGTATATGACAGCAACACTCATGACAATCATGTTACGTTATTATTAAAATATTTCCTTTTCTTTTTCATTACTTCTTTAACCCATTACTTCTCCGCTGCGAGGCGCGGGTATTTTGTATATGAATGACCTCCAAAGAGCGCGGAGACTTTTGATCATGTGAACGTGTCTGCAAAAACTGGCGTCTCCTGCCCAGCAAAAGTCGAGCAGCCGGCGCACGCGCATAGCTGTGCCGGCCTTTCACACGCTGACTGCGCTTCTGCGGCAAAATAATATTAAGGCGCTTCGCACTTTATTTTGCACGTATACGATTATGAGGTCGTCAGCTCTTATGAAGACACGCACAGGAGTGAAGGACTGACACTGCCATCACAGCCGATTAATAGCTGGGACGTCTCACCAGTCTGCACAAGACCCACCGCGACTGTCCCCAAAAGGCGCTCATATCGTCAGCGAACACATCTCTCTATACTATATAAAAGAAAAGAAAAAGGCAACTTTCCTTTCTTTACACCTTTTTTCCTTTTATCCCAAACCAAAGCCTTTCTCTCTTAACACTGCAGAGGACACAAAACTAATTTTCTTTAATTGCTGGTAAGGCACATTATTAGAGGCAGAAAT
>JANRMT010062791.1:92111238-92142366 GCA_026402145.1 Polypterus bichir lapradei | reverse complement strand
CTATCTATCTATCTATCTATCTATCTATCTATCTATCTATCTATCTAGGGGGTATACCTTTGGCACACACATTATCTTATGCCAACTTATTACCTTAACTTGGGTTCTGCTTTTAAAAATATTCTTATCTGCTTTAACCTTCCCTCACTAATATGTTAAAGGGATTAACACATGATTATTTCAAACTGGTTAAGGTCCATTTTGAGCAGAGCTGAGCTTAAAGTGAAGTCACCCAAAAAGATATCAGACTGATAACTGAACCACTTAGGTACGTCAGAAGATCCTTTAATGGGGTGGCATGACATTTCATAGAGACAAGTAGGTAGGCCAAAATAGCACAGCGTTTCCTGTATTCTTTCTGAGCTCTGTTTGTGTTTATTTCATATGCATTTCCATTCCTTACGAGCTATAAGCCATACAAAATAAAAAAGAAGCCAAGTCTTTGTGTATCAAGTGATTTCATGGCTGTCACCCCAGACCTTGTGGCATGTTCAGTATGTGTAAAACAAAACTTGTTAGAGTTCAAAAACCAAAACAGAAAATTGGAAGATTTTTATAACTGCAATTTACAAATAGTAAACAAAACCAGTTGGACATTGATGCAGTCCCAAGTAGCGTCCAAAAATGAAACTAAGATAGCATCAGCGCAAACATAGCCACCCGCACCAATGACATTGTAAACATGAACTCCTTCATTTAACAGCTCATCAGTTTTAATTAAACAGACTTGCTCTTTTGCTCTGTTCTGTTTGCCTCAATGAACAGAAACAAGGTTTTATGGAGCGAGCAGCCTGGGACAGATTAGCCAAATTCTTGTATGAGAGGCTTCTTGTAAAACCTGTCTGAATTACTGAGAAAATATACTGCATAGGCATTGGGTCTTCTCACCAGTGGAGGTCGGAAAACACAATAACAATTAATGTTCTGTAATGCATTCGTCAGAGATTGCATTGTCAGGACAATGTGTTTGTAATTGGCTGTTTATTTCTGTAGCAGTACACCACCTTATCAAAAGTAAAGTAAAGCATAATTATTGTTGTTCAACTAGATCATGCGTTCTTAAATTATGCAATGTTTTTTCATTTGATGTCTCTTATAACAAGCTGCGCAGAGATGCAGTAGCTATTATCTAACATAGTTACTTAGTGATGAAAAAGCTGCTGTGCCTTATGACAAGGATCAGGGTAAAATTAAAAATGAGTCCTCTTTTAATTAAGCAGTCTATTTTATTCATCATTTAATCCCCTGCAATTATTCTGTAACAATAGAAAGGATTACCATCATTTGTCCTTGTATTCTTTGCCTCAGATTACTACTGCTTCCAATATTTTTCTAAATCAAGCATTGCAATAAATGCAAACAAGTATACAGTGCATCCAAACAAGTGATCTGTGCTAATCTGGATTATTTTGGCAATATTTAAAATATAAACATTTCTTGCTTTGGTGGGTTTCCAAGTAGAAGGAATGAGGTTGTGTTTTCCTTTTAAGAGAATTGCTGAGAAGACCTAGCTCTACTGTAGTGTCAGGAGTCACCAGAGAGCACTATGGTTTGTTTGTCTCAAAACATAAACCCCTACCAGAAGTGATTCAGGAATTAACAATAAGTGACCTGGGAGGGAATTTAAAGCTGTTTAAGTCAAAGCTCTGCTGAGTTCAGATTTGGGGAGATAAGTTACAACAAGAATTTATTGGTATTCGAAAGAAAGACAAGGTTCAGGAAAGAGACAGAGGTTCATGAGAGGGACAGTGAGTGAGCCATCCCACCTAGTAATACACACCATTTGCAATGTGACGCTTTTGTACTCCTGCAGATTAGTTGGAAGCCGAAAATCATTTCAAAACTGCGTTGTTTTATTGCAAGATTGAAAAACATGGAATTTGCTCTGATGGAATGTCTGTTTAGATACCAGCACTTACAAACATTGTAACAACAGAAGTTGCTCTGAAATATATTTTTACAGCCTTGGTGTTTTCAATATGAAAGAGTGTCTTGTGTTCACGGCCAACTTTCCTGTGGAAGAATCTTGGTCAAACTGCAGATGTGAAATTGACTGTACACAAACTTATCAAATCCATACATTCCATGGGAAATGCAAATATTTGCTAAAAAGTTTTGAATTACATGACCACTAGTGTACTGTATAATGTCTGGTTTTGCTATGCTTTGACATTTTGTTTTGAAAATGGGCATGACTTAAACACTGCTCATACAGTGTGTAGCTTTTACAACCTCCTCATATTGTTAAAATATTCTACTACCATTCTCCTTTATTGTGTTTCATTGCTGTATAATAAGAGGTCTGTGGCGAAGTGCAGTTTTAAATAAATAATCGAGTCCAGGAGCTCTGGGGTTGATTGGGGTGCTTGGCTGATTCACATGCAAATGTGAGCAGATCCACCAGTAATACACATTCACACCTCGGAGTAAGCAGAGTACCAGACCTACACCCAATCAACCTGGATATAATGGAGCCTGCACGCCAGAGAAGGGGAACAACAGAAAGGAAAGAGAACCATGAGAGAGCTGTATTGGGTGGTTAAGCAGTATGAGCCAGCCAGAGAGTGAGCAAGAGGTAGTGTGGGCATTAGTCCCCCAGAAGGGCAGAGGATCAGTGTTATAGGGGCAGATTGTCCCCACTGAAGTTGCAGCGGAACAGGTGCAATGGCAGTGGAGTCCTCTTCAGGGATCTGAGGGACGGCAGGGGTGAGAAGGAAGAGCGGGGGACAACTGATCCCAAGCAATATGGGAGACGCCAATGGAGGCGGCCAAGACAGGGGTCGGTGAAGAGGACCACGGCTGCTGGAGTCTCGACCAGCTGAAAGACCTGGGTTATGGGTGAGTCGGGAGACAGAGAGTTGCGCTGGGCTTATATGGGAGTATAGGAAGATCATTAAGGATCTGATGACTATTTGATTTACTCTGATTTCTGCATTTTGACTTAGAGACATCACTGTTTTTATTGGATTATTTATTTAAAGAAGACTTTACACTGCATTATTTGCACGTTTGGATTTTAATAAAAACACTTGACACTTTTGCATCAACCTCTTGCTCAACGTGTATGTCCTCATATGCTGGGCTCATCTTGGTTCATGACTGTCGACAGTTACAGGTTCAAGAGGCTCCCAAAAGCTGCCAGGCAGCATAGAGCCAACCTGGACTGCCACATGCTGTGCTTGCAGAAACACAAGATCTCAATCCAAGATATGCTGCTGCAACCAGAAGCTCCCTGACAGCAGTCTGTCAAGCAAAGCTGCAATGCTCACCCTATCTGAATTGCAGAAGTAAATTAAAGCTTTTACATCAGATTTGTTTATGCAGCTTGTTTAAACTTGGTTTTAATTTTTAGTTTTAACATTAAATTGAATTTATTCTAGTCACATTTTTGTCTTGTGATCTGCATTTATTTTAGCAAGATACAAAAATGAAATTTCCACATTGCCAATGATTTGTCAGACCTTGTATACACAGACAGGTCTGTTCTGTTCTCCTTCTAATCTTCCTCACTTGTGTGAAATTACTTTAAAAAGTAACATCATTTTTGAAATCTCTTTCCACCTCTTTGGCACTCTGTATGATATAGTTATAGTGGTGCAGTCAATGCCTCTCCAACCCAGTCACTGAAAGTGTGTTTAAGTACCATGGGGGAGCCATCTAAGGAGGCATATTTGGGGCAATGCCAGTTTGAGGAATTTTTTTAGTATTATTATTATTGTTTTTATTGCTGTTGTTTATACAGGATGGGCCATTTATATGGATACACCTTAATAAAATGGGAATGGTTGGTGATATTAACTTCCTGTTTGTGACACATTAGTATATGTGAGGGGGGAAACTTTTCAAGATGGGTGGTGACCATGGTGGCCATTTTGAAGTCGGCCATTTTGGATCCAACTTTTGTTTTTTCAATAGGAAGAGGGTCATGTGACACATCAAACTTATTGGGAATTTCACAAGAAAAACAATGGTGTGCTTTGTTTTAACGTAACTTTATTCTTTCATGAGTTATTTACAAGTTTCTGACCACTTATAAAATGTGTTCAATGTGCTGCCCATTGTGTTGGATTGTCAATGCAACCCTCTTCTCCCACTCTTCACACACTGATAGCAACACCGCAGGAGAAATGCTAGCACAGGCTTCCAGTATCCATAGTTTCAGGTGCTGCACATCTCGTATCTTCACAGATTAGACAATTGCCTTCAGATGACCCCAAAGATAAAAGTCTAAGGGGGCCAGATCGGGAGACCTTGGGGGCCATTCAACTGGTCCACGACGACCAATCCACTTTCCAGGAAACTGTTCATCTAGGAATGCTCGGACCTCACACCCATAATGTGGTGGTGCACCATCTTGCTGGAAAAACTCAGGGAACGTGCCAGCTTCAGTGCATAAAGAGGGAAACACATCATCATGTAGCAATTTCGCATATCCAGTGGCCTTGAGGTTTCCATTGATGAAGAATAGCCCCACTATCTTTGTACCCCATATACCACATCATACCATCAATTTTTTTGTTCCAACAGTCTTGGAGGGATCTATCCAATGTGGGTTAGTGTCAGACCAATAGCGGTGGTTTTGTTTGTTAACACAAACACAATGGGCAGCACATTGAACACATTTGATAAGTGGTCAAAAACTTGTAAATAACTCATGAAAGAATAAAGTTACGTTAAACCAAGCACACAATTGTTTTTCTTGTGAAATTCCCAATAAGTTTGATGTGTCACATGACCCTCTTCCTATTGAAAAAACAAAAGTTGGATCCAAAATGGCCGACTTCAAAATGGCCACCATGGTCACCACCCATCTTGAAAAGTTTTCCCCCTCACATATACTAATGTGCCACAAACAGGAAGTTAATATCACCAACCATTCCCATTTTATTAAGGTGTATCCATATAAATGGCCCACCTTGTAGAATTATTGCCAACTGCACAGAGTGCAGAGTGTACGTCAGCACAAAACATGATGTCACTCTCTGGTGGAACAATTAGTCAGTATCTTACCTTAAAGCTTATGTCTTTCTTGTTGTTGTGTTGGATTGCTATCTATGTTGTATCCTGCCTTGGTAACTTTGTTGTAATAACTAGTTTAAACAACAATAACATTTATTTATATACTGTAGCACATTTTCATTAAACAGTGTAGCTCAAAGTGCTATGCAACATTTCAAAGAAGAAGGTACATGCAAAAGAAAAAGAAATTTAATTTAGATAAGAATAATAATGAATAAATAGTGTATAAAAGATAAATAATGTGCACTTACATAAGGAAGATATGTAATTAAGAGAATTAGAGTCCTTAAAAAAAGAAATAAATAAAATTAAAAAACAATAAAAATCTGCAGGAGTTAAGGAAAGTATAGTTGAAGTTTTCTATCTTAACAGTTCAATAGGTTTGTAATTTGGGGCACTGGGGTCCTGCCCATACCTCCAGATATTACAAAAAAAAAAAAAAAACTCCACTTAAATTAATTACGTAATGCAAAATAATAAATAAATGTGTTTATTTACACAGCTTGCCTGGTGTCAGCGCATATCAACATCCATTAAAAATTGGTTCCGACTTGTATTGGTTTAATTTCTATATTTTCTGAGTGAAGGACACCAGCCAAATGAGTCGATTTAAGTCATTGATCTTTTGGCAAGCAGGTGACCTGACACTCCCCTTCAGTTGGTTGCTTTCAGATTTTCACTCCCACATTTATTAGCAGCGAATTAGTATTATTTTAAGAGTTTTTATCTAATGTGATTGGCCAATTGTCAACACACTATTTCAATTTCACATCAATGGTTCACAGTTAACACTACCAATAACGTAACTAAAGATGAGAACTTTATGAAGATTTATGTTCCAGGAGCTGTAGGTATCCTGACAATGATTATAGAATAAGATTTAGGTTGGACTTGTCCTGTGGGTGAAGTACAAGACAGGTTGTGTGGTGGGTTATGTTTTAAGATGTGGAGTTCTGTGGCTCTTACATTGATGTGAATTTGTGCCCAGGTGAGGTATGTCTGGCAAACTCGCGTAATACTTGGAAGACTGGCAGCAGTTGTAGAATAAAATTAGGATGGGAATGATGCTGTGGGTCTGGTAAATGATAAAATTGGGATGCAAGACTTGAGAAAGACCAGAGGACTAGTGATTGTATGATGTGGATTTTTAGAATGCAGTGGAAATGGTCAAGGACTGGGCACTCTATTAGCAGAGGAAGAATAAGGTTTGGATTGACTTATACTATGGATATGTTATAGAACAGACGAAAGTACACGTCATTGGAAGATTACAGAGGTGGAGGTGTGGACATTATGGTGTGAGTTTTGGCAGAATGGGGAACTGAGCACGTTTGCTGAGGATTGGCCAATTTAGAAATAAATAAAATATAAAATTTGGCTTTAGTTTTGGAGCACAGTAGAAGTGGGAAAGCTGGCATCAGATTGGGCAGCATAGTGGAAATGGTATAATACATTTTAGTCTCAATTTGTCCTATGGATCCTGGTACTGGACAGGCCAAGATGTGCATTGACACTATGATGAGGACCATGAGAGAATGTGGAATGACCAGATAGATAGATAAGATATGAAAGGCACTATATAATAGATATATAGATGTGAAAGGTAATATATAATAGATTAAGTGTTGCTTCAGCTTGTACCCCTCCAAAATTGCAGCACTGTCCAAATTTTTTCACCAGCTGTCCCTGTTCAATAGTATTAGTTTACTTTTAACATCCATCCATCCATTATCCAACCTGCCAACTCAGGGCACAAAGAAGGAAACAAACCCCGAGCAGGGCGCCAGCCCACATCAGGACACACCCACACACACCAAGCACACACTAGGGACAATTTAGAATCGCCAATGCACCTAACCTGCATGTCTTTGGAGTGTAGGAGGAAACCGGAGCACCCGGAGGAAACCTACGCAGACAGGGGGAGAACATGCAAACTCCACACAGGGAGGACCCGGGAAGCAAACCTGGGTCTCCTAACTGTGAGGCAGCAGCGCTACCCACTGCGCCACCGTGCTGCCCCTTATTTTTAACATCATTAACTAAACTGAAAGTTGTGTAAAGCACATTTTAGGTACTCTCTCACTAGGGAAAGTGCTATTAAAAGATAAACGGATGGATGGATAATTTAATATATTACAAGATAAAAAAGGTTTATGCATATTTTATTGATTGTTTAGTTTCTCTTATGTTTTTTTTTCATTTGTGTGGGTCTTATAATGGACCTCACTTGCATCCTGAAGACATGCCTGTTAGCTTAATTAACACATAAAATTCTCCAAGAAGTTTATTCCAACGCAGAAGTGTGGGAGGCAGGCAGCCTACCCTAGCAGCATTGGGCATGAGGCAAAAAACAGCCATAGACTGGGCAGCAGTCCAAATCAAGGTCTAGTCATGTATGCACTACCACATGGCAAACTGACTATCACTAATCAACCAGACAGACATGTCTTTGGGAGAAGGGAGAAAAATGTAACTGTATGAAAGCCCACACAGCCACGTGGCTCTTGTGCAAATTCCACAAAGACAAGCACCAGATGTAGGATTTGAACCAGTTTGATATTAACTGTAAATTAATAATTTTGTGAATAAATGTACAGCAGCTGTATGCACGAGTATGTCTTGTTAAAGCAATAAGTCAGACTTTACACCGTTGCTGCCTGGGTAGGCTCCAGCTATCTTGTTCCAGGGTAACTTCAGAAAAAATGCTTAGATGGATGGATTTCACTTCTCTTTTTACTCCACTAATATCTTAGTACTTGTGCTGCTTTCAACACTGTCTGGTCCTCCTTACTTTAAAGTTTACTTCTTGACTGTTCTTTAGGTGACTTGAGAGTCTTTCCAAAAACCCAGTAGATTAAGTTAATTACGTAGAAGACAACTGACTGTAGGCTTGTAGACATGGACCGCAGATATTTTTTTAAGCATTTTTAAACTATAATTTACTCATGATATAATGTTGTCTGCTATTTCAGTTATGAAGAAAAATATTCAGTCTAAAAATGTAACGCTTGATCCCAGGCAGACCTTCTCTGTGAAAGGTTACATAGTTACACAGAAATCCGAGCATTGCTTTGTCACGGTCTTCTGAATTGTTGCTTCTGCTGGTGCTTGCTTTCATCTTCTGTTTTATGTTGGTCTGCTCCTGTTACTGTAGTTTCTGCTGCTTTACCATTATCCAACCCTTGATTGCCATAGATTTGTCCTTTTTTCATAACTCATGATTGAATTCCATTTTTACAGAAAAAGACTCTTGTGGTACTCTTGTGCTACTTCCTACGTCAGCATCTGCATTATGTTTATTGCCCGACCAGCTGTTTCATTCCATATGTTGTCCTGATCCCTGAAAGGGTTGCAGTGCACATACAAGAGTGTTAAAACACAGTCCTTAAATATTTGCACCAACTAACTTCTTCTTTTTTTATCTTTTAGTTTTCAGGCCTTTATCTGCTGTCATTTTTTATCATCGTCCTTGGCCTGATCCTGTATTCATCGTCCTCCACATACGTGGCCCAGGACCCTCGTGTCTATAAGCAGTTTCGCAATCCCTCAGGAGCTGCAACAGACACACCATCGGCGGGACCACTGGAACCCTCTGTCACTTATACTAGCCTGGGACAAGAGACCGAAGATGGACCTCGCATCCGAGTAGCCTGAGCCTGTTTGTTTTGTTTTTGTTTTCTTTTCAGATTTTTGGCTTCTTTTGCGTTTTTATTTAGTGGGGTGGGTGGGAATATGTAACAAGGGGCACTGCCATTATCCACTGACACTTTCACTGTATGTAGAGTAAGGAATTCACTGGCTAAATTGAAGGAACTGAAAATAAAAAGAGTGGAAAGAGAAAGCGAGCTTTAGGTGCACAAGCAAAGTAAAACTGCACTGCTGTATTTTCAAAGTCGTGTCCGCTGACAATTCAAAGTTTCTGTGGAAATTAAAATGTTTTTTTTTTACTTTACTCAAACATTCCCGTTTGTTTGTCTGTATGTATGTATGTAAGAGTGTTCACCCATGCAGCCTTTACTAAAAACTAAAAAACATGTTCTATAACATCACGTGCAAGCTTTCTGTATGCATTTCATATACTATAGAAGTCCAGAGTGGCAGATATGCAGTTTGTTTGGCTCTTTACATGCTTTTCTGGTTTAGGCTATCGCAGAAGGACTGTATGTCATTAAACTGACCTTTTTATTGGAACACCTTTTAAAAGCCAGAGTTTACATTTTTAAAATTACTTTTTTATGTTATTTTAAATGTATAAAACATTTTATATTGGTAAACTGGCATAATACATTTTACAGAATGGTAACTTATTGCAGTAAATGATGGAGCATCGTTGGAAACAAAATACACATCTCATGCAAACCAAAGGCCTGGTCTTTCTCTCTCTCTCTCGGTCTCTGTCTTTTTTTTTCTTTCTGTCTCTTTCTCTCATTTTTAAGTTTGTTTCTTCGCCAGATGCTGATATTCCTCTCTCTAAATACAGTGTTCAGTTTATGTCAAATACTGTAGTCTGTTTCTGTTATCTTTAAAATAATGCTGAAGAGTTCGGCTGTTCCTCATCTCTCAGTGTGTTTACATATTGTATGCATTTTTGTAGTATTTATTTTTGATGTAGGCTCTTGTGTAGTGTTCCTTTTTTGCTTGTGATTATTTTTTTTAAACTAATCAGATCAGGTCATTTTGTTAATCACGTTTTTGCATCTGGCTGATGGTTTGAAAGAGCCATCTAAAAATTTTATTGACGAGACAAATTAAAAAAAAAAACAAACAAACAAATAAATAAAAAGTCTCCTCCATAGAATACACTTGTTTTATTATGTGATGTTTTCTGTTTGTTTTCTCTTTTGTGTGCTTGCATGTACACACAAACACATACATTTGTGTGTTTTACTGAACATAATGGCTTTTTTGTTACACAAACATCACGCACATCTGTTCACCAACGGTCATTACCTGGCACTTCTAATTCAAAGCATTTATGGCATCTTTTGATGTCAAATTTTGAATTATAATTACTGGTTTGAAGAGTGTTTTATAGTAAGGGTGCAACAATCTGTCAGCTTCTTTAAGGTTTTGTCATCATTTGTACTGTCGTGGAGCCAATGGAGGCTCTGATCGGGGCGCTCAAGAGACTGAGCAAGGAATCTGATTGTCTGGGCTTGGGAGTGTCCTGGATAAAAACCAAGATCCCGGCCTTTAATGATCTCTTGGGCACAGCCATCAGCAGTGTGTCTGTTTGCGGAGAGAGTGTCAACCTTGTTGAGAGGTTTATTTACCTCGGCAGTGACATTCATATCTCTGGTGACTCCTCCTATGAAGTCAGTAGACGGATTGGGAGAGCATGGAGGTTCATGAGGTCGCTGGAAAGGGGTGTGTGCCGCTCCCGATATCTTTGCAAAAGGACAAAGGTCCAAGTCTTTAGAGTCCTGGTGCTTTCTGTCTTGCTATATAATTGTGAGACATGGACAATTGTGACCCGTGACGAAGACTGAACTCCTTCGGTACTGTGTCTCTTTGGAAAATCTTTGCGTACCACTGGTTTGACTTTCTGTTGAATGACCTGTTGCTCATGGAGTCCCAAAGGAGGCACATTACCTGCATTGTGAGGGAACGTCAGTTACAGCACTATGGCCATGTGGCACATTTCCGCCAAGGATGATCTGGCTTGAAGTGGCTAGACCAGGCCAAGGGGACGCCCACGTAACACCTGGCTGCGACAGATAAATGGTCATTTCTGGAGGGTGGGACTGGACTGTGTGTATGCCTGGGGGGTTGCCAACTGGGATCCCGAGCTGTTTCATCATGTGGTGGGTTTGGTACCAGTGCATGCTCCTTGACCTGACCTGAGTTGTCACCATAGAGCACAATGTTAAAGTTGCCCGTCACATTCTTTGAACAGAGAAAAGTCAGAACAGTGCAGTGAATATGAAGTGTGTCAAATAAAGCTGCACAGTTAAAGCCGTCACAAATGCTCATGTGAATCTATTAAGGATAATAGCTCAGTTCAACATCATGTTTATTGTTATGTATACACCGTACAACTAAGCTTAGTGACTAAGGAGAGTAAGGGCCAATTTACACTTCACTCTCAGAACGCGTATCCGCCCGCATCATGGCTGCCACACGTTCCCAGCGTTCATTTCATGCGTCTTCTGAGCAGGTCCTCAGAAATTAACGCAACGCGTGCGCGAGTTGCAGTACCAGCAAAAAGTCGGGGGGCGCAGTGTGCTAAAAGTCGGAACGTGACGTCAGAGTCTCTGTTTACTATCTACATGTGACAGCAAGCCTCTATGGAGATCCTTCGGGGATTGATGTGCCGCTTTGCTGTTTGATGAATGGTTCAAAGTGGTGAAGCAAAATGCCGACATACAAATGCATTCGTGGTGCTTTTATATTCAAGCGTCGCATATTCCCGATCGTAATGACACGATACATTTTAAAAGTCTCACATACCATCTTTTGTGGCGTCTTTTTTTTTTTTTTTTTTTTTTTTGCAACTTCACAACAGCAACATAATGTATAGTGCTGTATTTGAGCCCACTGAGAAAAAAATAAAGGACACGGTGAAATCATGTATTTTGTGATTAAAGTGGAAATTTCGGCTTTAATCTCGAAATGTCCACTTTAACCTCGTAGTTTATTTATCATTAAAGCAGACAATCGTAAACGTCATCCCAATTTTTAATCGCTACGAGCTTCTTGGACCTGACAGCAGCGGCAAGAAGCAATAGATCACCACACAGAACAAATTAAATGTATGATATTCCAACTCTCTGCACATTTAGAATCTTTAGATTTATACTTGATATCACTATCATGATGAAATGCATTAAAGTGTGTATGTTACATTTTACATATAATTTGTTTAAATAATGAATACTGTTAATAATTACACACATGGGGGGAATAGTTACACAAATGGGGGTGACACGGTGGCGGGGCGGTAGCACTGCAGTCTCGCAGGGAGTTATGTTGCTGGTATATCCTGCTTGTATTCCACACTGTGCTCTGGTTTCCTTCCAAAGATATGCAGATTTGGGGATTTGGTGCCGCTAAAATGACGCTAGTGTGTGTGTGCTTGTATTCACCTTGCGAAGAGCTTAGGCCTCGTCCAGGGATTGTTTCTCACTCGTGCCCACTGCTTGCTGGAATGGACACATCCCTGTATTGATGGATTTAATCAATAAACATCCTTTCTCAGAGATATTGCGGTAAGGTGTCATCGTAATTTAATGGGTGTTCTAGGCAATTCACAACACAGAGAAGCCAAACCTGTTCTCACTGTGATAATATCTCGCACTGCCACCTGGTGGATTCCTCCAGATTTATGTAAAGTATGCATGCAAGTATAAACACTACAACGCTTGCGTAGCATTAGCGCCCTCTGCAGCATGCGTCGCGTCGCGTGAAGTGTAACTCCGGCCTAATAAAACATCAACAACAATAAAAAAAAAAGACAATGAATATAACATGTACAAGGATGTACACGAAACACCTGGATGTGTATTAGATGGCATGTGTGGCTGTTGCTTAGCCTTAGAACCTGTTGATATAAACTGCCCTTCAGTCTACTAGTGCAAGTGCTAATGGTCCTTTATTTTTACCTGAGTGGAGACCAAAAAAAAGGAAACTCCACTTTGGTGAGCATACTGTAGATGTTGACATCTGGACTTTCCTCAGACATCTAAGGAAATAAAGGCTTTGGTAAACCTTCTTGACAATAGCCCACTTCCCGTCTTCAGTGATGGTGACTCCAAAAAATTCAAAACTGTTGACCCCATTCAAAACTTCCCAGTGTAGGAGGGAGTGTGATCTGCCTGCTGCTTCATGAAGTCTGTGACCAGGACCTTGATTTTGCAGACTTTAAGGTGTGATAGTGTTCTTCTGGCAATAGTACAATAGAAAACAAATCTCTTTTGTGTAAGTCTTTTCATCCTGATTAGTGCTCAGGTCTATGATGGTGGCATCATCGGTAAATTTAATGAGGGAGTTGGAACTGTGTTTGGTCACACATAGGTGAACAAAGACCAAAACCCTTGTTTGAGGATCAGTGTGAAAAATCTGATGCTGTCAATCCTCATATTGTTTTTTGATTTGAAAACAAAATAGTTTCTTGTTCACTGTCTTTCTTTATAACACATATAAAATACTGTTTATTTAATAGAGGGTGAGTAGGAAAAGGTTGAGTTTTTTTGCTAAAAGCTAACAACACATGCCACTCTCCCAAAGTGATCCATCCTGCTATACTGTTAACATTCCTGTAAATAACATATAGCCTGGACTCAGTGGGTCTCATTCATGAAATGTGAGCAGAACAAATTTGTTCATAGAGGGAAAATCCGGTATTTATCAATGTTTTATTAAGGACTGTCTGTTTGAGAAAACGAATGGATCTTATACATGCTCAGGACCAAGAATAGTGCATGTGTATATAATAAAAAGCATGATATATGCAATCCATTTGCACAAAACACATTTTAAATGAGCAAAATATTGTATAAATATAAATTATAAATTAACAAGATAATCACATCCTTCAACAAAATCTCTTGTCAAATTAGCTACTAGCCTGATGATTATTCAACAAATCAAGTGTCTTGTTTTATTTCTTCATAAACACATGACACAGGTACCTAATTGAGTGCATGTTCCTATAAAAGGGCATCCATTTCAAACTGATTTGATTGAATGTAAAAATGGCTGCTCTCGAACTACTACATGATTTGGCCCAGGCAAACTGGGGTGAGAGCACAGATTTCAGGATCACGCTGATGTGTTGGCTGAAAATAATGAATGTTTGATTAGTCATTTTAGACTACCCAGACTCATTCAGGTATATATATGCACTATTATGGACCCTGTTCTGAAAAGGGCAACAACAAGAAGCCATGCCATACCTGTACATCTGTAAGTCCTGTCGACACTTGACTATAGGGACATTACAGTGGGAGACTCCAGACAGATCTGGGATTTCTCAGCCATTGATCTACCAATAGTAGTTAACGGCATATTAACACTAATGTGATATTATATCCAATTCTCAATATGGTGGGGAACAGTAAATCAAATTTAGGGTTTTACGAACTGGCCAATCTACCCGGGGTCATTGGTGTATTGACTTCACACATTGAATAGAAAACTCTTATTCTATCAATGTGCAGCTTATATATGATACAAAATGTGTGCTGCTCAATGTCATTACCCAATGGTCTCTGTCACACAATTCCATTGGTACATGTCTGGTACAAAAAACTGTGCAAGGTTACTGGCATCTGAGTAAAATTTTCTCCTATAGCTTAAATTGTATTTATTTGCGAGGTATAAATATGCTGACTGTTTATAAGATGACTCAGGTGCCGCCGCGAGTGGCAGCCTTTCCAGCAGCTCCGTGTATGACTTTATCTTTCTACCTTTTTCTCTATTTTTCTCTATTTCACTGATCACTCCTACCACTTTCATTTATGTGGATTCGTTCCCTTGACACTTTTTTACTACTTTTTACTACTTGAACATGGATTTTTATATGCAGAGACTCGTCTATTCAGGTAGTCAACTTCAAGCACTGAGAACAAAGGCCCATGCCGGTGTGGTTCCCCATTTACCCGACGAGGTAAGAAGGTCGTATCCTGGCAGTAGAGCTGGCACTAAGCTAAAAGCTAAGCGGCTTTGATCCTAGGAAATGTGAACTCACTACCAAATAAGATCGATGAACTGGCAGCGCTGGTGAAAAATGTCAGGACCTACAGATAATGCAGTTTGTTGTGTTTTTGTGAAATGTGGCTAACAACTACCATCCCAAATGCTAACGTGGAGCTACCCGGGTTTAGCAGTTAGAGCGGACAGAGACGCAAATACCTGCGGGAAGCGGAAAGGAGGAGGACTCACTCTCTATGTAAACACAAAGTGGTACAACCCTGGACATGTAAACGTCAAAATCTCCACTTGCTGCAGGGACATCGAACTGCTGGCTGTAAGTCTGCGTCCCTATTACTTGCCCAGAGAGTTTGGACACGTCATTGCTGTTATTGTTTACATCCCTCCTCGGACAGATGTGGAGATAGAGGGTGACATCATCCATTCCGCTGTTGCTAAGCTACAAACGCAGCATCCTGAGGCGCTTGTGCTAATCACTGGAGACTTTAACCATGCGATGCTGGACAAAACATTACCTGCCTTAGGACTACTGACCTACCGTATGCAAACGTTAAAGATGTATACAGCCCTACCCCGCTGCCTGTGCTTGAGAAAGCAGATCATAACCTGGCTTATGCTTTAACCTCACTACAAACCAAGAGTGAGGGAGCTACCTACAACCACACGCTCATTCAGAAAGTGGTCCCCTGAGGCAGAGCAGGCTCTGAGAGACTGCTTTGGAACTACGGACTGGGATATCCTGCAGGGATCATATAGTGAGAACATTGAGGAGGTTGTTGCGCAAAAAATATAAGCCGATCTTCGTGGTGGAAGAAGGCCGCCTGCAGAGCAGAGCTGGGTCCATAAAAGGTGAAAGGGGTGGCCGCATAGCCGATTAGCTTGTGAACAAAAAAAAAAGAAAAAGAACAAAAAAGCAATGTATGGGCCCATCTACAGATTAAATAAATGAATAAAATTAAAATCTAAATCGTTTAATGGCCATCCACCCGGCACGATTTTGTTTTTCTCTCCAGCCACTCCTGGACAGTTTTGCCGGCTGAGGTGGAACAAAAGGATTCCCCCCCAAAGAGGCTGTGGCCAAACTCCTTCGTTTTAGGATGGCCACAGTGCTGGCAAACAAAGGCCTCCACCTTCTTCCTTTGTTTGGGGGGGGATACCTTGCTGTCGCGCCAGCTCGTCCGCCTCCTGCTTTTTCTTGCACCGCCAAGCAGTGGTGCGGTGTACTGAAGGTCCTGGCGGTGGTGGTGGAAGCGGAGGAACGGCAGTGTCAGCCGGCGGGGGGAGTGGTTGGGTGGTGTGTGGTTCATGTGGCACGGGGGGTGCCCAACGATAGGTGGTGCCACATCCACAGGGCCCCGAGGTCGCTCTGTCGCCTGACTGGACAGGTCAGGTGGGTCACGGAACTCAAACTGTTGTGCAGCGGACTGCTTGGGGCCCGTGGGCCATGAATGTATGGCAGGGGTGGGCTCTGAAGCAAGGGCTGAGCTGCTTGGCAATGGCACTGTCATCTCCAGAGCCCGCCATATCAGCTCCCTGGTGTGAGCATAGTGCCTACAGGGACACAAAGTAAAGTAATTCAGGGTGGGAGGGAGGAGAGAGGCATGGTGGATCCCACTTGTCCAGTGTGTACTTACCATTGTGCCAGGGTGTGCTGATTGAGGGAGAATAACTGGATACGTGTCTTGGCCACGAGTACCAGGTTTGTAAGGACATTTTCCTGTGTCAGTCCTGCCATCGATATCTAATCAAAAGGAAAGAGGCCACGCCAAAGAGGTTGAGCACCTACCGTTGCAAGCTCTCCACTCCTGGTGTGACACTGGTCTGCGAGTGCTTGCGTCAGAACCTCCCCTTCACCAGTCTTTCCTAGTGGCGTGGCGGGAAGTGAACTGGGGCCTTGTTGCCCTCCGGCAATTGTTCCCAGAGGTCGACGATCTCCGCCACTTGCTGCTGCATTATGTAGGCATGGTGACACAGCTTCAAGAGACTGCAGGCCAGGTTGACCACGTGCTCGTAACTTGGGGCAGTGTCAGGTCCAAAGCTATTCTGTTGGGGAAAGAGAGCGAAAGTGAGAAAGGGGAGTACTCATCAGATATTCCACAGGTTTGAATGGCCTCGTCTCCAGGGGAGGTCTCCTGGTCGGCTGGCCCAGACTGTGAAGCGCCAATGGCAGGGCGCAACTCGGACTTCTCAGACGACAAAGGTTTGGACGTTCGTTGGGTGAAGTCCTCCTCTAGGCCTAAGAGGGTGTGGTCCAGAGGTTCCTCTACAGACCCCTCGTCCTCTTGGAAGCCCTCATCGACACTGTCGTTGTCTGTATCGGTCCCATCCGGAGCGTTGGCATCCCTGCCCATCACTTCCTCCAGCACTTGACCGGTCTGTGAAAATAGGTACTGGACGCCAATGAGCTCACCTGTGAAAAAGAGGGAACTGGTTTAAAATAAAAAGGAGGGAGAGAGAGAGAGAGACAGACAGACAGACAGACAAGACAAGGGCTGGACACCTGCCTCACCAGTGTACTTCGCAGGCCGGGTGTAATCCTCAACCAGCTTCATGTGATACACAAGTTCGCTCAGCTCATTGAGGGAGTACTGGAGTTGGCCACTGTAGCAGACCATATCACGGTCTGCTGCCTCCACTGCTTGTGCCGCATGGTCCTCATTCCACCGTGCCAGGCCTTCCTGGAGATAGGCCTGAAAGTGGGCCGCGATTGCTGAAGTGCCTGAAAGACACGGTGAGAGAGATAGAAAAATGCAATGCCACCCACTCCCTCGCACAACACAGGTCACAAAGAACAGGTTTCTGGGCACCCTTACCAGGTATTAAGCAGTCCAGATGCAGATGGAACGACTCCAATGAAGTTGAACCTCGCGCACACCTGAACACCGGCAGCGTGATCCCCCCTTTGACCAGCCGCCTGGTCCTGGATGCAATGGAGGTGGTGCCTCTGAATCCAAATGTCCTGGATCTTGTCACGGTCCAAAAGCAGGATACCCATGGTGTCAGTGGCATCCCCGAAGGCCTCCAGCACCTCGTCAATGAGCCGTCTGGTCTCCTCCGCCCCACGCATGCAGCGGCAGCAGTGGCGGGCCAGCTCCTTCAATGGGATGTTTCCGAAGCCGGAGCCTCGGGACCTTTTCCCGCCTCACCAGCCTTGGCCTGTCGCCAGCCGGGTGACATCTCCCTGGTCCCACTCAAAAATACAGAACAAGAGACGTGTCATGAAGAGGCTGTATAGTGGATCACTCTCTGTGGTGACACCTGCTGTGAAGCGTCACATCAGGTGCCACACGTCGAGCCGCACCACTAGCTGATCCCACTGGTGGAATAAGAGGGACACCTTGGATGGTCCCCAGTGGGAACAGCAGTCTCGGTCCACATATGGGACCAGAGGCGGGGACACACTGGCATCACGGTATTGCTGCATCAGCCCAGTGGCCATGGGGTGCAGGCCAGAGTCCTCTGCTGCTGTAAGGAAGCTGGTCAAGATCTGGCTGTGCTCATTCCCCACGTTAGTCACCCAGGCTGCGAGTTTCTTGGTCACCTGAACAATGAAAGGGAGAGTGACAGTAAACTGGAAGGAAAGAAGGAAGGAGGGGATGGCAATATTGCTCACCTTCTTGGTTGAGTCCATCTTTAAGATTGAGCCAAAGATGGAGGTGATCTGGGCCTTGGTCTCTTCTAGCCTCGAAGCCACCTCCCTGGCATAGACGGACAGCAACCACTTTGCACTGGGCACCGGGGTCATCCGTGGTGGTAGAGGCGGAGTTGCAGATGGCTTGGCACCCAATGTGATAAACTTGTCAGGTACTTTTTGGACTGCAACATACAGGACCTGGTGTGCTCCTCGAGCAGATATCTGTGCAGCCGGTTGGCCAGCATGCGCTCACGCATCTGCCCGATGAGCTTTTTGTCGTAGGATAACCTGTGTTAGACAGAACAGAGATATTAGGACTGCCCGTGTGTGCCCGTCTACCTGTGGAGAGTTGACGCAGCCATTGGAGACTCCTCGTCTGACCTGTAAGTCAGGATATCTGGAAATTCATCTCGGTGGGTGTGGTGCAGCTGATCCAAGACATCCAGCGACCAGCCCGCCACCTTCTTCCTGCAGCGTCGGCACTCCAGGTACTCCGTGGCCATAAAGTACCATCCATCTGTGTCCAGGACCCTCCTGACAGTCCTGCAGAGTCCGGCTCCCGACAACCTGTGGCTGCATGCCGTGCAGGAGAGCTTGAGCCCCACATGCAGTATGGCATCCACAGCAAGAACAGGCGCTGAAACAAGGTGTCGGGCGATGTCGGGGGCTGGAGGTGCACGTTGCGGTGGCCGAAAGGAAACCACCAAAGGCGAAGGTTGGAGGTCAGTGTAGGCTTTCCGTCCTTGCCCCTGGTGAAAAGGATGCGGCTTACCCACATGTGCTGTTCTTTAGGTAATGAGGTCCTCAAGCCCTCGGGCAAAAGCAGCTGTTTGTGTGTGAGTGAGTGAGTGAGTGAGAGAGAGACAGACACAGAGAGCGAGAGAGAGACAGCATGAGCAAGAGAAAAACAAACAAAAAGAATCAGACAGGGCCTGTTCCTTTCCCGGCAATGGCATTCAAAGAAACACATCCTTTTAACTCACCTCTCTTGTGGCTACAGATAGCGTTTGCAAAGGCTGCTTTACCGGATCATTCATTATGAGCGCTGGGATGGCACAGGCCCTCCACTTGTTGCAGACTGGGTGAGCCAATCGCTACACAGGGCTGCTTGTCAATCACCCGAGAAAATGGCACAAAATCGGAAACAGAGTAGCACCAAAGACAGGGACTCTTTAGGACTGCACTACTGACTACATCAACTTCTGTATGGACATTGTAGTTCCAGTAAGAACAGTACGCTGCTATGCTAACAACAAGCCATTGAATACAAGTGACATCAAGGACCTTTTGAATAAGAAGAAAAGAGCTTTTAAAGGCGGTGATCAGCATGAGCTCAAACACGTGCAAAAGGAACTCCGAGTCCAGCTCAGGGCGGCGAAGGAGCAGTACAGGGGAAAGCTGGAGCAGAAGTTGCAGAATAACAGCATGAAGGAAGTGTGGGATGGGATGAAGCTCATCACTGGCTGCAGCTTGAAGTGGGGTGCCACCATCGAGAGAGACATAGAGAGAGCAAACCAGTTGAACAACTTCTTTAACAGGTTTGACCACCCTAACCCACTCTCACCTCAGAGTACTGCATCCTCCACCCATCCTTCTGCTGATAACAGCATAGGAAAGAGTTTCCTCCCACCCACAATTACAGCAGCCCAGGTAAACAGAGAGCTGAGCAAAGCACTGGGTCCAGATGGAGTATCGTCACGACTGCTGAAGGCCTGTGCGTTGGAGCTGGGGAGTCCTCTACAGCGCATCTTCAGCCTGAGCCTGGAACAGGGGAGAGTCCTGAGGCTTTGGAAAACATCTTGTATCACCCCAGTCCCAAAGGTATCATGTCCTAGTGAGCTGAATGACTTCCGGCCTGTCGCTCTGATGTCACATGTAATGAAGACCATGGAGCTGCTGATGCATCAAAACCTGAGGCCACAGGTCCTCCACGCCCTTGACCCTCTGCAGTTTGCATACCAGAAGAAGCTGGGAGCGGAGGATGCCATCATCTATATGCTACACCGATCCCTCTCCCACTTGGACAGAGGCAGTGGTGCTGTAAGAATTATGTTTCTGGACTTCTCTAGCGCCTTCAACACCATCCAACCTGTGCTCCTTAGGGACAAGCTGGCAGAGATGGGAGCAGATTCATACCTGGTGGCATGGATCGTGGACTATCTTACAGACAGACCTCAGTATGTGCCTCTCGGGAACTGCAGGCCCGACATTGTGGTCAGCAACACAGGAGCACCGCAGGGGACTGTACTTTCTCCGGTCCTGTTCAGCCTATATACATCAGACTTCCAATACAACTCAGAGTCCTGCCACGTGGAAAAGTTCGCTGACGACACTGCTATCGTGGGATGCATCAAGTGTGGGCAGGAGGAAGAGTATAGGAACCTAATCAAGGACTTTTGTAAATGGTACAACTCAAACCACCTACAACTGAACACTAGCAAAACCAAGGAGCTGGTGGTGGATTTTAGGAGGACCAGGCCCCTCATGGACCCCGTGATCATCAGAGGTGACTGTGTGCAGAGGGTACAGACCTATAAATAACTAGGAGTGCAGCTGGATGATAAATTGGACTGGACTGCTAATACTGATGCTCTGTGCAAACGAAGACAGAGCCGACTATACTTCCTTAGAAGGCTGGCGTCCTGCAACATCTGTAATAAGATGCTGCAGATATTCTATCAGACGGTTGTGGCGAGTGCCCTCTTCTATGCTGTGGTGTGTTGGGGAGGCAGCATAAAGAAGAGGGACGCCTCACGCCTGGACAAACAGGTGAGGAAGGCAGGCTCTATTGTAGGCACGGAGCTGGACAGTCTGACATCCGTGGCAGAGAGACGGGCACTGAGCAAGTTCCTGTCAATCATGGAGAATCCACTGCATCCATTGAACAGTATCATCTCCAGACAGAGGAGCAGCTTCAGTGACAGACTGCTGTCACTGTGCTGCTCCACTGACAGACTGAGGAGATCGTTCCTCCACACACTATGCGACTCTTCAATTCCACCCCCTTGTAAACGTTAACATTATACAAAGTTATTGTCTGTTATACCTGCATTGTTATCACTGTTTAATTTAATATTTTTTTATCAGTATGCTGCTGCTGGAATATGTGAATTTCCCCTTGGGATTAATAAAATCTATCTATCCATCCATTTACAGGGGCAGGGGTTACCCGGTGAAGACATGGCTTACGGCACCTCTAAGCAACCCACAGATGTCACAGGAATGGGCTTGTATTAATGCACACTCAACAGCGTGGGCTGTTATTGAGCAAACCTTTGTTAACTTCTGTTAAAAGCACCTCAATCTCCTCTTCTTTGAAGTTTTTTTCCCCTTTTTTTGCTTTTGACATTTTCACAGATCCTGGGCACATGTTGCAGCACTTCCTTATATGGCAAGATTTGGGGCATTGATGGGTGTGGATTATGGTAATGAATTGACAACGTGCACACGCCTGACAATTTATGATTGAATGGTATTTATGAACCTATGCAGGGTATTAAGAAAAAAATCAAGGTTTTATTTATGGTTTGTTAATGTATGGTAAGACTTTAGTGAAATCGCCTTCCACTTTCCACGTGCAAATGTGTTTGTTAATTTACAAACATTTCACAAATGAGACCCAGTATTTATGGACCAATCTTTGCTATCCACCAGTTCCTTTGACCCACGCAAAATGCTAGAAGAGCAAATAACTGACACAGCCCATTACATTATATGAATGTTGTTTACCAACTCTAATGGAGTTAATGTAGGACTGTGTCACCATACATCTGCAAGTGAATAAAGGTTACAAGTGATTTAAACTTCAAAAAGGAAACAAGATTAAAGACACAGTGTTTTTAACTTTCTTATCTTTTCACAATGGAAATAACCTTCAACCTTTGTTAACTAACTCTTGTCAACATGCATATTTATTGTTTTTAAATTCCTAGTCCCGAAACAGAGGATAGATGATTTGGCCTATTGAAAACTATAAACTGTGGGAGTAAAAAAAGTCACCTTCCACTACATGTTTATGTCCTTTCATAGCTTTCGAGGGTAATCTACCTAAAGAAAGAAAATAAACTTAAACAAGCAGAGACATTAGAAAAAGAGTTTCTTGGACATTTTTGAAATACGTTCAAGAGTTGACTATGATCTCTGAACTAGACGTGTGGTCTTAAAAGAAAGTCTTTCCATTAGTGATCTGAATGTATCACAGCCATGAGTGCAAACAGAAGTAGCAAAACCATATTTTCATCTCTTACTACCCAGTATAAAAGTGGCTAACAAAAATGATGCAAATGCTGAAACATCATATACCTTTAGGGCAGGGGTATCCTACTGCAGTCCTGGAGAGCTACCATGGCTGCAGGTTTTCATTCTAACCCTTTTCTTAATTAGTGACCAGATTTTGCTGCTAATCTATTGCACATCCATTGTTCATCATTCAACATTTCTAGAGAAAATTAACATGCTAAAGATTTAAAGCAAAACCTCTTTATGAGAAATCAACAAGGCTACAATTCTGTTTCTTTTGGTAATGAAAAACACCAAAGCAAGAAGTAGGAGCTAGCCTAAAAGTAAACCGAAGATTCTAGGGCATATGGTATTTTTAGTGAAAGTATTGCAACAGTATGCACAACAGTAAATGGTTGGTTTTTTGAATTTATAAATGGCCCAAAAAATGCTGAACATTCTGAAAAATAGTCCACATGTCCATGAGCCCTTTAGGATTCACCTGCACATAAAAATACTATTTACTGGTAGCATGGGATGTGCTGCATAACATTTACAAAAATGTAAAGCTACACTTAAAGTGTAAACCTCTTCAATTATGTTTGATAGCCTGCAAAAATAAGCTAAGACAGCATTCCTGTGAACAAGCTTACAAGGTTTGTTTCACTAAATTGGCTCTACGGGAGGCTGAAATGACCAGAATTATGCTGGCACCAAAAAAAAAAAAAAACCACAAAACACACACAACGAAGCATAAAACTTATAAATGACCCACTCACTGATGCAAATGGATTTATGAAGGCAGAAAAAGCTGCAGATACTGTATATGGGTAACTGCATCACCCTCCTGCTGTTTTTATTTGGTAATGATTGCTAAGGGATTCGGAGTGAGTGCATCCACTTGCTAGTAAGCACAAGACATCTGTAATGACAACCCATGAGTATCTAACAGGCAAAGAGGGCAGCAGGAATTAAGCCAGCAAAAACACACAGGCGTGAAATAAACTGGCGGTGAATCCTGACAGAGATATTTTGTCTTTCTGTCTACATTTAACTATAAATACATTTAGTTTTCTAATACAATTTCTAAGGCATTGACATATCAGCAGTGCCGGTGATATGTTTTAGATAGATTGCTCCCTAGCCCAAGTATATTAGTGCACCAACTGACTGTTCGGTTGTTAAACCAGGCATCTGGATCCCCGCCTTTATGATCTGTGCCCTAGGTGAATACCTAATTCGTCTTAATGGTGGCACTGGCCCTGGATATCAGATAACTTAATGTGCACCTGATTCAAACACATCAAACCTTCATCTTCATTTTTCAGTTTCAGTATCTCAAATTGTATAGTGCAAGACTCTAGACTACTACCATAATTATCTCTTTCCATGACTTCTCTGTTCTTACACTTAAAGAATAGTTCTCGTCACAAGTTGAATGCACATTTGGCAATTAATAACCTGGCCTTAATCTCACCTTCACTTACTTTAAATAATTAAGCATAATTGTTTCTTCTACTCAACCTTCTTGTCATCTTTTTTAAAGTTAAACTAATTTCCCATTTTCCTCCTTTCCCTCAATGGTTTGGTCATGGTATGGTTTCTTTCCTTCTTTGTCCCAAGGCAGCAATTTTTTTTTTCCAAATACCAAGCTTTCATTTATCTTTCAATATAAATGGATACGCAAAGACATTATACAGGGTGGGCCATTTATATGGATACACCTTAATAAAATGGGAATGGTTGGTGATATTAACTTCCTGTTTGTGGCACATTAGTATATGTGAGGGGGGAAACTTTTCAAGATGGGTGGTGACCATGGTGGCCATTTTGAAGTCAGCCATTTTGGATCCAACTTTTGTTTTTTCAATAGGAAGAAGGTCATGTGACACATCAAACTTATTGGGAATTTCACAAGAAAAACAATGGTGTGCTTGGTTTTAACGTAACTTTATTCTTGCATGAGTTATTTACAAGTTTCTGACCACTTATAAAATGTGTTCAATGTGCTGCCCATTGTGTTGGATTGTCAATGCAACCCTCTTCTCCCACTCTTCACACACTGATAGCAACACTGCAGGAGAAATGCTAGCTCAGGCTTCCAGTATCCGTAGTTTCAGGTGCTGCACATCTCGTATCTTCACAGCATAGACAATTGCCTTCAGATGACCCCAAAGATAAAAGTCTAAGGGGGTGAGATCGGGAGACCTTGGGGGCCATTCAACTGGCCCATGACGACCAATCCACTTTCCAGGAAACTGTTCATCTAGGAATGCTCGGACCTGACACCCATAATGTGGTGGTGCACCATCTTGCTGGAAAAACTCAGGGAACGTGCCAGCTTCAGTGCATAAAGAGGGAAACACATCATCATGTAGCAATTTCGCATATCCAGTGGCCTTGAGGTTTCCATTGATGAAGAATGGCCCCACTATCTTTGTACCCCATATACCACACCATACCATCATTATTTTTGTTCCAACAGTCTTGGAGGGATCTATCCAATGTGGGTTAGTGTAAGACCAATACCAGTGGTTTTGTTTGTTAACACAAACACAATGGGCAGCACATTGAACACATTTTATAAGTGGTCAGAAACTTGTAAATAACTCATGAAAGAATACAGTTACGTTAAAACCAAGCACATCATTGTTTTTCTTGTGAAATTCCCAATATGTTTGATGTGTCACATGACCCTCTTCCTATTGAAAAAACAAAAGTTGGATCCAAAATGGCTGACTTCAAAATGGCCACCATGGTCACCACCCATCTTGAAAAGTTTTCCCCCTCACATATACTAATGTGCCACAAACAGGAAGTTAATATCACCAACCATTCCCATTTTATTAAGGTGTATCCATATAAATGGCCCACCCTGTATAACATTTTGACTTTGTGCTTGCCATCAGAAATTCACTTTTTTCACTACTTGAAGATTACAGATTTTGATCATCAGATTTTGAAACATCTCACACATACAGCTCTTGAAACAACCTTGGGGAAAGACTTTAGGCTCACAATCACACACAACAAGTGGAGAGCCATTCTGCAAACAATACCTTCACCCCCAATTTGTGTTAATCACAGTGGTACTGTGCAAGAAGGGCCGGTGTAGACAGTACTTCCCGAGGAGACTCGGATCTTTTGATGCTCATAACAAGCTGTTGGAAATGTTTCATCAGTTTGTTCCAGCCAGTGTACTGCTTATTGCTGTGGTCTCCTGGGGAAGCAACTTGAGATCAAATGATGCAAAATTCCTGAACACACTTGTCAGAAAAGCCTGCCCCATCACAGGACTAACCCTGGACACAATAGAAGTGATTGTGAAAAAGAGAATAGTGGCAAAATTGGATGCCATTATGAAAAATCCCCCCAGCAGGCACTCTTTTGGAGCACTTTTAGCCACAGGCTCTTTCCTGCACGGTGTGCTAAATGCTACAGACTAAATATTTAACACTCTTTAATTTGTTATTTCTGCAAAATATACATTGTTATTTATTATTTATTTATCTATCTATAGATTGGTTGTATTATTTGTCCTGTGAATCTTTATCTTTGTTTTTTTATTTTCTGCTGCTTCATTTAAATTTCCCCTTGGGATTACTAAAGTTGATTTAATCTAATCTAATTTAGAACTGTGCATCATACAAACACCTCTAAGCTTCCAAGTACCAATATTCAGCAGCTCTCTTTGTTATAGCATTGTTGTTGCCATTTAAAGGAACGGTACATTTTATCACAGAGTGACAGTGACAGTGTGAAAAGCTGTCTGGTCTAAAACCGTATCTTATTTAATTCAGCACCCTTCGGCATGCCCCAAAAGGTATATTAAGACTCTGGAAAGAATAACTGGAATAGAAAAATGAATAGAATGATGGATGAAAGGAAAGAAGAATGGATGAATGGTACAATTCACAGTAACCGCTAAACTAAGCTCCAGAAAAATAATAAAATACAGCCCTACGAAATAAAAGAGTAATGAAAAGTTTTCTACTGTTTTTGAATGTTGTTATTGTCATTTGTTATCCTGGTATAAATTGGACAAAAAAAATACAAAGAACAAAGGACAGGAATTCATTGCCGTAATTATTGGTTATTTTTTAACCTAAGACCTGAAATGACCAGTGAGAAGAGAAGCCTGTTTGAATTTAAAGTGTAATAATCAAGACATTACACAACGTGTAAAGGGCACTGAACATTAAGTAATTATAATAACATAAAAGATCAGACAAGGCAGTGGAAGAGCATATGCAAATACTAAAACCATTACTGTTAATTTTCGCAAGGCAAATTTCAAGAAGATTAGGCAAAGTCTAAAATAAACAAACTAGGCATGCAAAAAGACAGGGAACAGTACCTATAAATCACAAAGAAGTTTATTACAAAATTTAGAAATAATAGCAAATTTAAAACAGTTATCTAGTGGATAATTAAAAAATGAAAAAATACATTTTGATAAGAAAAATGGCTATATAACTCATATAAGACAACTCCAGCATTAACTGCACAGCTTATGAGCACATGAGAACAATGGTTAAAAAATAAATTAGAAATGCCAAAGGCAGTTATATTATCATGGTATTTCCATTGAATTGCTCAAGTTCGTTATTAGATTTGTCTATTCTTGCACCTTAAGATTAACACACACACATACAGTGGGGCAAAAAAGTATTTAGTCAGCCACCAATTGTGCAAGTTCTCCCATTTAAAAAGATGAGAGAGGCCTGTAATTTTCATCATAGGTATACCTCAACTATGAGAGACAAAATGAGAAAAAACAAAATCCAGAAAATCACATTGTCTGATTTTTGAAGAATTTATTTGCAAATTATGGTGGAAAAAAGTATTTGGTCAATAACAAAAGTTCATCTCAATACTTTGTTATATACCCTTTGTTGGCAATGACAGAGGTCAAACGTTTTCTGTAAGTCTTCACAAGGTTTTCACACACTGTTGCTGGTATTTTGGCCCATTCCTCCATGCAGATCTCCCCTAGAGCAGTGGTGTTTTGGGGCTGTTGCTGGGCAACATGGACTTTCAACTCCCTCCAAAGATTTTCTATGGGGTTGAGATCTGGAGACTGGCTAGGCCACTCCAGGACCTTGAAATGCTTCTTACAAAGCCACTCCTTCGTTACCCGGGCAGTGTGTTTGGGATCATTGTCATGCTGAAAGACCCATCCATGTTTCATCTTCAATGCCCTTGCTGATGGAAGGAGGTTTTCACTCAAAATCTGATGATACATGGCCCCATTCATTCTTTCCTTTACACAGATCAGTCGTCCTGGTCCCTTTGCAGAAAAACTGCCCCAAAGCATGATGTTTCCACCCCCATGCTTTACAGTAGGTATGGTGTTCTTTGGATGCAACTCAGCATTCTTTCTCCTCCAAACACAACAAGTAGAGTTTTTACCAAAAAGTTCTATTTTGGTTTCATCTGACCATATGACATTCTCCCAATCCTCTTCTGGATCATCCAAATGCTCTCTAGCAAACTTCAGACAGGTCTGCACATGTACTGGCTTAAGCAGGGGGACACGTCTGGCACTGCAGGATTTGAGTCCCTGGCGGCGTAGTGTGTTACTGATGGTAGCCTTTGTTACTTTGGTCCCAGCTCTCTGCAGGTCATTCACTAGGTCCCCCCGTGTGGTTCTGGGATTTTTGCTCACCGTTCTTGTGATCATTTTGACCCCATGGGGTGAGATCTTGCTTGGAGCCCCAGATCGAGGGAGATTATCAGTGGTCTTGTATGTCTTCCATTTTCTAATAATTGCTCCCACAGTTGATTTCTTCACACCAAGCTGCTTACCTGTTGCAGATTCAGTCTTCCCAGCCTGGTGCAGGTCTACAATTTTGTTTCTGGTGTCCTTTGACAGATCTTTGGTCTTGGCCATAGTGGAGTTTGGAGTGTGACTGTTTGAGGTTGTGGACAGGTGTCTTTTATATTGATAATGAGTTCAAACAGGTGCCATTAATACAGGTAACGAGTGGAGGACAGAGGAGCCTCTTACAGAAGAAGTTACAGGTCTGTGAGAGCCAGAAATCTTGCTTGTTTGTAGGTGACCAAATACTTATTTTCCACCATAATTTGCAAATAAATTCTTTAAAAATCAGACAATGTGATTTTCTGGATTTTTTTTCTCATTTTTTCTATCATAGTTAAAGGAATACCTATGATGAAAATTACAGGCCTCTCTCATCTTTTTAAGTGGGAGAACTTGCATAATTGGTGGCTGACTAAATACTTTTTTGCCCCACTGTACATAGATATACATATACAGACAGACCATAAACGCAAAAGTACCGTATGAATGACACATACACAACCCATTACCCTTTAGCACTTTAACCCACACAAGTGCCATAAGAATAATACATGCACAGCCCACCTTTCCCTAGTACTTCAAGAGACTTACATTATCATTGGCACAAACAATGTATGATGTCTTAGATATATCTCAGACCTAGATATTAATTTGGTCTTCAAGAATATATTTAAACATAAAAAGGCTCAACATCCTTGGCTATAGGCCATTTATCAACCAATGATGAGTCTGTGAGTGTGAAGGAGAAAAATGAGAGATGATCAAACACTTAAAGATTAGTACTTACAAGTCCTGCTCCTCCACTTACATCAATTAGCCTGGATACATGGCGGCCTACAAGTCTCAGGAAGGATCCTGATTTGGATCTGCTGAAGGACTTGGGGAAAGTGATTGCAGGTTGTGTTGCATATTATGCATCTTACTGCAAGCAAGCAATATGATGTGGGGCCAGCAGGGATGCAGCAGGCAAAAATCACACTGTTATAGACGAGCTGAGAACAGACTCAATGACTGCTGTGTAGAACTGAATCAGCAGCTCCTGTGGAAGGTTGAGCTTCAAGTGTCACTGGAAATACATTCACTTTTTTGCCTTTTTTATGATGGGCCCTACAATACCATTTCAAGTCCCAGGAGATTATAGATCCCGGAAACGTGAAGGTTTTCACAGTTATCACAAAAGTATTAAGTATGGAGAGGGGAGATAATATTGTGGGACATCTTCTAAAGTGCACTATCATTTCCACAGTTTTGAGAGTGTTTAGCTCCAGATTGTTCTGACTAATCCAAAGGGTCAGCTACCACAACAACAACATTTATTTATATAGCACAATTTAATACAAATAATGTAGCTCAAAGTGCTTCGCAGCGGAGAAGTACTGTGTTAAAGAAGTTATGAAAAAGAAAAGGAAAAATTTAAAAAATAACGTAACTTGATTGTTAATGTAATTGTTTTGTCATTGATATGAGTGTTGTTGTCATATCTATCTATATATATATATATATCTATATATATAGCAAAATACCCGCGCTTGGCAGCGGAGAAGTAAAAAGAAAAGGAAACATTTTAATAATAACGTAACATGATTGACAATGTAATTGTTTTGTCATTGTCATGAGTGTTGCTGGCATATATATATATATATATATAGATATATATATATATACACACAGACAAACACATATATAAACATATATATACACATCATATATATATATACATATACATACATATATACATATACACATATACAAATATAGATATATACTCAGCAAAAAAAGAAACGTCCCTTTTTCAGGACTGTGTATTTCAACAATAATGTTTTAAAAATCCAAATAACTTTACAGATCTTCATTGTAAATTGTTTAAACAATGTTTCCATGCATGTTCAATTAACCATAATCAATTAGTTAACATGCACCTGTGGAATGGTCGTTAAGACCTTAACAGCTTACAGAAAGTAGGCATTTAAGGTCACAGTTCTAAAAACGCAGGACACTAAAGAGACTTGTCTACCGACTGTGAAAAACACCCAAAGAAAGATGCCCAGGGTCCCTGCTCATCTGCGTGAACGTGCATTAGGCATGCTGCAGGGAGGCATGAGGACTGCTGATGTGGCTAGGGCAATAAATTGCCATGTCCACACTGTGAGACGCCTAAGACAGCGCTACAGGGAGACAGGAAGGACAGCTGATCATCCTCGCAGTGGAAGACCACGTGTAACAACACCTGCACAGGATCGGTACATCCGAATATCACACCTGCGTGACAGGTACAGGATGGCCACAACAACTGCCCGAGTCACACCAGGAACACACAATCCCTCCATCAGTGCTCAGACTGTCCGCAATAGGCTGAGAGAGGCTGGACTGAGGGCTTGCAGGCCTGTTGTAAGGCAGGTCCTTACCAGACATCACCAGCAACAACACCGCCTATGGGCACAAACCCACCTTCGCTGGACCAGACAGGAGTGGCAAAAAGTGCGTGAGTTTCTGCATGACAGCAATGTCAGTGTTCTGCCATGGCCAGCGAAGAGCCCAGATCTCAATCCCATTGAGCACGTCTGGGACCTGTTGGATCGCAGGGTGAGGGCTAGGGCCATTCCCCCCAGAAATGTCCAGGAACTTGCAGGTGCCTTGGTGGAAGAGTGGGGTAACATATCACAGCAAGAACTGACAAATCTGGTCCAGTCCATGAGGAGGAGATGCACTGCAGTACTTCAAGCAGCTGGTGGCCACACCAGATACTGACTGGTACTTTTGATTTTGAGCCTCCCTTCATTCA
>JANRMT010062791.1:92094757-92111138 GCA_026402145.1 Polypterus bichir lapradei | reverse complement strand
ATATATATATATATATATATATATATATATATATATATATACACACATACATATATATATATATATAGCAAAATACCTGCGCTTCGCAGTGGAGAAGTAGTGTGTTAAAGAAGCAATGAAAAAGAAAAGGAAACATTTTGAAAATAACGTAACATGATTGTCAATGTAATTGTTTTGTCACTGTTATGAGTGATGAGTGTTGCTGTCATATATATATATATATATATACACATATACACATATATATACACACACACATATATACATACATATATACACATACATCCACATATATACAGTATATATATCTACATATACACACATACATATACATACACACACATATACACACAAATACATAAATATACATACACACACATATATATAAACATATATATACATACTGTACATATCTACATATATACATACATACACACACACACACACACAACTATCATATATGTTGAAGTTCTATTTAAATTTTAAATAGAAGGAATTTTTATTTAGTCGACAGAATATTATTCCGGAATAAATCAACTCAAACTTTAAATAACTTATAATATTTTGCTCTCCATAAAAATATATCCTGTCTAAATTATACAAGGTAGAAATAAAGTAAATGTTAAAAGAACAAACATTCAAATTTCTTTACTCTTATGTAATTTTATATAAAAAATAAACTTAAATTTTAAATATCCCAAAAGATTTTGCTCTCCATAAAAATATATCCTGTCAAAATTATACAAATTCAAATATGAACATGGTGCATAACAAAACCTGGAAACATAAATAAAATTTGTTCTTTTCAGCAATAACAAATCAAATCATTCAGTTTATGAACAAAGTGCGCATTTGGGAACACCGTAGTGTCGACTTGGTTCAACATTACTTGGCAACAGGGAAAGTGGGGCAAGTTGCACTGGTGCATTTGTGTCTCCCATAAAAGCAGCTTCACTTGAAATCACTTTGTGATTGTGCACGGGTAAAAACGTCCGCTGAAGTGTCAGATTCTTATTTAATTCTTCTGCTTTCTGTATCTTCTGCATTGCATTCAGGTCTTTCAGGTTACCCTGATGTTTTGTCTCATAGTGCCGTCTTAGATTAAATTCTGTAATTACACCCACATTTGCTCCAGAAATGAGACACACGGGTTTACCGGCAATGTCAGTAAACATATACTCAGCCTCCCATCGGTTTTTAAAGGCTCTATGTTCAGAATCACCTTTTCTCTTCAGCATCGTGTGGGCTAGCTTCGCAATAACTTGCAGCATCATAAGCTAGACTTGATTAACGCGGTAAGCGTTCGGTAAGGCAGCTGAAGCGCTGCATTATGGGATCTGTAGTTTATTGTGTTACCAGCGCTTCATATCCCCGGGCCATTAATAACAATAATACAATATATAAAATGATCTCGCGGGCCGGATATAATTACACGCCGGGCCGGATGTGGCCTGTGGGCCTTGAGTTTGACACATATGGACTAAATAGAACTTGAAAAGATATATTTTTTCAAATGTGATCGCGCAATTCAGATAGAGTTGATGCGCACTACAGTACATCGAGCCCGCGTGCTATTGTGGTTTTGCCTGTGTGCCTCAAGTCATCCTCCCCTCGCTCTTACTTTTTTACCGTTCATCTAATGAATACACTGAGTATGGCTTTACCAAAACAATCATTGATGGCGAATTAAGTATCCATTATTCGAGTATGTAGATCGGGGTATATATATACATATATATATACCCGCGTATCGCAGCGGAGAAGTAGTGTGTTAAAGAAGCTATGAAAAAGAAAAGGGAACATTTCAAAAATAACATAACATGACTGTCAATATACAGTAATTGTTTTGTGAGTGTTACTGAGTGTTGCTGTCATCAAGGATTTAATTATCATTATTTCTTTCAATCAGGTTCGTATTTGTAGGATGTGTTGTGTTCAAGTTACATTACGTGTTTGTCAATCGTTGTAAAGATGACAGGTTTCATTCATCGATTCATTTCTTACTGCATCTATAAACAGCTCGTCTTCTTCTTTATCTGAGACCTGACACACTGCATGCACAGGTTTTTTTTTTACACTGTCTTCCTTTAGCGGGACATTGACTTTTTCCACCGTGTGCTTTGTTTCCGCAGCAGCTGCACTTATGAATATTCTTGTATGTATCAGACGCTTCATATTTTTTTGCTGCCTTCTCAATTGTGTAATTCGGTTTTTGTTCAGCGCTCTTTGGAACTGTTGCTTTTTGTCTGTGCACTGCGTTAGTTCACGTGAGCCGCTCGGTGTACATGCATCGAAGTTTCCCAGCTGTGCTGGTGCCATGTCATGCTATGTCCATGGCTGTATTTAATGTTACCGAAGTCCTGGCACTTAAAACTTTCTCTCGCAGTTTCGCTGAGTTTGTGCCAAACACCACCCTGACCATCTCATCTTCCTCTGCATAAGCACAGTCCTTCACCCGTGAATATTTAGTGGCAGTTTGCTATTGGATTGCTGCTGATGGACGGCCTTATATGGGCAGGCACTAAATTACAAACGCCAGCGGCAGCGTGTCTATGAACTTAATTTAAAGTTTAGGTTTACATCGTGCTTTGTTTCCGAAGTAGCAGAACTCATGAATATGGTTGTATATGTCACTCGCTCGCTTCTTATTGTTTCGCTGCCTTCTCAATTATATAATGCATGTTTTCATCAGCGCTTTTTGGGGCTCTTCCTGGTTTTCTACGTACTGCGTGATTACGTGGGAGGCGTGATGATGTCACACGAAACTCCGCCCCCACGGCTTTCGAGCTCATCTCCATTACAGTAAATGGAGAAAAACAGCTTCCAGTTATGACCATTACACGTAGAATTTCAAAATGAAACCTGCTTAACTTTTGTAATTGAGCTGTAAGGAATAAGCCTGCCAAATTTCAGCCTTCTACCTACACGGGAAGTTGGAGAATTAGTGATGAATGAGTGAGTGAGTCAGTGAGTGAGTCAGTCAGTCAGTGAGGGCTTTGCCTTTTATTAGTATAGATAGTATTAGTATATAGTATTAGTATATATATATATATATACATAGTGTATTGTGGAGGCGGAGGAGCTTTGTGCACATTATTGAAGAAAAAATTATTTCTGGTACTTTTACCTGGTGTGTTGACGTGTTGTCTGTGGGTTTGGAGGGGCGACATCGCCCTCTAGTGTCACAATATATATATAAAATGCACAGTTGACTCACTCACTGATCAACAAAAAAATTTCCCATTTAATTAAAAAGCTGAAATTTAGGGTGGTACATACAATAATACAATACAATTTGTTTCTATATAGGGCTTCACTGAGTGCAAGCAATGAGCACTGTGACAAATTCTCAGTTAAAATGCAAGTATAGATTATAGTAATTAATAAACACAGAATTTAGTAAATATAAAGATACAGATTTGCGAAAAGACACAGAGGCCTTAGTGGAAACTTATTAACACAAATGGAAACCAACATCTGTCTATTAATTGTTTAATTATGACCAACTGACAATGGAAGGAATCGGAATTGCAAGAAAGAAAGTCAAAGCCAGTCAGACCCATGCAGAGTCAGCAGAAGCCAGGCAAAGTCTTAGCAGCAAGAGAGAGACATTTTGATAATCAATACTTAAGAGTAACCCCCTCACATAGAAACAATAAATACCACAAAATCTCAAAATGCTTTGAATGATTTGATTGAAATTCAATGACGTAATAGAGAAAAGGAAATTTGTCATTATTTGCTGATAATAATGCTGTAGTGAGCGGTCTATTCTTAGTAAAAGAGGCCAAAGTGGAAGTTCTGCTGAAAGAAGACATGCTTAGCAAGTAGCATCCTCGAGTACAAGCAGTACTCTCTAATTCTTCAACTTTTTCTTACTCTTCATGATGCGTTATGAAATACATATACGTTTGAATAGGGCTGTCATTGTTGTCCCCCTTGGACTGTCAATCTCACTTATATACAGTACATACACTTTAAACAACAGGATAGGTAACAGGGGCCCTTTGTGGCAAAATACAATATTGCGGAGAACTGGGGTGTTCCCATGGAGATCAGGTCGCGATGTGCCACTAAGCTCTGGTTCTGAGAAACACTTTAAGCCCTAGGTACAGCCTAACCATGGAGTGAAATCATGTCTTAGTCAGTTTTGTCTCTTGTGCAGCTTAGTAAAGGAGTCCCACATGGATAGAACATGGAAGGGGTGAACATTGCACTTAATTCACCATGTTATTTCTTTTCACTTTTTCTTTTCTGTACAATGCTTAAAACACTCATTAAAAGCGTAGCCTGTAAATAACTGTCAGTTCTGTGTATTACAAGTTAAAGTAAAACAAGATTCAGTATATACTGCCTTTTTTCTAAACCCTCCTAAACTTTGTAATGGTTTGTAAGATTACAGATCAAAGCGTTAACATTCAAATATGATTAAAGCTACCATCTACTGTATACACAATGTGATACAGGGTAAAATTATATTTATAACCAAAATTCCCATTATTCCTATTGACTAATTGTTTAAATTCAAAAGAATATAGTTTTCCTGCAAAATTGTATTTTCCAATGACCGTTAACACAAGCCATGGTCAATCATTAGGAAATGCAAGAACTGATCTAGGGCACGAATGTTCTACTTATTGCCAATTGTATCCAGCATAGGTAAGAGTAAAGAGCTCTAGTGAACTAATAATTTTAGCCCCTAGTAAAATTTAAAAAAAAAAAAACTTCTATATAACCAGCAGCACTATAACTGATGGCCATTGTCGTAGGAAATTTTCCAGGCAAAGCCAGGTAACAGAGTTAGTATAATATAAGCATAGTTAGTATAGAATAACATTCACAAACCATATTAATCCAGTTCAGGGTTGGAGGTAGAGGGTGGAGTCTGTCCTTGCAGCACTGCAAGCAAAGTGGGAGCCAACTCTACACTAGGTGTCAGATCATCACAAGGCCAAAGTTACACTAAAACTTAGACCAGATTGGATAGAGAGGAAAGACAGAGAGGAAAATTGAACAGCCTAGAAGACAATCTATGTAGACATGGGTCGAACAAGTGGAAACACAGACCGATCAAAAGATTTGGGGCCAGGACACAGTAACAGTGAAGTAGGATCACTAACCACTGTGATACCATGTTGTGATATAATGTTTTTGAACTACTGCAAAATAGACTTCATGTTTTTGAAATTTCGCTACATCTTAAATCGCCAAACCAAAAATTTTGAGGATGGCTTCTACCTGAAATTGTGTGTTCTCTGTATGTTGATTTCAGCACCATTCCCATAGTCTTATTTGCTATTTTATAATTTTTAAATTATAAAAAAAATTGTGTGTGAGAGGATTATTTATGTTATGAACAAGAACTGCATTTACCGCAGTTTTCTGATATGTGGCAATTGGTACTATGTCAGGCTGCGCTTGCACCACCCTGACCAGAGTAAAGGTTCTTCAAACTTTTTTTAATAGGTTATGCTTATAAAACAAGCATTTACATCTTGAAATATATCATTCTTTAGGGCCTGTGCTAAATCTTGTCATACAAATAAAAGGATTACAGTTAAAACTGAATTAAAAGAATCGTATTAATACATTGTCTTCTAGTTTAGCATTTTAGGAGCTAATCCATTAAGCAAATTTAAAACAGATCTGTTCTCTAATATGCTGCATCAAACAGGCTCTCACTACAGTATTACAGAAGAATACCAAAATTAACATATAAAGCAGCGGAGTGATGCTTTAGTTTAGCCTTGATTGAGAATGTTTAAAGAACATCTTTAAATTAAGGCTTTCACATGCTGAAGCTAATAACATTTCATGGTATTGTACTGTTAGAATCAGTCATATTGCAGTTCTGTATTTTTGAACCCAAGTTATTTTTCACATTTGGGGTATATATTTATTTGACCAGGAAACCTGTGTTGTTAAGTGAAGCTCTACTTACCAAAAAAAGAAAAGAAAAATAAGTAACATTTGCAGAAGACAGAACATGTTAACTTTATAACCGAGGATGTTCCGGCATATTGATTTATGTCATGTCTTGAGATGCATTGGAAGCAAAGGCAAGTATTCTTATTTTCTTATTGAGAATCAAATATTTTTAAAGAGGTCTGGTTACCCTCTTCACTGCTTTGTTTCTTCACATACATAGCAACCCAGGACACTTGGGAGAATGAATGCTGAATTTTCAATCCTTCTTTGGTGAAAGCAGAAATTATACATATTCCATTATTCCATTTCATTTACACATCCCTTGCATGCTTAATTCTGAAAGTCTGTAGATGAAAGATAAAGTCATAAAAGCTAGAGACATGCTTTACTTCCTGATTATTCATCCATCCATTCATTATCCAACCAGCTATATCCTAACTACAGGGTTACCAAAGGGCACGCACACACACACACACCAAGCACACTCTAGAGACAATTTAGAATCGGCAATGCACCTAACCTGCATGTCTTTGGACTGTGGGAGGAAACCAGAGTACCCAGAGGAAACCCAAGCAGACATTGGGAGAACATGCAAACTCCGCATAGGGAGGACCCAGGAAGTGAACATGGGTCTCCTAACTGCGAGGCAGCAGCGCTACCCACTGCGCTACCGTGCCACCCCACTTCCTGATTATTAAGGATATTTTACCCCATGGTGCTTCCAATTGTCTCTGTAGCACCTTGGTTGATGTTTACATGAGAACTCCACCCATGCCATGAAACCTGAGAAAAAGTATCCTTCCCTGGGAAAAGACAGAAGTAAGATTTTGTAATAAAAGTCTCTGTATTATAAAAAAAATCCTGGAAAGGAAAAGCAGGGCGACGAGACGTGATCTTCTCAGAAGACAATTAAAAGACCCACGAGACGCAAGCAATATCAAATAAAAGAGCACAGCCAACAAACACTCAGTCGTGTAAAGGCACGTAGCACACACAGATCCTATGCTCTCAGCACATATAAAGCGTATAAGGACAATACGTTCTAGATGAAACGTCAACGACTAAGCAAAGCAGAAAGAGCAGCGTGGAGAAAAGAGACCCATGTGCATTGGAGAGAAAAAAAGGCAGATAAGAGATTATGAAAGCATTGGAGTTCGAAAGGCTCAAACAAACGATGGCACGATACACATGCAGAGAAAGGTAAAGAATATGAAAGCAGTAAAATTCGAAAGTATTGCAGCGTACCAGCCAGGTTGAAGCCTTTTTTGTTTTAAGTGACTGTTAGGTCCGATTGAGGAAGGGCGGAGTACAGCACGGAAGACTGATAGCGGGGTATTGATTGATACAGTAAGGGGGGGGCGAGACCCAGGGGATGAGGGGTTGGAGAGGGTGCTAGAAAGTTGTTTTTGGGGTTACGAAGTAACACTTTATTATGTCAGTCACTACAGTATCAAAAAAAAAGATAGCAAAGATCGCATTAGCGCAAACAAAAGGAAATTAATCATCAGAACCAGGTGTAATTGAAAAAAATAGCAGGACAAAGCGAGGTCAGAAATAAAAGGCAAAGAGCAGAAAACAAAGTCTTTCGTCTTTGCATCATTCAATGCATAAAACGTAGATTTATACAATAATGGACCATACGCTATGAGAATCTGTGGTCCTGCAACAGTTAAAGCAACGACAAGTTTAAGTTCTAAGAAAACACAATTCGGACAGGTGTATATTTATGATCACGGAAAAGAGATCACAACGCGAGCAGCAGAGACACGAAGTGGCAAAAAGGACAGCAGCTGTACAGGCTTTAAAATGATCGACACGGCCCCCCCTTCACAACACGAACAGAAATGTACATCCTGCAAGAAAGAGATTTAACTACGCCCGGGGCCGAAAATAAAGTACAAGTATTGTTTTTACATCGTCACGTGAGACAAGGCAGTGAGCCATCATTTAAACAAGTCCACGGACATCTAACCTAGCAGTTGTTGGATTGCTTTTGGCAGACACGCATCATGTGCTCCCAGCTCTTGGTCGAGCCTCGGGTTAACAATGACCGCCACCAGTACTGTTAGCCAACAGGGTGCTGGCAGAAATTGGGCTACTGTTGGCCGAAGATGAAGAAGGAGAAGAACAGGGGGGAGACGTGTCCGGAGGCAGGAGGAGAGGAGGAAAGTAAAGAGAGTGGAACTAAGGGTAGGAACTTTGAATGTTGGCAGTATGACTGGTAAGGGGAGAGAGTTAGCAGATATGATGGAGAGAAGGAAGGTTGATATATTGTGCGTGCAAGATACTAAATGGAAGGGAAGTAAGGCCAGGTAGATCAGAGGTGGATTCAAATTGTTCTATCATGTTGTGGATGGGAGGAGAAATGGAGTAGGGGTTATTCTGAAGGAACAGTACGTCAAGAGTGTTTTGAAGGAGACAAGAGTGTCAGACAGAGTAATGATTATGAAGTTGGAAATTGGAGGTGTGATGATGAATGTTGTTAGTGCATATGCACCGCAAGTTGGGTGTGCAATGGGTGAGAAAGAAACTTTTTGGAGTGAGTTGGATGAAGTGATGAACAGTGAACCCAAGGGACAGTAAGTGGTGATTGGAGCGGATTTCAATGAGCATGTTGGTGAAGGGAACAGAGGAGACGAGGAGGTGATGGGTAGGTATGGTAATGAAGAAGGTCAGAGGATAGTGGATTTTGCCAAAAGGATGGACATGGCTGTGGTGAATACATATTTTAAGAAAAGGGGGGATCATAGGGTTACGTACAAGAGTGGAGGAAGATGCACACAGGTAGATTACATCTTATGCAGAAGAGTTGATCTGAAAGAGACTGAAGAATGCAAAGTGGTGTCAGGGGAAAGTGTAGTTAAGCAGCATAGGATGGTTGTCTGTAGGATGACGCTGGAAATCAAAAAGAGGAAGAGAGTGAGGGCAGAGCCAAGGATCAAATGATGGAAGTTGAAAAAGGAAGACTGCAAGGTTGAGTTTAGGGAGGAGGTGAGACAGGCACTGGGTGGCAGTGAAGAGTTACCAGACAGCTGGCAAACTACAGCAGATGTTGTAAGGGTGACAGCAAGAAGGGTGCTTGGCGTGACATCTGGAAAGAGGAAGGAGGAAAAGGAAACCTGGTGGTTGAATGAGGAAATACAGGAGAGTATACAGAGGAAGAGGATGGCAAAGAAGAAGTGGGATAATCAGAGAGATGCAGAAAGTAGACAAAAGTACGAGGAGATAAGGCGCAAGGTGAAGAGAGAGGTGGCGAAGGCTAAAGAAAAGGCGTATGATGAGTTGTATGACAGGTTGGACACTAAGGAGGGAGAAAAGGACCTGTACCGATTGGCTAGACAGAGGGACTGAGCTGGGAAAGATGTGCAGGAGGTTAGAGTGATAAAGGATAAAGATGGAAACGTACTCACAAGCGAGCAGAGTGTGTTGAGCAGATGGAAAGAGTACTTTGAGAGGCTGATGAATGAAAAGAACAAGAATGAGAAGAGGTTGGATGATGTGGAGATAGTGAATCAGAAAGTGCGATGGATTAGCAAGGAGGAAGTAAGAACAGCTATGAAGAGGATGAAAAATGGAAAAGCTGTTGGTCCAGATGACATACCTATGGAAGTATGGAGGTGTTTAGGGGAGATGGCAGTGGCGTTTTTTTAACCAGATTGTTTAATGGAATCTTGGAAAGTGAGAGGATGCCTGAGGAGTGAAGAAGTATACTGGTGGCAATATTTAAGAATAAGGGGGATGTGCAGGACTGCAGTACTACAGGGGAATAAAATTGATGAGCCACAGCATAAAGTTATGGGAAAGAGTAGTGGAAGCTAGGTTAAGAAGTGAGGTGATGATTAGTGAGCAGCAGTATGGTTTCATGCCAAGAAAGAGCACCACAGATGCAATGTTTGCTCTGAGGATGTTAATTGAGAAGTTTAGAGAAGGCCAGAAGGAGTTGCATTGCGTCTTTGTGGACAAGGAGAAAGCACATGACAGGGTGCCTCGAGAGGAGCTGTGGTATTGTATGAGGAAGTTGGGAGTGGCAAAGAAGTACGTAACAGTTGTACAGGATATGTATGAGGGAAGTGTAACAGTGGTGAGGTCTGCGGTAGGAGTGACAGATGCATTCAAGCTGGAGGTGGGATTACATTAGGGATTGGCTCTGAGCCCTTTCTTATTTGCAATGGTGATGGACAGGTTGACAGACGAGATTAGACAGGAGTCCCTGTGGACTGTGATGTTTGCTGATGACATTGTGATCTGTAGTGAGAGTAGGGAGCAGGTTGAGGAGACCCTGGAGAAGTGGAGATATGCTCTAGAGAGGAGAGGAATGAAGGTCAGTAGGAACAAGATAGAACACATGTGTGTAAATGAGAGGGAGGTCAGTGGAATGGTGAGAATGCAGGGAGTAGCGTTGGCGAAGGTGGATGAGTTTAAATACTTGGGATCAACAGTACAGAGTAATGGGGATTGTGAAAGAGAGGTGAAAAAGAGAGTGCAGGCAGGGTGGAACGGGTGGAGAAGCAAGCAAAAAACTATGAGTTCTGTTTTGTATGTAGGAGACGGTGGCACTGACCAGAAAGCAGGAGCTGGAGGTGGCAGAGTTAAAGATGCTAAGGTTTGCATTGGGTGTGACAAGGATGGACAGGATTAGAAATGAGTACATTAGAGGGTCAGCTCAAGTTGGACGGTTGGGAGACAAAGTCAGGGAGGCGAGATTGCATTGGTTTGGACATGTGCAGAGGAGAGATGCTGGGTATATTGGGAGAAGGATGCTAAGGATAGAGCTGCCAGGGAAGAGGAAAAGAGGAAGGCCTAAGACAAGGTTTATGGACGTGGTGAGAGAGGATATGCAGGTGATGGGTGTAACAGAACAAGATGCAGAGAACAGAAAGATACGGAAGAAGATGATCCGCTGTGCCGACTCCTAACGGGAGCAACTGAAAGAAGAAGAAGAAGACATACCTACAAAACCAGAAAGCACTTTTCCTGCAATTGGAACTTCTTCTGCTTTGAAGTGTGTTTCGTTTCTTCTGTAGCCCCACTGTCCGCAATTTTTAAGTACTTCAGTTGATAGCTTTTTTTATATTTATTAATGTAGTTTCATTTAACAATGCATGTTTCTGTGGCAAATTAATGCATTCCAAAACTGTGAAAATACAGTATAAATATGACTTCAAAAATACCACTCTTATCCTTTAAACACAGCAGATGGATCATATCTATTCAATGAATGTTATAGCAACACTGGACACGCTCAATCACGGTCTATTTAGAAATACTCAAATTAAATTCAATTAACACTGAAGTATTTGGCACATGAGGAGAAATTGGAACACAAATATAAATACAAGAAAAATATGTGAACTTCAAACATAAAGAATTTAACCCAAGTCACTGGATCTACAAGGCAACGGAATATTGTCCTATTTTGTAGCCCAATGTATTTGTACCAAACTGACAAAAAAGAAAATTCAACTTCATTAAATATTGTTTGTGTATTTCACAAATGCTTTCTCCAAAGTTAACTCACCCATAGCTTCAGAATAATTTATCTTTTATTCCAGTACTTTAGTAAGATCTGAAAAATAATGTGGAAGGTAAGTTGTCTTTAAGGATAATGGCCAGAAGTCTGACATTCTTAGATTTCTTTGCAGTTAATCTCAGAATGAATGAAGGGCTGCAGAATGCCAAGTCTTGGCTGTCATGCCGAGCAGCTCTGTCTTGGAGAAGATGGACTGAAAGTGGTATTCATTTGGAGTCATCTATTAGTCTGAGAATGTTAGACAGAGAACTGGAAAAATAACTGCATATCTCTGAGAGGAAAAGAGTACAAAGCAATACGAAATAGTTGTGCAACAATAAGGCACATAACAACATTTTACATGAGCAGAACTGGACAGTTCTCTCAAGAACAGTCAGAAAGTTTGGGTTGAAGGATGCGGAGAATTCAGGAAAGATGCTATGGAGGCAAGTGTAGCTAAATGGATAGTGTAGTGAAACACAGGATAGCAGTTTTGAACATGAAGGCAGACTAATTAATGTCATGTAAGTTATCTGAAACTGAAGATAGGTGTTTAGAATAGCATATTCCTAGAAGAAGGGTATAAGACAACATACAGAACAACAGAAACACAACATCATAAACTAAGAAGTGGCCTTTTAAGTGGTAAACACTGAGAAGAACAGTATTATGAGGTCGGTGGTGATGAAAACATTACTTTTCAATACAATTCTTAATAAAAATAATGGTCTTGTTTAATGTTCACAAAGCTCTTATACTCTGCACACATAAAAATGTCTATTGTTGACTTGATGTCTTCATCACTGGCATAGCACCTCTTAAGTAGGGGAGGAACAGGGAGTAGTCATATGGGACTTTTCTAAAAAAAAAAAAAAAAAAGGGCGATGAATGTACATTTTCTAAAGAATCATTTTAAAATTATTCGATTATGCGCAAGGGCATTGTCATGAGGTAGAACTGTGTCAAAAGCTTTTTCCTGATTGATTGCTACAGATGCCAAGCTAAATCAGACTACAGACTCAACATTATATACAGTAAGATCATGCACATGATAATGCCAGCACTGGCTTGAATTTTGTTGATGCTGATTGAACTCAGTGTCATGGTAATGAATCTACATTTTATTTTAGAGTTATATAGCTCTATCATTTTTCCCAGTTTGAATTAAATAACACAAGATGTTCCTTGAAACTTTGGATGTGGTGATGCTTCATGCCAGCAATCAAAATTGTGGTAATCCACCTAGCACATATCTTGCCCATGTTTAATTCTTTGTCATGAATGGATACAATTGACACAAAACTAAACCCAACCAATAGTGACTGCTATCCCATATAATGCCAACCTTTGATTTTCTTTTACAATTCACTCCATGGAGGCAACTTGTTCTTCTTTCACCAATGTGAAATGCCAGCTAGACCTTGAGTCAGAGGTGGATCATGGAAGAAAAACTGTTGCAAGACATGAGCAAAGTATGAAAACTCCAAACATACAACATTCGAGCACCGGATTCAAATACAGGACGCTGGGCAACAGCTCAAACAACAGCACGACCGTGCTGCTCATGTTTGTTGTATATACAGTAAATGCATTTGTCAGCTTAATTGAAATAACTCTCCCATAAAAACAGAATTTATTTTTCAGTTGCAACCGAAGCGCTTTCAAGATCATTGATACCGGATATTAAAGTCATGAAAAATACAAAATATTAAACCAGAATGAAAATATTTAATTTGCATGTTACTTCTTTTAATTTGTAAACAATGTCCACGTTTTTAAATTTAACCAGTACTGTACCCATCCAAACCTTTATCCATCCGTTTCTCTCACTTCGAACCCGCTGAATCCTGTTGTGGGTTATAGGTCAATGTCATTTTATGTACACCCCCTAGATTTCTGACAATGGTTTAGCCCAATGTTTTATGAACCTGCTTCGTGGGGCCCGCTGGTAAAGTCCATTTGCGAGTATGGATCTTGGTGGGGGTGAGTGGGAAAGGATGCTGATTGAGCGGGTGCCTGTCTTGCCGGGTTTTCCCTTACGAAGCTGTAGGGACGAAGCAAACACAGTCGGGGAGCCCAGCCAGACCTTAAACACGGGACTTTTCCACTTGAGCGAAGAAGTTTTGGTGTTCATCCTGCGCTTTTTAGACCCTTTCTCTTTACTCAGAGCGGGAAGCACGTGCAAGAGGCTCTTCAGGATTTGTAGCTGTAGCTCCATATGGACCCGGCACTGCCAGGTTAGGAACAACGTTAAGCTCTACTTTGGTGGTAGTACATTAAAAAGCTTTGTTGTAAAATCATTGGTATTCCTTGAAACGGTTTCACATACAGTCCCTTTAGTCGATTTCTAACTATTTGAAGCCCATCCCGTCTTTACGTTCGCGGTAAATGAATTAAAAGCGCGTATTGCCTTATCGGTTCAGTCGATCAATTTGCAGTTACGCTGCGCCATTTTTAATCTTCGAAGAATAGCCATGTAAAGAGTAAAGGAGCTATAAAACGTACTAATTTGTCAATTGGTTAAAGTGTGTTTCTGGTTCCTTTCATAGTGTTATAGTTACGAATTGCGTTTTGTTTTATTTGGTAAGCGTTAAGTTCTGGACGAAAAATTCTTTCGATCATTGTGCACATGTTTATTCCACAAAGATGCGGTTATTTGCATGTTTTCTTTTGATTTTTCGCAACCCTCCAGTTTCAAAACCTAAAACTGCACACCGGCAGTCGTCCCCGCCTTTGGTGCAAGTAGCGCTTTTTTAATGTTTTATGAAACACTCTATCCAAGTGTTCACTTTGAAAAGCGTTTTTGCCTATAAAATTGAGCAACGTACAGTTCTAATTAGTGAGATGCAAATCTTCTTTCTCCATCTTTTCCCTCTTCTATATGGTGTCGATATGTTTGATCTGCCCTTTCCGTAGAGCTCGGTCCTGCACCTCCTCCCCAGTCGGACCTTTTTTTTTTATTAAATCTTTTACTCTTTCCATCCACCACCGCTTTGGCCACCCTTGCTTTCTCTTCCTCTGTACGTCTGTTACAATCGCTCTTTTGCCCACCTATTCATTGCCTCTCCTCACCTCGCATCCATAACACTTCACCTTGCTTTCATATACTTTCTTGGATATCTCTTCCACTTTTGTTGTATCTCGGACTCATTTCTAATTCTGTCCTTTTTTTTTTTTTTTTTTTTTTTTTTTTTTGTAACTCCTGCCATTTATCTTAACATTCTGATTTATGTCAAATCCAACTTCTCCTCAGCTCCCTTCATTGCCCCTTGTCTCCACTCTATACATCATTGCTGGTCATACCACTATCTTAAACTTTTAACCTTCGTTTTCATTATTCTATCATACAGTAGTCCTGATACTTTAATTGTTCCATCCACACTACACTGTATTGGTCATCTCTACATATAATTTTTGTTGTCTTAGGCTACCTAGATATTTAAACTTGTCCACTCTTTTCAATAGCTCTCCCTGTAGGCTAACCTCTGAGTTCTGATCATCATTAAACATCATATATTCTGTCTGTCTTCCTGTTTATCTCCAATCCTCCATCTTCCAAAGCCCTTTTCCATTTTTCCAACTTCCTCTCCACTACCTCTTTTCTGGTGTTACACAACATAATGTCTTCAGCAAAAAAGCATGCACCAGGGAGATTGGTATTCTGTTCCATGACTTGACACATAACCAGATGAAAGAGCTAAAGACTTGAAAGACATCCATGGTGATTCTAGCCATTCTTATTTGTATATGGTTGCTATCTGAGTTTTCAGGGTTCAAAGATGGCCAAGTAAAAAGTAATTGACTTGTACAGTATATTGCATATTTTCTTGGCTTTTCCTTTAGGTCAGTTGTGTTAAGACTCCAGTCCTGATGGGCTGCAGTGGCTGCAAGTTTTCATTCTAACTCTTTTCCTAATCAGTGAGAAGTTTTCACTGCTAATTAACTCTTTTTTCCCTTCATTTTAATAGCCCTGTTTTAAGGATTCAGTTCTGAATTGCTTCATTTTTATATTAAATGGCAGCCAAACAAATGAGATGCGAAATCAGCCAACACATGACCAGCTAAATTAGAATGTCAAACTCCAGCCAATTTCACTACAACTAGTTTCTTAATGAGAAGCCAATTCTTGCTGTTAATTAAAGCTGTTATTGAATATCATGACTTGTTGCTGCTCTTGTTCTGCCACAGCAGACTGTTGACTTTGTTTTTTCTAAGACCATCAAGGTGTGTTGGTGACCTGAGCAGACCAACATGACCGCAACCTTCATCTTTGTCTTGTTAGCTGGTCACTTGCTTTGTGTCTTGTTGTTTGGCTGCTCATTAGGAAAAAAGAAACGACTAAGGGGTCTGAGTCACATCAATTGATAGTAAGGCAAAACAAGTTAATCATCAGCAAAAACGGCTCACTTAGAAGGTGGCTTGAATGAAAACCTGCAGCCACTGCGTTCCCCCCAGGATCAGAGTTGGACACCATTGCTGTAGGTGCAAAGAGCCTAACTTGCAAGAAGCAGGGCTCTACCAGGGTCTGCATGGGGTCCCTCACAACAGAAATAGGGAGGGGAAAACGTGTGTGTGTGTGTGTGTGTATGTATCATGTGTGCCGAACTACATTGCGCATGTTAAAGTTGTCTGTGAAGGGCTCCCTGTTTAAACTCAGCTGCCAGTTGTGAATTGGGCTCTTCGTCGCACAGCATTATGATTTTTTATAAGGGAAACAATTACAAAAGAAAACCCTTGGACATTGATTCGATAGGAACGGCCTACTCGGAATCACTGTCCGAATAGTAATTATGTGATGGTGTTGGAGCATTTCTGCTTCTGTCCGTTCACAATCCGTCTTGTTTTCACGACGCTGTCGTTTCCTCTCACAATCTCTTCTCAACCTTTCTCCAATCTTGCAGGTTGCTTTGTGGCAATCCAAAGAGTAAGGCAATATACACGGAG
>JANRMT010062791.1:92004843-92079770 GCA_026402145.1 Polypterus bichir lapradei | reverse complement strand
AACACTCATGACAATGACAAAACAATTATATTGTCAATCATGTTACGTTATTAAAATGTTTCCGGGTATTCTGCTAGGATATATATATATATATATATATATAAAAATAAATAATACACACACTAATAAAAGGCAAAGGACTGACTGACTCACTCACTCATCACTAATTCTCCAACTTCCCGTGTAGGTAAAAGGCTGAAATTTGGCAGGCTTATTCCTTACAGCTCACTTCCAAAAGTTAAGCAGGTTTCATTTCGAAATTCTACACATAACGGTCAACAACGTCCGCCATGTTGAACTTTCTTATTTTTTCTTATTTTGGTCATATTACAACTGGAGGGCCGAACTGACAACGTGGCATACAAAGAGATCCTTAACAAATAATTATTGATATATTTTCCCTCAGTTTATAAAGGTTTAATTTTCTTCTTAATAAAAATTTTAAGGCAGTACTTCACCGCTGCGAAGCTCGGGTATTTTGCTATATATGTATGTGTGTGTATATATATATATGTATATGTATATATGTGTGTGTGTGTGTGTAATTTAGAGGGTTTTTTAATGTGCTTATTTTTATTGAATTTATTAAAAGCATATAACATTCCATAGAATCAATTCAAACTTAACAAAATTAAAATTGAATCAACCCCCACCCATGAGAGAGGAAGGCCAATAACCAGAGCAAAATTAAGAGTAGTAAAGAGAAAGGAGTATTTCCCCCCAATATAAATGCTTATTCTGAAATGTTATTGATTAGGTCCTACCAGGTTTTAAACTTTTGATCAGATCCTCTAAGTGAGATTTTTTTTTTCCCCCCAGTTTCAAATAGTATTCAACATCAGTTATCCACTTGGAATAGGTGGCTTAGGATTCTTCCAGTTGAGCAAGAAAAGTCTACATGCTAGTAGTGAAGTAAAGGCAATTAGTTTGTCCTTCTCCACTTTAAGCCCTTCTGGGAGTACACCAAACAGCTGTTAATTGATTAGGAGAGATTGTGACACCAAGGCTGTTGTGATAGGCATTTAAAAATGTTCATCCAGAATGATGTTAGTTTGGTGCACACCCAAAACATGTGGCCCAGTGAAGATGGGGCTCGATTGCAACATTCACATGTTGAATCTTGCCCTGGAAACATCTTGGACAAATTTAAACAAGATAGATGTGCTCAGTAAAAGATGTTAAGTCAAATAATTGAATGTTTTGCACATATGTAGCTACAGTGAATTCTGTGCATGGCTGCCTTCCACTCAGTTTCTGAAATGTTGAGTAAGAGATCCTTTTCCCACTGCCCTCTGGGATCTTTTAAAGGAAGGGACTTTAAAATGTTTTTGTATATTCTAGAAATGCTGTCTGAGTCCCTAAAACTGATCAATATCTCTTCTGGAAGAGAAATAGGTGAGAGGTGAAGAAAGTTGGGCAGATTTCGTTTAGCAAAGTTTCTAATTTGGAGATAGTGGAAAAATTGTGTTGATGGAAGATTACATTTGGAGTATAATTGTTCATAGGATGCAAAGACATTATTTATATTCAAATCTGCCACCCAGTAATAAAACTGGAAATTTCGGTAGAGCTATGCTGACTTCTGATTTAGGTAGTTGTAGGATCGCCTTTTGAATACGGGGATTTTTTGAATTGCAAATAAATGATTGAATCTTAATTTCTTAAAAAAAAAAAAAAAAAAAAAAATAGATATGGGGATGTTTTGAAATGGGAACAGAAGCTTAGGGAGGATTTTCATCTTCGCAATGTTAATTCTTCCTGCTAAAGTAAGATGGACGGTAGACCATCTATGCCTGTCTTGTTTAGTTTTACACATGCAAACAGAAAGTTTGTTGAAAAATAGCTTTACATTTGCTTGTGATGTTGACCCCTAAGTATTTAAACTGATCTGCAATGATAAAAGGTTAGATATCCAATCTAATGTTTGCTAGAGAATTCACTGGAAAGAACACACTTGTTCAAATTAATTTTAAGTCCAGATATCTTTTGAAATTCTGCTAGTGCTGTACAAACTGAAGCCTCTGGTCTGGTATACATTAGTGTGATCCATGCACATGTGTTCGGGCCAAACCCAAGTTTATGCAAAGTGGTGAACAGGTAATCCCATTCAGCCATATCAAATGCTTTTTATGTATCCAGAGATATGATCTGTGGAGTGTTAGACTTTGTGGGTGAATATATTACATTAAATTGTCGTAGAATATTGTAAGCCAAATGTCTATCTTTTAATAAATCCAGTTTGCTCTTGTGATATTACTTTAGGGAGCACTTTTTCAGTCCTTCTAGCTAGGGCTTTGGAGAGTATCTTAACATTATTATTCAGAAGTGAAATTGGTCTGTATGATGCACATTGTTGTTTTTCTTTGCAAGATCAGTAATTAATGCTTGGCAAAGTTTGAGGTAGAATTTTTGGTTCTGACTTCTAGAAATCTTGCTAAGAGGGGAGCTAACTTTACTAAATTTTTTTATAAATTTTTTTTTTTTATAAAATTCAGCAGGGTAGTGATCAGGACCTGCTGCTTTCCCACTCTGAAGTGATTTTGTAGTATCTAGTAATTCTGATAATGTCAGAGGTTTATCCAGTTCCTCTGCACTTAGAATAATTGATATTGCATTCCGTACTAACTGCTTATGGATTTTTTTGCACTATGATCTTGTTAGCTTTCTCAGTGTTTCGTAGTAATGATGTTGCAATTTAAAAATCAGTTCTGTTTCTTTTGTTTTCAAGAGGTTGAGTTCTGATTGCAAAGCTTTCTTTTTCCTAAAGTGCCTCATTTGGAGACTTGGCATGTTCTTGATCTATTCTGGTCATTTCTCTGATTTAACTCTGATGCCTTCTTGGTTTCTGGTTTATTTTTGTGGGAAAGATGTGAGATAATCTGACCTTTTTTAAAAACCCTGCAGTGTTTCCCAGGGTATTCCTGCAGAAACCTTTTGAGGAAGCATTTGTCTCTTTATATAAAAAAAGTTTGCTTAGATATAAATTCTGTATAGTTCTTTTTAGCTAATGACAGGGGGTTAAGATGGAAGGTGTGAGAGGAGTATGTGGAGCACAGTGAGCTTCATGATCAGAGCGGCATGGTCAGAGATAATAGCATTGTATTTGCAAGATTTTATCGTGGGCAACAAATTACCTATAAAAGAATCAATTCTTGAGTAACAGTGATGTACTGGTGAAGAAAGAAGGAATATGCTCTTAAGTATGGATTTAGAAATCTCCATGGGTCTGATCAATTGAAGTTATGATCAATTAAACTGTGTAATTTTTCAGTATTGATATTTTCATTCCTGTAGCTGAAAACCTGTCCAGGTCTGGATTTAAAACACAATGTCTCCGGCCATTATAATTTTATGAGTGTTCAAGTTAGGAATGGATGCAAATACGTTTTGGATGACATCTTTCATCCACAGGTGTATAGATCAAAATCACATTACAATTAAATTGCCCATAACCATCACATATCGCCCTTCAGGATCTAATACTACATCTGTTACTTAAATTGTTCTGTGAATTCTCACACCAAGTTTTCTTTGTGTAGCTGGGGTGGAATATTTGGCCAGTCCAGTCTGTTTGCAACTGAAACTGATAATTACTTGGTAAATGAGTCTCCTGTCAAAAGCTATCTTGGTGTTTAGACCCGTTATGTGAGAGAATACTTTCTCCCTCATGATTGATACGTACCTTTGACATTTCAGCTCACAGTTTACTATTTGGTCATGGAGATATTGCTTTTGAAATATTGTCATTCTGTAGCTTTAAATTTAAGGTTGTCCATTGTTAATATCTTTAATCGTAATTATCAATATTGAAAGGAGTTATGGCTGTGAAGCCTATTTTGTTGGCACATACAGTTGTGGGGATGAAAAGGATAGATCAGAAATGGCTTGCTCCTTCTCCAACCCCCCCTTTTTGCCTCCACAAATGACACTAAACCACACTTCACAAAGTCCCAGTCCTCTGATATGCCATGTCGAGAACAAAAAAAGCCCCCAAGCAGCGGTGTAAAAGGAATAAACTATTGCCAGTACAGTCCAAATACTATAAGCCTATAATATGATCTTAAACCGTCCAGTTTGGAAAGGGGGGGGGAACATTAATACATACACCTAATGCATACATATACACACTCATACAGTGATCCCCCACTATATTGTGATTCAGCTATTGAGCCCCCGCTATATTGCAGATTTTTCTGTGGAACATATCTAATTTTCTTTCGTGGAAATCTGCGGTTTTATAATCTTTTTTTATGGGTTTTTGACAACTTGACGTTGAAATAAGCATTTTTCTATGCTAAGCTATTAACAATGTTTTACTGTAATTACATATATACCTCTACTGTAGATAAGTTATAATTGGAGTAAAAATTCAATAAGTACATCGTACCTGTATTGTACTTTGCAGCAAATTCATAACAAAGCATATGGTTTTCAGCAGTCACTGCGTGTGCTAGACAAAAGTTCGTAAGCAATACACTAGTAAATCATAACTTACTGCTACATAGAGGAATATGTAGACAGTCTCAATTCATAACGAAATGTGCATATGCTTTTCATATGTCACTACACGTGCTAGACAAGAGTTAGTTAGAACAATATGTACTATAATTTATAATTATAACAAATGTAAATATTGACTAAAATACAGTAAAAAGTCTATGTATATAAAATTAACATTTAAGCAATGCAATAAATCATTAACCATATTCAGATTTTCCACATATTTTCAAATATAATCTCTTGTTTCTGTCTGAGAAGTAACATCAGGTTAACTTTTGATTGTAATTTATTGAAGTGTATGATGAAGCTGCTAGGTTTTGAGGTGTTTGATCCATGTATATGGTAAGCTGCGATATTCCCGTGTCTGAAGTCCCCTCCAGTTATTTGAGAAAATAATTCAGCAATGAATTTCACTTGGTTTGGCCTTTCATGGTTTTCTGGGACACCTTCAAGTCTGTCTCTAAGCACTTAGCATACAGATTAAGTAACTGGCATTTTCGTCAGCAGCAGAAGCCATTTTTTTCGACTATTTCAATACGTGTAGTGAATGCTTGCTTAACGTCTTCAAGCTGAGCATCATGTGCTCTAAATTTAGTTTCAGACTTCACATTTCCCTTTTTTCTTTTCTTTTCTAGTATAGCTTTAAAGGTTGCCTCAAAGTGATTACACATTTCTCCAAGTCTTTAATATCCTGAAACAGTTCATTTGTCATGTTTTATGTCCTTTTATATCTTCCTTATATCCTTTGTATTCTTTATATAGCTCTTTATCACATTTGTCCTCCTCGAGTGCAGTAGTTATGGTTGTGATCATTGAGGCGATTGTTACCTTTGCCTCAGACTGCTTGTTTCAGTGTTCTCTGAGCTCTGCAGGTGGAGTAGCAAGTCCACTCAGACTGTGGTGTTGGCTTGTGGTGGGTAGTTGACAGCATAGGAAGCAAGTCATTTTAGGCTTCCTTCTGGAATCGCCTCCTGACCCAACTCGCTTGCATTTTTGCTCCCAATTTCGCTCTCTGCTGGAGGTGATGCTGCTGTGAAAGGTCCCTGGAGATCCATTGTTTCATTTATCTGATCCAGGTCAGTCTCTGCCAGGAAGCCCCTCTGGAAGCAAGAAGGAAAAATAAAGCCACTGCTAGGGGAGTTTGTCTAAGATGTCCATATCTCGAAACGGATAAGATGCAGCTAATTCATGCTGATTAAACATGGTGGTGACTAGCCAGTTTTAATATCTTAGTCAAGTTGTTTTTGGGAAATTGAGCAAACTGGACTTAGTTAAATGGTGCGACTCAAACCACCTACAACTATACACCAGTAAAACCAAGGAGCTGGTGGTGGATTTTAGGAGGCCCAGGCCCCTCATGGACCCCGTGATCATCAGAGGTGACTGTGTGCAGAAGGTGCAGACCTACAGTATAAATTCCTGGGAGTGCAGCTGGATGATAAATTGGACTGGACTGCCAATACTGATGCTCTGTGTAAGAAAGGACAGAGCTGACTATACTTCCTTAGAAGGTTGGCGTCCTTCATCTGCAATAAGATGCTGCAGATGTTCTATCAGACGGTTGTGGCGAGCGCCCTTTTCTACGCGGTGGTGTGCTGGGGAGGCAGCATAAAGGAGAAGAATGCCTCACGCCTGGGCAAACTGGTGAGGAAGGCAGGCTGTATTGTAAACACGGAGCTGGACAGTTTGACATCCGTGGCAAAGCAACGGGCACTGAGCAGGCTCCTGTCAATCAAGGAGAATCCACTGCATCCACTGAACAGGATCATCTTCAGACAGAGGAGCAGCTTCAGCGACAAACTGCTGTCACTGTCCTGCTCCACTGACAGACTGAGGAGATCGTTCCTCCCCCACACTATGCAACTCTTCAATTCCACCCACGGGGTAAACGTTAATATTATAGAAAATTCTGTCTGTTATACCTTCATTGGTATCACTCTTTAATTTAATATTTTTATCAGTATACTGCTGCTAGAGTATGTGAACTTCCCCTTGGGATTAATAAAGTATCTATCTAAATTGTACACCATTAACTTTTTTTCCCACCTCTTTTCAGCTAATCTGGTTTTGCTACCACATCTGTAAGATGTTTAGGAGAATGATTTTGTTTCTAAATTGTCCTGTGTGCTTTATACAGGCATAAGTCCAGTGTAGTGTAAAAGATCAACTGAGTAAGCTAACTTGTTCGAAGTAGTGTTTACTCTTTTGGTAAGCGTGAAAAGAGACGTTCACACACAACTTAGTGTTTCTGTAAATATACAATTAATATACTTCATAAGTATACTATATTAGTTAACTTCTTGGCTACATGTATTTAATCTTGTACTGTATTGTGTTTTAATATTTACTTGCTGGTGTGTGTTTGAGGTTTATTGAATAGTCCCTTACCATCTACTGTTTTTTGCTGCTAAGAGGAAATCTATAATGGGATGGTTACCCTTGGAACAGCTATGCAAGATACTGTGAGTAACTGTGTGACCCTTGATACAACTAGTACATCTGTCAGTGTCAAAAACCAAGGTCTGTCTCTTCATGCTATATTAACATTTAATATTTATAAGGAATAATTTACATGCCCATTGTTCATTTTTCTGTGTCCTCACTTAAAACTGTGCTATTTATCCTACATTTATATGCAGACTTGCACCTCTGAATAGTGTAATGTACAGTAAAGGTCTTTGAAGTTTCACAAGTTTTTATCTCATTGGAGAGATGAGCATCCTCCATTCTGTGACATTTCTGAAGTTTGCTAAAGGTCATGCAAAGAGTTCTTAAATGATAAAATGGTGGCAAGGTACCCAATTACATCTGTCCTGGGATCCATAGGTTATTTCAGTCTAATTTTTCTTCCAACTAGTTGCTTAGTAAATGTTTCTTGTGGGAAAATGTTAAGTGGTGTAGCTGACTGTAATGGGTTTGTTTTGACTAAGAATGTAGTTATGCTAATTATTAGCAACTTGCTGCCTCATTAAATGTACAACCAATAAATGACTACTACATTTCAGGCATTCGGACACTGGAGAATTATTTCTCCATGTGCAAGTCCTTGGTGGCCTGGATTCTTGGACGTGACTGGGGGAGATTAAAGCGCAGAAAGGTATGTAAATTTATAAGAGAAGACTAATGAAAACATTTCATCTCCACAGTATTCATAACTGACCTTTGAGACATTTCACATTGAATTAAAAATTAAAGTATCTATTTTAAAGAATGAGATGTTGTGTTCCCAACTGCTGAACATCTGCATTTCATTGATCCTTTATCTGCCCTAAGCAGCTCACCTGCTTTTTGAAAAAATGTTTGTTTCTAGGCTGATTTTTTTTTTTTTTTTTTTTTTTAATTGCATATGTATATACGATTTTCTTAACATTTGTTGTTTGAGTAATTTGTGGTTTTTAATATAGGCATGTTCTTGTCTCAAATTGGTCTTCAATATTGTTTACAAAATGGCGGCTGATTTTTCAAAGGGGAAGCACTCTTAACGGTCTTAAAAGTACCCTACTATTTACACGCTTGGAGATGCAGTCATTTTTTTTTTTTTTTTTTTTTTCATGCCAAAAATACAATTTGATATTTTTTTTTTTTTTTTTTTTCTCCCCATTATCTAACTTTTATATATTGATAAAATTTAATTGTTTCTACATAAAAATGTGGTCACTTTACTTACAATACAGATGCTTTCACCACATAAAGCTTGTTAGGCAGTTAATCTTTCCTGAAATTTGCGATTTCGTGTAGGTTGTGATATATTGAGGAGGTAAGAAATTTATTGTGTGACAACATCAATTTTGATGAGCTGTCTACAGATCGTTTTTGATTAGAGAAGGTTTCATATAAAACAAGTTGGTTTCGTGCGGTTTGTTAAAAATAAAGATGAAAACATTCTAACTGTTTCCAAATGTTATGAAATGCGTATAAAAATCTTCACTTAGGCGCGATTATTTTTTCCCCCGACAACATCGGTAATAATTACTTTGGAAATGTACCATTTTGCGGAATTTCAAATATGTCATTAGGAATTACCTGCATAACCCCTAATGCCCTGCAGTAAGCACGTTTTTCTCGCTATATGCGTGTTGATGAAACTGAAGCAAGTAGCATTGCGGATGGGAAATGGATAGTTTCTTGATTAAAACTGGCACAACAGGCCCTGAAAAACCTGACAATGAGGGCAAGAAAAGCAAAAGCTGAAAGGGACCGTGAGTATGATAAACGAAAATGGTCTTTTCAAATGCAATGGCTCAGTTTCCGTGGGTAAATGCAAACACCACTGACTCTCTTTTTTTATATATATATATATATATATATATATATATATATCCAAATTTACCGTCAATATCCACTTATTGCCGACAAAACACCCACATTATTTACTGGCAAGAAAGTCGACAGAAAAGACACTACTGTCGCATCTGCTGTCTGCGAAACACATTGCCTGTATGTCAAAGCATGAGTCTAAAAGTAAGAAAAGTTGGCTCAATTGAAAAAGCGTTTTCTAAAGTTGAACGCTCGGAGGTTGAGCGTTATGCTAGGCTGTTCGATACTGCTTCTTTAGAAGAGTTTGACCCACTACCAGCTGTGGAATTCTGGCTGTCATCTGGCCACAGGCATATCACTCATAAAAAAACCTGAAAAGTCATCAGCATCCACTTCTGTAGGACCATCAGTCCAGGAACCATTCAGTTCAGCTCAAGCAGAAATGAACAGCATTCAGCCCATGCTGTTTGAGATGGTAGATTCTTGGGGGAGAAGATGTTGCAAGACAAAAGCTGAAGAACATGGCAGAAAATGAATCAAGACAGTGTTCTGTTATGTAACTAATATGTGAAACAGCGCTAGTGTAGTTATAATGAAGGCATTGTTAGTGAGTTAAAATAAGGGAATCTTTTATATAATGTTCTAGAGCAAGGTGGCAAAATACTACTCCCTGAAGGAATTTTTTTCAGTTTTAAAATGGAAGGCAGTTTTGGTATCAATAAGAGATCAGAAAAATAAACTATTTTTCACTTTTGTTGTTTATGGGCAAGTGAATTTAACTGGCGGATAAGTGGATTTTCTAAGTTCGGACAAGTAGAAGGAATATTATTTTCACACCCCTGTTTATTGTGAACCATACAACATGATGTTCAGTTTATTCACACTCAAGTCTTGTTGTCTTATTCTTTGTGTACAGTATTCACTAAAGTAATAAACCATTGTCTTGCTATCAAAACCTTGTAGGACAGAACAACCTTTAGCAGTATCGGGTGTTCCCATTTAACACTAGAATTCCTGAAGCCTATGGGGAAAAAAAACTCGTAATCCCGGCCCACCTTAAATCACTTTGCACCTTTCCATCAGCATCTTTTGTTTTGTAAATGTGTCAATCAGTAGAAGCAGGAAGCAGCCTGATATCCCGGGGGGGGGGCCCCCCCCCACCAGAGCTCATCTTGGGCAAAAAAGTTCTCCCAGCTCAAGCCAAGGCTCCTTATCTACATGTGTGGTGCCTGGAGTTACTTGTTTAGGGTAAATAATATATTGTCATTTGGAATACATGTGTTCAGTGTCTACGACGATCTGTATAAATTGTAGGATGACGTACAAGGCAGGAATCATTGAACACATAACTAAAAAAAGGTTTTCATATTTTAGTAGTAACTGACAAAATGTGCAGTACATATGAAGTGTATAAATGTGTGAAGAATGAAGTCCAAATATCAAACACTTTCACAGAAGATACAAGTGTAGAAAAACAAGTGCGCTTTTATTCTAGAATATAACCGTAGTAAAGGAAATCCGTTTAAGGGTACAACACTGAAAACAATAGTTTTGTTGGCGCAGCAGTAAGAATTGCTGACTGGTAATCAAAAGGTCGCTGATTCGATTCCGAGCATGCATGTTTTGAGTAGTGAGCAAAAACAAAAGACGGTGATGGGGAGGTGTGAGTGGGTTTAAGGTTGGCTGGGATTAAGAGTTTTTTTTCTCGTAGGCTTCATGGATTCTAGTGTTAAAAGCAAAGGCTATAGCTTAAAGTACAAGCAGTACTGGTTAGCATGCTGCAAGCTTTACATGTACGGTATCGCTTTTTTTTTTTTTTTTTTTTTTTTTTAAACCCCAAATATCCTGAAGACCAATGGTTGTAATTTTCAAGTGTTTCTCTTCATCTCTGTCAACAGTAGTAAATGGGCAATCTGTAGGGTTTCTGGAGCCCAAATATTAGGGACAGGCAAACCTGTTAAAAGGGACAAATACCTATTAATGAAACTCAACATTAAGACACAACTGATACTATTTTTTTTTTTTTTTTTTTTTTTTTTTAATGATGCCACATTATAATTTCCTAACCAATATATAAATATAAAAAGTCCTGAAGAAATTGCTAAAATTAGTAGTAAAATTAATGATTTGCAGCAGCGCTCTCACTAAGCTGTATCAAAAACAAGTTGGAAAGAAGGCCAGTTCAAAAGGCAGACAATAACCTTCCTCAGTTTCCAAAGTTTATTGCAATCAGGCTGCAGATTTAGGTACCCAAGTGTGAAGATAAACCAATTTAACAATTCCTCTCCAGTGCTACAAACACTTTGAATTCTACAATACTAGTTGTAGGGATCTTGCTAAGTTCTGTCATCTCTTGGCCTGTTTTGTATGTGTGCTGTACATTCCTCCTGCAACAGATTTTCCTCTGAGATTACCTGCCTACCAAATTGTTTAATTACAGTATTCCGTGAATTGCTTTGTTGAGACTTAATATATCTATACCAATCCTGACTTGCACTGGCATCCAATATTGGCATCACATATTAAACACTCATTCTTTGTTGTATGTGGTAAACTTCTAAAGTGGCACCAGGAGAGTTTGGCTGTGTTAGTTGCCTAGTCAGCAAGTACTGGTGGGAGAATCTAGCAGTGGGTAAAAGTTGCCTTTTTTTCCCCCAATAATTTGAGACTAATTGTGGAAAGAGCAACTGCTTTAGGTAGGGGAATTTTAGTGCCTCCTGCTTTTCACAAGTTAAAGTAAGAGAGATTAAGCTTTACTAGCTGCTACACCATATTTCATTAGAATTGGTGGAGCAGTGTCCTGACAAATGTTTCTATTTATGAGTTAAACTTCGCACCCCTGCACCTTTATATTTATAAATGTGTACAGTACACCCTCAAAATTCGCAGGGGTTACGTTCCTAGAGCACCCAGGAATTGTGAAAAACTGCGACTTTTGGATGTAGTTTAAAAAATGCCTTTTAAATGCCTATTTTTATAGTTTCAACACTAAATACAGTATGTCTCCAAAGTACTTCAATTTCGTTGCAAACTCGGCTGAATGCATTACCTAAAAAATTACCTTAATACATTACCTTAAAACAGAATGTAAGGGTACACCCATATACTGTACAGTACTATAATGTCACCCGCAGTGAAGAATGGAAAATACTGATGTTACTGCTATACGTACTGTAATTCATGCAAGCATGTTTTCATTGCCTCAGAAGGTGCAGGGCGTTTCAGTGGCATCTTGGGGCACGTTTTCTTTGTTATAAGTAGAGTAAATACATAATTAATTAAAATACAGGAAAATGTACAGGTACTTACCAATGATAAATGATATTGATGATGGTGAAGAAGCAGTGCAGTACGATGCACAGGATTTAAAACTCTTTGGGTGGCGCCACTTCAGGCGCTTCAGGAGGAGTCTTATCTTTGTATGGGTTGTCTTCTGGTGGGATTTCATGCTGGCTTTTCTTTATTTTCAAGAACATTGTGATAAGTTGCTACATTGTTTCCTGTAGCGAACTGCCAGTACAATTTCCGTGCTTTCTCACGGATAATGTTGCTGTCCACAGGAGTGTTCTTCCTGCAATCAGTGATCCACAGTGCCAAGGCAGATTCCATCCTGACGATATTTTTATTCCTTATGGTCGTTACCTTTTTGGCAATATCGCAGAAACACAGCTACGGTACTCCAGATCGCTGCTTCATTCTTCTTTATGTAGCATACAGGGCTTTCATTAATGCCATAGTGGTGCGCTACTGCAGCATAACTTTTTAGTTCCCGGAGCAAATACAGTAGTTCAACCTTCTACTGGAGTGTTTTTTAATCTTCTTCTGGTGCTTAGGCTCAGTTCCAGAAGCCTTAGAAGGTGCAGGGCGATTCAATGACATCATGTGCGTTTTAAGAATAACAAAAGGAAAACAAAATGGAAAACACGGACACTCGGCTGGAGACGCATCACAAAGCAGCAGTCAATCAGCAGCAAGGAGAAATGAATAACACTCTCAGATTGGCTACTTTCACCATCTCAAACCACATTTCCCTCAACGGTGGTAAACCCACTCCCCAGGGTATGCGTCACATGGCAGCAGTCAATCAGCAGCAAGGAAAAATGAATAATGCTCTCGGATTGGCTACTTTAACCATCCCAAACCACGTTTCCCTCAGCAGTTGCTTCCTGTTCTCTCTACAGCACAGTACTGCCACGAAAAAAGTCGTAAATTACGGAGGATATTTGCGCTTTCCATTAAGTTAGGTTCTAAGAAAAAAATCTGCGAACGACTGAGTCAGTGAACCCAGAACAGCGACTTTGTTGGGGTCTATGTGTGTGTGTGTATGGTTGGATGGATGTGACCTTCGTTTTGGGTCTGCTGGGCTTGTTCTTTGTGACATTGTGTGTACTGTTTCCATCCAAAAGGACCTCCGTTGCTGTGTACTGTACTTTTTTTTTTTTTTCTTTTCTTTAATATAACCAAAGGAAAAAAAAAATCATTTAACTTACATGTTGCTGTCAATGAGTTACAAACCCAAGCTCAAATGCCAGTTGACATAAAGTTGATATGTATTCTTGGATGGTGCATGGCTATGTAACCACTACATGCATTCCAAAATTTTACTTTTGGTTTGTGGGTATTTGTTTAACATAATTATGAATAGCTTGCCTTAATGCTAGAAGTATCAAAAATAAGGTAAGTGAGTTGGAGTTGTATGTAGCAGAGCATAATTATGATATTATAGCAATAACGGAAACCTGGCTAAATAACAAAGATGGAGATGAGTGTAACATAGAGGGATACACATTTTTTAGGAAGGATAGACAGAACAGAAAAGGAGGTGGGGTTGCTGTTTATGCCAAACAGGGTTTAAATGTAAGTCCTCTTCAGTTGGATGATGAGCCCCATCTTAGTGAGGACATGTGGCTTCGCTTGGAAAATATTAGGGAAAGAGGTCTTATTTTAGGAGTATGTTATAGACCACCCAATTCAGACAATAATTTCAACACACATCTTTTTAGTAATATCAAAAAGGCAAGTTTACAGGGGGATATTATAGTCATGGGGGACTTTAATTATCCAAATATTAACTGGGATAACCTTGCAGATGGAGGAGCACAAGAGCAGAAGTTTTTAGAAGTAATCAGTGACTGTTTTTTAACACAGCATGTTAAAGTACCAACACAGGGTGAAGCCTGTCTAGATTTAGTATTCTGTAATAATCAGGATAGAATTGAGGGTGTAGAGGTAATTGAACCACTAGGGTCAAGTGACCATAATGTAATACAGTTCTCAGTATTTTGTAATAGTACGGATGCAAAGACTAAAATTGATAAGTTGAACTTTGGTAGGGCTAATTTTTAGAAGATGCGACAAAGTCTAAGTAGGATAGACTGGGATAAGCTTTTAAGTGTGGAGACAGTCGAGGAGCAGTGGAACAGGTTTAAAAATGTTTTACATGTAATGCAGGACAGATACATACCTAAATTTGGAATTAATAGGAAACTAAAAAAAACTCCACGATGGATTAATAAAGATTTAAAAAAAGTTGCAAAGGAAAAAACTGCTGTATAAGGCATATAAGACTAATGACTGCAAAGTGAATCGTAGAGCGTATGAAAATATGAGAGCAACCATTAAGAAGGATATCAGGGAGGCTAAAAGACAGTTGGAGAGGAATATAGCAGATAAGGCGAAAGAAGACCCCAAGAGATTCTTTCAGTATTTTAGTAGTAAAAGAACAGTCAAGGAGGAGGTCAAGTTCATCAGGAATAGTAAAGGGGGAATTAAAAGATACAGACAATGAAATAGCAGATGCCCTAAACTTACATTTTTCGGAGGTGTTTACAAGTGAGCGAGTGGATAACCTCCCAGAGGTAAACGCAACTACTAAGGAGGTACTGAGGGATTTGGAAATTGAAGAGGGAGAAGTGCTCCTCAGATTAAATAAGCTGAAATCAAACAGATCACCAGGCCCAGATAATATTTATCCTCGTGTTCTTAAGGAGGCTAGTGAGTACATATATAAACCCTTGACACATATTTTTAGGAAGTCACTGAGCACTGGAGAGATTCCGAAGGACTGGAAAATGGCAAATATCATTCCATTATATAAAAAGGGTGACAGGGCAGATCCAAGCAACTATAGGCCAGTAAGCTTAACATGCATCACAGGAAAATTAATGGAAGGAATTAAGGATAAGATTGAGCAACACATGGCAAGGACAGGAGTTATTCTGACCAGTCAGCATGGGTTCAGAAGAGGGAGGTCGTGCTTTACTAACATGTTGGAATTCTATGAGGTTGCAACAAAAGCATACGATCAAAGTGGAGCATATGATATTATTTATCTGGACTTTCAGAAAGCATTTGATAAGGTGCCACATGAGAGGTTGGGCATCAAGTTAAAAGAAGTAGGAGTTCAGGGTGATGTTTTTAGATGGGTACAGAATTGGCTCAGACACAGGAAGCAGAGGGTGATGGTGCGAGGAACCTCATCAAAACTGGCCAATGTTAAGAGTGGTGTTCCACAGGGGTCAGTGCTAGGGCCGCTGCTATTTTTAATATATATAAATGATTTAGATAGGAATACAAGTAACAAGTTGGTTAAGTTTGCAGATGATACCAAGATAGGTGGATTAGCAGATAATTTGGAATCTGTTATATCATTACAGAAGGACTTGGATAGCATACAGGCTTGGGCAGATTTGTGGCAGATGAAATTTAATGTCAGTAAATGTAAAGTATTACACATAGGAAGTAAAAATATTGGGTTTGAATACACAATGGGTGGTCGGAAAATCGAGAGTACACCTTATGAGAAGGATTTAGGAGTCATAGTGGATTCTAAGCTATCAACTTCCCGACAGTGTTCAGAAGCCGTTAAGAAGGCTAACAGAATGTTAGGATATATAGCACGATGTGTGGAGTACAAGTCCAAGGAGGTTATGCTCAACCTTTATAATGCACTGGTTAGGCCTCATCTTGAGTACTGTGTGCAGTTTTGGTCTCCAGGCTACAAAAAGGACATAGCAGCACTAGAAAAGGTCCAGAGAAGAGCGACTAGGCTGATTCCAGGACTACAGGGGTTGAATTATGAGGAAAGATTAAAAGAGCTGAGCCTTTACAGTTTAAGCAAAAGAAGATTGAGGTGACATGATTGAAGTGTTTAAAATTATGAAGGGAATTAGTACAGTGGATCGAGACTTGTATTTTAAAATGAGTTCATCAAGAACACAGGGACACAGTTGGAAACTTGTTAAGGGTAAATTTCGCACAAACATTAGGAAGTTTTTCTTTACACAAAGAACGATAGACACTTGGAATAAGCTACCAAGTAATGTGGTAGACAGTAAGACGTTAGGGACTTTCAAAACTCGACTTGATGTTTTCTTGGAGGAAACAAGTGGATAGGACTGGCGAGCTTTGTTGGGCTGAATGGCCTGTTCTCGTCTGGAATGTTCAAATGAATCTGCTTGAAATGAATTGCTGGCTTTTTAGTTTTAAATGTCAATAAACTGTATTTCTCAAAGGCACCTTTTTCTAGAAGTAGAGCATGTGCTTCTTGTTTATAATTTTACATCAATGTGTAAAGTATGAAGGTACCAAACTAATTAGAACTGTCTTTATATTACTGTGTCCAGGTACCAGCATAGTGAACTCTATTAGAGAACTAAAACTGTATGCATTATTAATGAATGTAACTGTAGTAATTCTGACATAGAGAAAGCAGTCTTCAAACAGACAAAAATGAGGCAACCTCTCCTGGTCCATGGGCTCACAGTCTAACTTGGTGAGGAACTATGCACTTCAGGTGGAGTGAAGTGGCTACTCTTTTTAGTGGAGCATGCTTAGATTTTTTTTTTGCATCTGATAAGGTTGCCTGTATTGTACTTTTTCCACAATTTTTCTTTTGGTTAAGTTTGTACTGTATGATTTAAGGCAATATTTGTATGAGTTAATGCAATTGTTTTTCTGCTCTATTATAATTTAGCTCTTTAGATCTGATGTGATAGCCCTTTGCTTTATTGATTCTAGACATGTTATCTAGATCAGGCATGTCAAACACGCGGCCCGCATGACCGATCCTAGTTAGCACTGAACTTGTACAAAATGATTTCTATCGTTTGTGATTGATTCATTCTGCATCTTAGACGTTACTTATTGACTTTTCTTCTGCCTTCTGACAAAAGCACGTTTTCCCATGGCATTACGGTACCAGAAACGTCATCTGCTAGTATAGCCACGAGCCTTGACCAAAGTTAATGAGCCGCAATGTCACAACTGAAGTGCTAGGCTGCAGCAGGGGTGCCCTTAGGCATGTGCAAACTGTGCACCTGCACAGGGCCGCTACGGCAATATATATTGAATATAAAACAGAGAAAATAACGACATAGCTGACGGCAATGTGGCTGAAAAACATTGTTTCTTGTTAATTAGTACGATGTATTTACTAATGTCGCTAGAGTCGGAGCGGTAAGCTATATGTAGTATGTTCAGCCGTAATAAGAATATCATGGGCCGCCACTTGGTTTTCAAGTTACGGACGCGCACATATAGAAGCGCGTCATGAGCACGAAGTGGCTATGCAGTGTCCGCAATGGACGTGACCATCTGCTGTGCATAAGATACCATATTGACATTGGCGGGCGAAGGGGCCACCGATTTTTTCTCTGCCCAAGGCCGCCACGAGTCTAGAGCTACCCCTGCTAGGCTACACTACTGGCTGGGCTGCTGAGACTGGCCACTGGGCAGAACTGACCATCACGAGTAGCAACAGCCCGCATATTTTCACATTTTTTTGCTCTAGTTTTATGTAATTTTGTGCTAGCATTGTAATGAACAGTTAGTGCAGACTACAGCTGAAGATCTGAAGTAGACACTAAGTTGGTGAGTTAACATTTTTGTGATTTTTGAGTTTGTAAAATTAGTGTAGGTCAGGTGGCTTTTTGCATATGGGCTTATTTTACAATATATACTTTGAAGTAAACTTAGTAAAGTAAAATTTGTTTTTTGGAGGATTTGTTTTCCAACTTGAATTACATACTGAGCAATGAATTCAGTGAGCGTTTTCGTGATTTCAGTTCACACGAACCGGACTTTTGCGCTGTTCTCTTACAACGTTGAGAGTGCGCCTGAGAATATCCAAATGGAATTGATTGAACTGCAGTCAGATTCTATTCTGAAGGCAAAGTACAACTAAGTTGGTGTGCCAGGCTTGTATGCTTACCTGCCACCCTCGTATGTGCAGATCTGTAAGTTGGCATCGAGAGTACTGTCTATGTTCGGAAGCACTTTTGTGAGAAATTGTTTTGGTTAATGAAAGCTACCAAAACCCCACATCGCTCAAGACTTGCTGTCGAGCACCTTTCATCCCTCAAAAGTTGCAGCTGCACAAGATTTCAAGCCTGATATTGACGAACTGGATACTAACAAGAGATGCCAAGTGTCGGGACAAAAGAAGTAGATCTCACACTGTAAGACTCCTATATAAGCAATGAATATAATATAATGAATATAATATAAGGACCTAGCTAAGAGGCTAAGACTCTAATTATTCGCTGTTGTATGGAGATTGTATGGAAATTGCTTTTCTTTAAACTTTAAGTGTTACATTTTTTAAAGTTTTCAATATTGGAAAGAAAGCTACAGTAACTTTGTATAATAGTATTTGTTAGTGTGGCCTGCTGACGCACGTATGGCAGTCGAAGCGGCCCACCAATGGTAGCGAGTTTGACATGCCTGATCTAGATTGTTTGACAGCTCATTTTTTTGTACTTTGGTGACCAACATGTGAAAATAAGGTTATTCTTTTTAGCTCTTTAAAAGTTATTCAGTCTGGCAGCCTTTACCCTTTTTTCATAAAGTTTATTTCGAAAGTAATAATTCAATTTATAATAGTTCTTTTCATTTTCCATTTATTTGCAAGACAGTTTTAAGTACTACCTCTACTTGCTTGGGTTTCAGATTAACATGTAAATTGTTTTCAAAGCAATTTTGTTATGGTACAGATCAAAAATGTCCATTATTTAATAAGTTGGCAGAATGTCTGCAAAACAGGAGGAAGCAGAACAGCATGCTCTTTAATGCTTTCAAAGTATTACAATGTAGAGTTACTGTGCTAATTAAAAATAGAATGCATTATAATATAGTTGTTCTACTGTATAATTTAGTTGTGGTTTTTTTTTTTTTTTTGTGTTGGAAATAAATGGTAAGCCTACTTTCAAATTTTGCATGCGTCTTTAATGTCTATAGCTTAACTTTTTTCCAGTTGTAGTTAAGTGTTTTGGAAGTATTGCATCTTTTCTGTAGATTTTGAACATGTAAAATTGTGATCATTAAAAATGCTCAAAATGTGTGTACCAAGCCTGGTCTCTCTGTGCCTTGTTGATGATAAATGACTGATCAATGTGTATATATTGACAATTCTGATGGTGATGGATTTTTTTGGCTTACTGGCTTCTGTCAAGAGCACATAAGCAGAGTAATGTTCGCTTTCATTCAAATTTTTTCCCCCCTAGGTTTACCATGACACTCTAGAAGGGGTATACAGGGTTCTAAAGACGGAAATGCGGACTTCTCTTATTGACCATGACCATTTCTGGCAAGTTGCCAAAGTACAAATGGCAAGAGTGTGCAAACTTGAAGAAACGGCAGTAAATTATGTTAACTGGAAGATGATAGACTCCGGGCCTTATTACAGGTTTGTGAATTGAACATTTTCTCATTTACATATCCAGGTTACCTGTAGGGAATAAGTTAAACAGGTATTTCATGGAAGAAAGTATAATGTTCTTAACAGTCTTGTTTTCCTTCCCTACTCGCCTAACTACAAGTATTCATTTAATTGGATGATGGCTGTGGGTTTGAGGTTGGCAGTTTAACATTTTAGGGTTTGCAAATTACATTTCTATCAGTTGTTACAATTTATGTATGAATCATTACAGAAGTACTATATTAGTGTATCTTCTGACTTTATTATACGTTGTATTTTTCAGTAACACTACCCCATGCTACTTTGTATGCACAGTATATAATGGATGCAGAATCATAGATCTGAACTCAGGCATGCTGACTAGCTCAGGATCACACAAGGTGGCAATTACTGAACTGATTCAAAACATGGTTTCAAGCCTCTAAGATCTTGTAAGAGAATGTCTTCAAAACTAGGACATTCTGACATTTGTACTCTTATGATTTCATTTCCTAATTTAAATGTATGTAAACAATTAACTTTATATTTTGTTCTCTGATATCAGTTAAGTTTTATTTGTATGAAGAAGGTATTTGCCTGTGACTTTAAACATTATGTAAAGTCCCAAAATGTTAATTATCAATGTCAGAGGGGTGTTAACTACTAGTATATACAGTTTCTGTATGCTGATTGGAGTAATGGAAATGCTTTGTAGTTATTCTATGCAAATGAACCCAGCTGATTAAAGGAAGCTATTGTTGGCTGGATAACCTCCCAGTGGTGAATTGTACTACTAAGGAGGTTCTGAATTATTTAAAAATTGTAAAAGGACAAGTATTGCTCAGATTAAATAGGCTGAAATCAAATAAATCACCAGGGCCAGATAATAATTACCCTTGTTTTTAAGGAGGCTAGCGAGTACATATATAAACTCTTGACACATTTTTTGGAAGTCGCTGCACACTGGGGAGATTCCGAAGGAGTGGAAAATGGCAAACATTGTCCCATTGTATAAAAAGGATGACTAGGCAAATCCAAGAAACTATAGGCCAGTAAGCTTAACGTGCATCACAGGAAAATTAATGGAAGGAATTAAGGGTAAGATTGAGCAGTACATTGCAAGTAAAGGAGTTTTTTTCTGAACAGTCAAGCATGGGTCCAGAAGTGGGAGGTTGTTTTACTAACATGCTGGAATTCTGTGAGAAAGCAACAAAAGGATATAATCAAAGTGGAGCATATGATATTTATCTTGATTTTCAGAAAGCATTTGATAAGGTGCCACATGAGAGATTGGGCATCAAACTAAATGAAGTTGGAGTTCAATGGTAGTGTTTTTAGATGGGTGTAACCTCAGAAGTACCTGATAAAAGTGGTGTTCTGCAAGGGTCAGTGCTAGGGCAGCTCCTATTTTAATGTATATAAATGATTTAGATAGGAATATATAAGTAGCAAGCTGGTTAAGTTTGCAGATAGGTACTTGGATTGGCAGGAAATTTGGAATCTGTTAAATGATTGCAGAAGGACTTGGACAGAATACAGGTTTGGGCAGATTTGTGGCAGAAATTTAATGTCAGTAAATGTAAAGTATTACGAATAGGAAGTAAAAATGATAGGATTAAATACACAGGGACTGAACAGCTCTTATCAGGGGGTCCAGTACCCCATACTCCCGGAGCACCCCCCACAGGACTCCCCGAGGGACACGGTCGAACGCCTTTTCCAAGTCCACAAAGCACATGTAGACTGGTTGGGCAAACTCCCATGCACCCTCCAGGACCCTGCTAAGGGTGTAGAGCTGGTCCACTGTTCCGCGACCAGGACGAAAACCACACTGTTCCTCCTGAATCCGAGGTTCGACTATCCGACGGACCCTCCTCTCCAGAACCCCCGAATAGACTTTTCCAGGGAGGCTGAGGAGTGTGATCCCTCTATAGTTGGAACACACCCTCCGGTCCCCCTTTTTAAAGAGGGGGACCACCACCCCAGTCTGCCAATCCAGAGGCACTGTCCCCGATGTCCATGCGATGTTGCAGAGACGTGTCAACCAAGACAGTCCTACAACATCCAGAGCCTTAAGGAACTCCGGGCGTATCTCATCCACCCCCGGGGCCCTGCCACCAAGGAGTTTTTTGACCACCTCGGTGACTTCAGTCCCAGAGATGGGAGAGCCCACCTCAGAGTCCCCAGGCTCTGCTTCCTCATTGGAAGGCATGTTAGTCGGATTGAGGAGGTCTTCGAAGTACTCCCCCCACCGACCCACAACGTCCTGAGTCGAGGTCAGCAGCGCACCATCCCCACCATATACGGTGTTGACACTGTACTGCTTCCCCTTCCTGAGACGCCGGACGGTGGACCAGAATCTCCTCGAAGCCATCCGAAAGTCGTTCTCCATGGCCTCTCCAAACTCCTCCCATGCTCGAGTTTTTGCCTCAGCAACAACCGAAGCCGCATTCCGCTTGGCCTGTCGGTACCTATCAGCTGCCTCCAGAGACCCACAGGACAAAAAGGTCCTATAGGACTCCTTCTTCAGCTTGACGGCATCCCTCACCGCCGGTGTCCACCAACGGGTTTGGGGATTGCCGCCGCGACAGGCACCGACCACCTTACGGCCACAGCTCCGGTCCCTCGGGGAGTCCTGTGGGGGGTGCTCCGGGAGTATGGGGTACTGGACCCCCTGATAAGAGCTGTTCAGTCCCTGTACAACCGGTGTCAGAGCTTGGTCCGCATTGCCGGCAGTAAGTCGAGCCCGTTTCCAGTGAGAGTTGGACTCCGCCAGGGCTGCCCTTTGTCACCGATTCTGTTCATAACTTTTATGGACAGAATTTCTAGACGCAGCCAGGGTGTTGAAGGGGTCCGGTTTGGTGGACTCAGGATTGGGTCACTGCTTTTTGCAGATGATGTTGTCCTGTTTGCTTCATCAGGCCGTGATCTTCAGCTCTCTCTGGAGCGGTTCGCAGCTGAGTGTGAAGCGGCTGGGATGAGAATCAGCACCTCCAAATCCGAGACCATGGTCCTCAGCCGGAAAAGGGTGGAGTGCCCTCTCAGGGTTGGGGGCGAGATCCTGCCCCAAGTGGAGGAGTTTAAGTATCTCGGGGTCTTGTTCACGAGTGAGGGAAGAATGGATCGTGAGATCGACAGGCGGATCGGTGCGGCATCCGCAGTGATGCGGGCTCTGCATCGGTCTGTCGTGGTGAAAAAAGAGCTGAGCCGTAAGGCAAGGCTCTCAATTTACCAGTCGATCTACGTTCCTACCCTCACCTATGGTCATGAGCTATGGGTAGTGACCGAAAGAACGAGATCGCGAATACAAGCGGCTGAAATGAGTTTCCTCCGCAGGGTGTCTGGGCTTTCCCTTAAAGATAGGGTGAGGAGCTCAGTCATCCGGGAGGGGCTCAGAGTAGAGCCGCTGCTCCTCCGCATCGAAAGGAGTCAGATGAGGTGGCTCGGGCATCTGATCAGGATGCCTCCTGGACGCCTCCCTGGTGAGGTGTTCCGGGCACGTCCAACCGGGAGGAGGCCCCGGGGAAGACCCAGGACACGCTGGAGGGACTATGTCTCCCGGCTGGCCTGGGAACGCCTTGGGATTCTCCCGGAAGAGCTGGAAGAAGTGGCCGGGGAGAGGGAAGTCTGGGCTTCTCTCCTTAAGCTGCTACCCCCGCGACCCGACCTCGGATAAGCGGAAGAGGATGGATGGATGGATGGATGGATGGATGGATTAAATACACAATGGGAAGTCTGAAAATCAAGAGTACGCCTTTTATGAGTAGGGTTTAGGGGGTCATTGTGGACTCAACACTATCAACTTCCTGACAGTGTTCAGGGGTCATTAAGAAGGTAACTAGAATGTTAGGTTATGTAGTACGATATGTGGAGTACAAGTCCAAGGAGGTTCTGTTCAAGCTTTAAAATTCACTGCTGAGGCTTCATCTAGAGTACTGTGTGGAGTTATGGTCTCCAGGCTACGTCCAGGACATTGCAGCACTAGAAAAGGTGCAGAGAATTGCAGCTAGGCTCATTCAGGGCTACAGGGGATGAATTATGAAGAAAGATTAAAAGAGCTCAGCCTTTTTAGTTTAAGCAAAAGATTAAGTGGTGACATGATTGAAGTTTTTAAAATCATGAAGGGAATTAGTACAGTTGATCGAGACTTATTTTAAAACGTTCCTCAGGAACGCAGGGACACATTTGGAAACTTGTTAAGGGTACATTTTGCACAAACATTAGTTTTTCTTTACACAGAGAATCAGACACTTGGAATAAGCTACCAAGTAGCTTGGTAGACAGTAAGACTTTAGGGACTTTCAAAACTCAATTCTTCTTGGGGGGGGGGGGGAGTTCATAGAACTGGCAAGCTTTTTTTGGGCTGAATGGTCTGTTCTCGTCTAGATTGTTCTAATGTTAGATTTTTTTCAGTCTACCCTGTGGCATTGACAGGTGCACATGGGAGTCCACCCATTAGCGTAAATTAAGGGCGTCCATGTTTGAGTTCTTTTATAACTCAATACAGGCAGTCCCTGGGTTATGTACAAGATGGGGAGTGTAGGTTTGTACTTAAGTTGAATTTGTATGCAAGTCGGAACAGGTACGTTATTTTAATAAATGCTATTGTTGACCGACTATAACCAAGTGCTCTGCCAATGAATGATGGAGTTTCACATCTTTGTGACCTTTTTATTTCTACTTTATTTTCAATGGTGATGGTTTTTCTCTTCACTGTTTCACCAGCATTTGCATCAGATTTGTGTTTCAGAGACATTCTTGAAGGGTGAAGACAAAAGGTTAAGATGAGCTCTTCTGCACAGCACTGTACATGCTATCACAGCAGAAAGGCACCTGTCTTCAACACGTCTGATGTACCGACAAGAGACAGTTTTCTTCTATGTGCATAACAAGCAGGCTTGCTATTGAAAATAAATGGGCCGGCAAGGGGCAGTTCATCACCAGCCTACCTCGGTCACCCCCACTACAGTATGCTGCCTGAAGCGTCCGCCCACCGAGAACTAACATGGTGCGGCCAAAGGCGGGTGGTGAATCGCCCACCACTGCCCCCTCATTCAACAGGCAGCCATCTGAGGCACACTGCAATGCTACCCTCCGCCGCCCTGTTCACCCTCTGTGGCCTATATTCAGCCACAAGCGGGTCACCACTTGCAGCATTACCAGCCACCCTCCGAGAATGAACGGGGCAGCCATGTGTGATGGGCGGGCAGTGAAACGGCTTTCCGCTGGGAGCCGCCCGATAGGCACTACACTGTGTGAGCAGCGAAATCTCCCCTCTCCAGCCACCGCTTGCAGCATCCCCAGGCCGAAGCTGACGGAGAGGCAGTTACTGAGGCATATGTGTCGCAGCTGCGGCCCCGTTCGTAAGTTGTAGGTCGTGATGTCTGTAACCTGGGGACTACCTATACTGTCCTTTTGTTTACTGAGTTTTTTGCACAGGACATCTCTTTACCACTACTGCTCCACCTAGTGAGCTTTATTTTATAACTTTAAACCTGACAGGTAATTTTCTTTTGTCAGAGTTATGACTTATTTGCATAGTGTAATAAATATGATGTTACATTGGTCTTTGCAGCAAGGTTTGTTTCTGTAGGTGAGAGGGTTCTTGAGCTTTGAGAGTTTACATACTTTCATACTGTAGTTAAATTTATTTTTCCAGATGGGTGGAGGTGCTTGTCAATGTACAGCATACTATAGGTTTTGTTTAATGCCTTCATAATGGGAGAGGTTACTATGTGTGTTATCTGACAAGTTTAAAAAAATAAAACATCCTCTTAAAGCACGCTGGTAAGTGAACTGTCATTTGCATTTAACATTTTCAAGAAGCAGCAATTCAGTTATGAAGAAATATATCCATGTAGCAATGAATTTACAGTACAGTATCAGGTGGTGAGGGTTATATAGATTTCTTGTTTTATGATAACTCAACTCAATGCAGTTCATGTACCTAGCTCATTTACTAATTTTGCTGGAAGAGCCACATTAATAATACTTTAAATTTGTTTAGTGCTTTTCTCACTACCCAAAGCACTTTCCACACAGGGGAGACCCAGGACATGAACCCATGATCCCCTTAATGTGAGGCAGAAGTGCCACTACTGTGCCACCTGTGTGGAATAAGCTACAAGAACTTTAATTGCTTCATTTTTGTTTTAAACAAGCTTACCCTAAACCAGATTGAGGGGAAATGGAACCATTCCAAGGCAGCAGCGAGACCTGGATGGAGTGGCAGTCCATTGCAGAGCCAAATTCCAAGTTGCACCTCTGTTGGTGATTATGGGTGGGTAACAGTGCCACCCTAAAACAGTTATGCTCTGCAGTTATTGAAATTTAATTGAAATGGTGCAATTTATGAATTCCCCAAATATCATATTTGCTCAATTTCCAGACAATCTTGTGCTTCAGATAGAATTATTGAGAATTTTAACCCTGTTTTAGTCATAGACTTGTACTTGAATTTCCACCCGCTAAGGGAGTGTCCACTGGCCTGAATTAGTTAGGATGGTTTTACTCTATGCCATTAAATAATCAAGTTAACTTGTCTTTGCTCTTGGTTAAATGTATTTTCCAGTGGTATACCTTTGGCTGCTAAATGTGCATAATTGTGCTCTGGCATGTGTAACAATGTAGTGTTCATGTACTGCTCTTATTTAACAAATATTGGGTAGCTCTAAAGACAGATTGCTTTTTGTTTTTGTGTGTGTATATGTAGAGATTAACAAATATCTAATGAAAATTCTCTAAGACTAAATTGTAAATGAACTTTACCTCTGTTTACAATATAATTGAAATTAGCTTTTTTTTTTTTTTTTAATGGAAGTATGCTAAGGAAGTGATTTGATAGAATGCTTGTACTGTCATCTGTGACGGATCATATGTGACCACAACTGACTGATCGAGATTAAGTAGCTTTTCTTTCACTAGTATTTACACTACAGTCCTATCTAGAGCAAAAGGTATATGTTGCATTTGATTCAAGTCTTATATTTGCAATGTAAATTTATCTACTTTTTGCTGGTAGCACCTGTGCATATTAGTATTTAACTCCTGTTTTTATTCTTTTGAAGGCTTTATTTGGTGTCTGGAAACTCCATTTATTTGGAGCACATTAAAGGTTTCCTGCGGAGAAAAAGGTTAATCAGTGACTGGTTTCTTCAGGAAGAAAACGTCTGGGTCAGACATTTTCTGTCAGAGGAGCTTTGCCAACTTCTTGAGTTTGATACAAAGATACTTGAAGGTAATTTTGTAGTTGCTCAATGAATCTATACTTGCAGTTAAGGTTTATAGGGTAGTAAAAAATCTTTTTGCCCCTTTTAGAACTAAACTGTCCTCTGTATTATCAGGGAGTTCTGGTAAGGCACTCTTAATCATTCTTATTGTACTAACTAATTGGGTAGTTGGTTGAAAATTTCAACAGTGTTTCTCGCTGTGAATTTTGGTGGGCTCACCAGCAAGCTTGTTTGCAGAATAATAATCTGGAAATCTGCCATGCAGCCAGGTTAAGGAAACTACTCCCTGATGATGCTTTGTAAGGCCAGTGTGACATCACAGAGCTGTAGCAGCCAAGTTGGATGGATATTTCACAACCTGATCACCCATGCACTCAGATTTAACAAAATCCTTTGTTTTTGTTTTGACCAATTTCCTACAATTTCCAATGTACAAAAAAATAGTACTATTTTTTTTTTTAGAGAAAAAGGAAAAAAGCAAAATCATGTATTTCTTCTGTATTTGGCCCTAAAATAGCAATTCAGGAGCTCCACGGAACAGCCAATTAGATTGCACGTTTGTTACTTGGTTTACTAGACAATTATCGCTGTCTTGCAGCGGAGTGGAACTCAAAGTGTTACTGCAGACCTGAGACATTGCGGATTAATCTAGGGGCAGGGTAACAGTCCATCAAATTTGACTTAAGCTGTATTTGAGGAGCTCTGGTGATTCACAGCAGCTAGATTCTGCTGCTTATTTCCAAGTTTCGCAAGGTATAGTTGGACTTTGTTGAACACATTGAAAATTCATTTTTGGCTTGCCCTTCAGCAAAAGTGCTGACTACCTTCTATGTAACAAACAATTTACAGACAGAATTGGAACTTCTCACTGCCAAGGCTAGCAAGAAGAAAATAGACGTTGCCATAGTTTCTGCAGTCCGCTTTGTCATCTGTATGTGCTTAATGGCCATACTATGTTCTATTTCATTATACCAAATTATTTTTGAAGAACTAAGTTCTAACAGTTTGTTGTAACAGAATTTGACTTGCATTATGAAAATACTTTGTTCTGCTTAGATTTGTTGTATGTGGTTAGTGTCTACTGTAGAATAAACATGTTATGGTTCTTGATCTTGCGCTGCTTGGTACAGACTGTCAATTCCCTGAAGATTGTAACTACTCAGTGCAAGGATTTGTTTTTTCAAATCTGTTGCTAATTTGTGACCATTTGTTCTATTGTTTGTGGTTTATTGCTTCATCTGTGCCTTGTTGTTTGAGGCTCAGTGGTGAAGTGTTTAGCATGTTTGCCCCACAGCTTTATGTTTCTTTGATACAACAGTATTTTTTTTTTTCTTCTTCTTGAATTAGCTACATTTTCTCTTCCTTGCAACTTGACTAGTGGATTCCTCAGTGTCCAAGAAGTACTCCTTTCATCTTGTTAATGTATGAGGTTTCAAGCCCTTGCCAATTTAACACTGCTTAATTTAATGTCGCGTTTGTTGAATGCCAGTTTCTTTTTTTTTTGCTTTGCAAAAGGTTAATGTTCTAAATCTATTAACTCATCTAGACACTTCAGAACAGCTTTTTGCCAAATGTTTTGCAAGACCACATGGGTTCTAAAAATGCATGCTGTTATTCGTGAAAGTATTATTTTGGGAATAAATGGAGAATGCCTATTAACACTAGAATTACCAGAGACTTTCAGTTCCATTCTCTCAACACCACTCGCATCTACAGTTATTCTCAGTTTCAGATAAAAAGTAACCGCATCAGAGCTGGGGTGGGGGGTAATAGGTATTATATCGTGACTGAGGGAATAAAAGTGAAAAAATAAAGTGCTATAAATTTACAGTGGCTGTTACAGACACATCAAATGTGTGTTTTTATTGTATAATAAGAGTAGCTCACTATTCAAAATGGTAAATTTGCGGGGGAGATGGTTTTGACCTCTGGATTATAAATCATCAGATCTAACCGCTGCACCACAGAAGCTGTTGCATTGTACTTGCACCTTTTGTGAAAATGTTTATATGATATTTGGCCGTCAGCCTTCACACATTATTCAAGTTCATGTCTGCATTTTGTCATTTATTACTAAAACATGAAAGGTTGTTTCAACGATGTGTTTACTTAAATTGTTGTAGACACAACACACCAAATTATTTCCCCTTACAATTCTGGGTAGCTTGCTCCCAGATAATCAATGCAGGAACTGGGAGAACTTCTTGCCTGTTCTGAGTCGGTGGGGGATGATATAAGCAGGCTGCTTGGGCTAATCGACACATTTACAAGACAAAAGAGGCAGACTGAGTGGTGCGAAGGGATTTAAGGTGGGCTGGATTTACAAGTTTTTTCCTGGCTCTGCTAATTCTAGTGTTAAGTCCTTGTAAATCTGTAGAAGTATTCTGTAAGCAACTTAATGGTCACCATTGGTTAATAAAATATTTAATATGCATTAAAGGAACTTATGAGAAGTTCTTTTGGCAATTTTCCAATGTTGAAAGCCTCTTGGTGTTAAGGATTAAACTGAATTACAAGAAACAATTTTTTACTAATCTTTGATTAACTATGCAGCTAACTGTATTGTCTTGGGACTTGCACATTCTGAATTCTTTTAATCTGGGAATAATAAATTTGTTGAAATTTGGGTTTGTTTCCCAAATCAAAAATTGAATCCATATCTTTAGATATCCTTGTTTACTCTTCTAGCTAATATTAGCTAGAGATCTGCTTACAGAACCTTATGCATATAAACTGCTTTAACAAATTAAAGGAATACTTTGAAAACACATCAGATCTCAGTGGGGAGGGGGACTGCAGCAAATCATGCTGAATATCTATACTAATATGGACTGGGTAATGTGTTAGGAACAAAAGGATGCCACATTTGATGGAAATGAAAATTTTCAACCTACAGAGGGCTGAATTCAAAGACACTCCGAAAATGAAAAAATGATGCGGCAGGCTAGTTAATTTTGCTGAAATTTCATTGCTGCAACTCAAATCGTACTCTGTAGTTTGTTTGGACCCCCTTGTGCTTGTATGCATGCCTGACATCTGGGCATGCTCCTAATGAGATGACAGATGGTGTCCTGAGGGATCTCCTCCCAGATGTGGACCAGGGCATCACTGAGCTCCTGAACAGTCTGAGGTGCAGCCTGGTGGTGTTGGATAGACCGAAACATAACGTCCCAGAGGTGTTCTATTGGATTTAAGTCAGGCGAGAATGGGATCCAGTCAGTGGTATCAATTCCTTCATCCTCCAGAAACTGCCTGTATACTCTCACCACATGAGGCCGGGCAATGTTGGGCACCAGGAGGAACTCATGACCCACCATACCAGCATTGGATCCAAGAATTTCATCCCGATACCTAATGGCAGTCAAGGTGCCGTTGTCTAGCCTGTAGAGTTCTGTGCATTCCTCCATGGATATACCTCCCCAGACCATCACTGCCCCATCACCAAACTGGTCTTGCTGATCAACGTTAAAGGCAGCATAACGTTCTCCACGGCTTCTCCAGACACTTTACGTCTGTCACATATGCACCGGATGAACCTGCTCATCTGTGAAAAACACAGGGAGCCAGTGGTGGACTGGCCAATTCTGGTATTCTATTGCAAATGCCAGTCGAGCTCCCACAGTGCTGGGCAATGAGCACAGGGCCCACTAGTGGACATTGGGACCTCAGGCCACCCTCATGAAGTCTGGTTGTTGGTCAGAAACATTCACACCAGTGGCCTGCTGAAGGTCATTTTGTAAGGTTCTAGCAGTGCTCATCCTTTTCCTCCATGCCCAAAGGAGCAGATACCAGTCCTGCTGATGGGTTAAGGACCTTATACAGCCCTGTCCAGCTCTTCTAGAGTAATTGCCTGTCTCCTGGAATCTCCTCCGTGCCCTTGATGAGACTGTGCTGGGAGACACAGCAAATCTTCTGGCATTGGCACATATTGATGTGCAATCCTGGAGAAGTTGGACTACCTCTGCAACCTCTGTAGGGTCCAGGTATCGTCTCATGCTACTAGTGACACTGACCGTAGCAAAATGCAAAATTAGTGAAAAAACAGAAAAGATGTAACATTACTTCAGGATATGCTCACCTAATTAACATGCTAATTAAAATAGCAAGCTGTTGTTGGGTGCACTGTTGGCCTGCTGGAGGTAGTAATGAAAGAGAATGAAGAGAAAACTGAGTGCCATTATGAACAATGCTGCATATACTCTCTTATACAGTTGAATGGAGAACTTTGTGTCAAATGCTTCAGGGGTATCTTTTATATCAGCAAAAGTATGTCTTCATAGTATCTCATTGTGGCTGCTCTTTATCCTTGGCTTAATTTTTCTTTATAGTAATTTTGGTGTGCATTTTAGGTGCAGGGGTGGTGATTGTGTTAGAATTTTTATAGAAGCTCAATAAAATTGTCTCAAGGAGGAAATTTAATCTGTTTAATTTATGTTGTAAGTCATGCAGTTTCTTTGGGTGATGACAAGCACTTCTTTTTAAAGAAAGACAATATAAAAGTAAATTCCAAACAAAATGGAGGAGTTAAAGCAGCCTTAAACTTCATTCTGTGCCAGAAATGTAATCATTTCTTGATAAAAATCCAAATCAGAATTAAGGGTATCTACTTTACAGAAACATTGTTCCCCTTAATGTCTTGTTCTCAGTTGTATGAAGGATAACCAGTATTAAATCATGCTTAAACATATCTAAGTGAACCTGGTCAACTTGAGTGACTATGGAAACGATGGTGGGACATCTCTGCCAAAGTCCTTAAGTTCTCTCCTGTCTAGGCTATGTACTACATCTGTACTGAAGATATACTGTAGCCATTTGTGCTGTACCCTGTTCAGAAGTAACCTTAAGGAATATCAGTGTTGTATCTAAATGTGTGTTCTTCGTGGACACCAATGTGTAGGTTTGTCAAGTAATATGAATACTCCAGTGTTCTTGTGTCCATTTTGTGTAAATAAAATGTATTATGTGTGTTTGTGTATTTAAATGTATACAGGTATAGATAAATTGACTTTCCTGAGGAACACTGTACAAGAACAAACTGAATATTTTTGATAGTCTTAATGGGTTCCGACCCTTTACGTGAAATACAAATTTATGAATGTTTCCTCGGCAATGAGTAGAAAATTTCTTCTCATATTTGTAGTGTAAACTGTTTGCTTTGAAATTTGTAACTCTGAAGTTGGTTGAGGTGAGCATGAAGTGAATGATGTTTTAAACGTTAACTGTCTATAGATATGTTTCCATCACACTCCTGTCTTTCAGCTTTTGAGGATCTGGCCCTGTTGATCCTTTTGTAGAAAGTCTAAACACGGCCCTTTCTAATGAGACCAATGGAGTTTGTTGTAAATTTGACTCCTGAAGCTGTTAAATGTATTAAACTGATTTAATGCAGAATATGATAAATATGCTGGTAACCTTCATTTTTTCTTACATATTTGGATAAAGCTTTGTTGTTTGACACTGTTTTTCTTTTTTCTTTTTTTTTTTTTTCTTTTTTTTTTTTTTTTTTTTATAAAAACCCCAAACTTCAGGAAGTCTTCACGGAGACACACTCTCGGCCCATTTGAGTCGAATCATCTGGCTCTATTTACATTCTGGTCAGGAGCTGTATATGGATGCCGTAAAAGGATTTGTCATTGAATGTGCAGGAGCAAGACTGAAATTTTATAGTTCTGTCAATACTGGATTTTATAGCTCATTTTCTTATGATAGAGAATGTTTGAATACGCATGTGGAACTTTCTCCTAATGAACATTTCTTAACCTATGGCTGAATAGTCAACAGCTTTTAAATCTTTTTTAAAGATTTTATTGAGTTTTTATATGAAAAGCTGCTAACCCTTTTTCACATTTTAGTGGTGTTTTACTTTTTTGTAAAGTGGGCATAATTTTTATGGTTTAGCTTTTTAGCTAGTCTCATTCTGTCATATCACATCTTAGAATATTTAACAATAGCTCATTTTAGAATAAATTTCCTTTCATAAACTTTTTCTGTGTTTTTCCTTCCTGACATTTACCTACACTTTCACTAATATATATCCTAATGATATTGGGAAGAAGTTTGTATTTATTATGTACACTTTCTCTTGATTGAGATGGAAGAAGATGGTAAGAATTAATAGCCTTGTCTTCTACATGTTGCAGGATAAGTGAAAGAACAGTAAATGAAGCATTAAACTGTGTTTTCTAGATCCTAATGTTTGTTCGTTCTACTCATTTTAACCTCCTTGGTGTCAATCCCGAGTATGACACTAGCTCAGAATTGTATGTATGGTTAAGCCTGAGTCAGACTTGGGGTGACAGTGTTAAGCCCATATAACTCTTGGTATAGTAATCTATCTATTGTATAGAATATCATGCTGGAAAAAAATCATGAATTTTTCTATGTGCTTTGGTATTCTCAGGTAACTTGTCAGTATTCATAAATGGGATGAAGCCTTCAATCAAAACCATGTAAGCATGTAAACAAGAAGCTATAAAGCCAGCTTTCGAACAAACAAACATTAGTTGAGCCAAGTGATAGTATGTGAATTGGTCATCAGATGTTATACGAATAGTGAAACTAATAGATACAGCACTGTACGACCCAACCAAAGTGATGTGCCTGGTGAATTTGGTTCCATGAAGCTTCACTATGGTGCAGAATCTACATGACGCAAAATGATTATGATCAAGTAGGACAAGAAAGACTAAGCACTGTTCATAATACAGCAGCTGTTTGTCTGGGTAAATATGAATATAACTTGCACGATTGGTGACCCACAGTAGCATAAGGGGTGTGAATGTGCAGGCTAGGCACTAACATTCTACACTTAAATGCAAGCAACAGAAATATAAGAAATGCCCGAAGAAACTCATTTCTACTATCCAGATTGTTACTTTGGGCTGTGTGTGTGAGTGGCTGGTTCAGAACCAGTTGCATAACAGAAGTGTAACTAAATCAGTACAGCAGTAGGCACTATACATACTTTTCCTATTGCATTTGTGTTTTTTTTTTTCTTGTTGTAAAAAATTAAATATTTGACTAAGTGGGGGAGATGCGGTTAAACAGGTGACTTGTTTCTAGTTTTAATCATTACTTTCTTGGGTGCCATTTGATACCATAATGAAAACCTTCTGTTCAGAAAATCTGTTTGGGTACTCTAGGAACTGGAAAGGTTAATAAGGCTTTTATGGAGTAACCAGGGTTTGAGAGATACATTTTAAAATGCTTTGGTTCCCCATGACTCTAAAGTGGGTGAAGGCAAGTTTCCAATTCTGTGAACTGAAATTGGGTTAGGCTGGGTTTATTGGAGCCGAAAATTTAATGTTGTTTTGCAAGAAATTTGGAAAGCCGAATTAGAGTGCAGCATCCCACTTAAGTTGGAGAACCAAGTAGGTTGTGTTGTGGTTGTGAGATTTAATTTTTGTGCATTTTTTTTTTTTCTTCTCCTCCTCCCATTTTGTAGGCTCTTCATTTTCTTGGTCCTCATCAGTGTTGCACAATACCCTTTGACCAAGGATGCAACTACTGATGGTTTGCGTTCTGAATGGAAACAATATGGATATATTTGGCATTTTTTAAGAGTACAGTATATTTGTTTGTTTAATCATTTACACCAACTATTCAATCCAAAAGCAGTGTTCAGCAAGGTAATAAAATATGATCAAATTTGTGTGAGAGATGTGTTGTGTTTAATTTTTGAATCTGGAGAGAAAAGGAATTTAGGGAGGGAGGATCAAGAGACAAACTTCTTAACACTCTTGAAAACCTGACAGTAACTAGAAACTGCAATGTCTTGCAGTGATTGAGAGCAGCTGAAGCCAAGGGACTTAAGTTAGCCAGTTGAATGAATGGAAGCTAAATGCATGGACTGGTGAAATTGAATGACAAAAGCGCTGATTTGAACTAGTTCATTTTGCCACCTGATAGGGTGTTTTAGTTTTGGTTAATACTGCCAACCCCTCAGGGAGCATTTGTGGAGACGGAGAGAGTGGCATGGCCCTGAGTGAAGGGCTTGTTAACGTTGTCAAACATTTTATTTATGCAGAATCTGCCCTTAACTAAACTTTCAGTTGTCTGTGTCTTTGCTCAAATATATGTTAAACCAAATGCTGGGATTGTCGTGGAAAAAATCTTTACTCAATCTTCAAAAAAGGCAGTCACAGAGCCCAGATGAGAATGCAGAACATTTCTTTATTTGCACAAAGTTATGCACAAATGTCTCATTCAATGAAATGTGAAATATATTAAACAATTCATCATTTAAACTTTTCTATTACCATTACTTGCTCTGCCCTGCGGTGGGCTGGCGCCCTGCCTGGGGTTTGTTTCCTGCCTTGCACCCTGTGTTGGCTGGGATTGGCTCCAGCAGACCCCCGTGACCCTGTAGTTAGGATATAGCGGGTTGGATAATGGATGGATTACTTGCTCTAATACATCAAGTCATCTCTTAATATGCAAACCTTTATCACCTACTCCAGTCGACTACAGCCACAAGCACATTTGGACTCATGTCAACCATCCCATTATTCTGAACACCAATTCCTTAGAATTGATTTGGTTTTTTTTTTAAACTTTTCAGCACTTCATAGGAGGGGTGTTTGGGGTTTCTCATTAGTTTCTTCCCTTTCTAGAGGAAGAGTTTGTCCCTCATTTTAACCTTGGAAAGTGACGTTTGGTAGTTTCTTGTGCTTTCAGGTTTAAGTTACATTTAGTTAACCCTTGAGTTACATTCAATACTGTTCCTTATGTTCATTCTGTTATAGGTATATATAGAGTATATATACTTATAATAAGTTAAAGATTATATATACTTAAAATTCCATGAGGTCTACTGTACTAATTTATAATTTTAAACATTTCAGTCATGTTTCCTCTTAAGTTTGCTTAACATAAAAAGGTTCAACTCCTTCAGTCTCTGCTTATCCCTAAAATCAGCCTTGTCTATGTTTTCTGGACTTTCTCTGCTGCATTCTTTTTGCAATGTGGGGATCAAAACTACACAGTATTCCACTTGAATTTTACCTAGCAACTCAATACACAAGACATTAATTAGCTCTGCAGACTCCATGTTTTTGGTATACAGTAGACGCGGTTCCGGGTTTGCGGCCTCAGTCATTTGCGGATTTTTCCTTAGACCCTAACTAATAATTTTTAGCAGAAACCACAAATATTCTCTGCAATTTATGGCTTTTTTCATGGCAATACTGCACTGTACAGAGAACAGGAAGCAACCATAGAGGAAAATGCGGCTTGGGATTGTGAGGGTAGCCAATCTGAGATCATTGTACTCTACTAGAATTTGAAACTGCAACTCCCAGCAGTCCCTGTAGTGGCCGTGATTGGCCTTCTGCTGAGGATGCAGGGGCTGTTGGGGTCAAAGGATGTCAGTGCGGTTTTTAAAAAGGGGACCAGTGACCAAAAAGTGTTTGTAATTTGTTTCAAGTTCCTGTCTCTGCCTGCCTTCTGTTGGGTTACCTATACTTGCTCGTTTTGTCCTGGATCATTTTGTGGTTGGGGTCTGGATTGTCTGTAGTCTGCCTGCTCTACATGAGGACTGTAAGTGGATTCATTGCCATCCTGTGAAGAAGTGCTACTGAACCTGTCCACTCATCTTCACCATTTCAGGAACTACCGGTAGGACTATCTTTACATTCCCATTCAACATGCAGATCTCTGGACTATTTTAATCATTACATTTCATCCGTTGCCATTTTTCCAGGACTTTACTGTGTGTGCTTTGTTGTATTTGATGAATAATCACTGTAAGGGGAGCAGGTGGTATCTTTGTTTTCATTACATTCTTTATTTGCTGTTTGATTACCGGTTTGCTTTGTTTTTGTCTCTGTTAGTGTGCGGTTCGGGTCAAGGCTGGGTGCGTCCCTGGCATCTCCACCATAAAAATAAATAAATCGCCATCTTCTTGACATTGTGAATCTTGGTGGCACCGAACCGCTACAGCGTTACTAATTTCTCTTTGCTGCTGATTGACTACTGCCCTGTGACGCATCTCTAGCGGAGTGTTCTTGTGTTTTCCGTTTTGTTCTTCTTAATCCTTAAACTGCTGCAAACGGCTATAGTCATATCCCAGTGCCATTTGCCAGCACATAAGAGCAGAGTATATTCAGCGACTTACATTCATTGAACGCCACAACCAGCTATTGTCGGTTCCCAGTGCAATTTACAAGCACGCTAAAGCTGATCAGTCAGTGCTGTACATTCGTTGAACAGCCAGCTCATGACCACTGCCGGCCCATGGAGCACTGCAGCCTCACTGTCTCAGAGATTGAGCCGCTGCACTAGACTAGCTTGCAATCATCGTTTACCTCTGTGTGCTTGCGTGCAGCCAGTTCAAGCACAGTTGGCTTGGTGATTTACTGAATTTCACTAATGGCGTCAGTTGCACCTTGTACATATTGTTCCAGTAGTGTTTTAAATAGTTCTTACAGTTCATTAGCAGTGTGTAAAATGATCAGTGTTGCAGTAATTGTGATGCACTTTACATGGGGGGGGGTGGGGAATGTTCCATTAAAATTTCACTGGTGTCCAGGGATGAGTTAACCCCCAAGTATGTGGCAGTTTAAGGGTTAAAGCCCCAAGATGCCACCGAAACACCCTGCACCTTCTAAGGCAATGAAAACACGCTTGCATGAATTACAGTACATATAGTGGTAACATTGGTATTTTACATTGTAGCACTGCGGGTGACATCGGTACAGTACTGTAAAGTATATGGGTTTACCTTTACTTTTTTTTCTCTCTCCAGGGAATGTATTAAGCTGAGGTTGAAATTAGTGTTTTGGGGGCATATTTTAAACTATAAAAATAGGCATTCTTTTAACCACGTCCATAATTTGTGGTTTTTCACAATTCGTGGGTGCTCTAGGAACATAACCACCGCGGATTTTGGGGGTGTACTGTATAGGCATATAGGCAGGCTCTCATGTAATGACAAATTACGAGCAAATTTTTTTTTTTTTGTTAAATATTGATTTTAATTTGAAGAAAATAACATTCCATATAATCAACTCTGACTTAAATTTCAACCCCGACCTAGAGCAAATCTTTAAAAGCAGCAAGGAAGAGTAGTATACAGAAGATTATTGTAAGATTTCCAATTTCAGTTAGTATAGGACATTAGTTACCCACTTAAGAGGTGGGGTTAGACTTATCTTGCTCAATTGAAAAAAAAAATCAATGTGCTAGTAGTGAATGTAAAGGCAGTTACACTTTAAGCCTATCTGGGAGTACACCAAACACCACTATTAATTGGTTTGGAGTGATTGTGACACCAAGGCAGTCTGGTAGGCATTCAAAGATTTCTTGTTCACAATGATGTTAATTTGGTGCATGCCTAGAACGTGTGGCCCAGTGAGGCTAGAACTAGACTGCAGCATTCACAGGTTGAATCTTGCCCTGGATACATTTTGGACAATTTTAAATGAAAAGTTTGCTTGAAAAAAGATTTCAAGTTGAATAATTGAATGCTTTGCACATATGGAGCTAGAGTATATTCTATGCATGGCTGCCTCCTCCTGTTCTGAAATATTAAGGCAATTTCCCCCCATCATATCATGTAATCTTTGAGAGGAAGTCTAAACACAGCTATCTGAGTCTTCATGGCTGATTATTACTTCTGGAATAGGAATAGAAATAAATTTGCGGGGTGATGAAAATTGGCCAGGTTCCATTTGGCAAAGTTTCTGATTTGACAGTAGTAGAAAAGTTGTGTTTAAGTTAAATTTGAAGCTTAATTGTTTGGAAGATGCAAATACATTATCTATGTACAAATCTTTACATTTGTTTAATCCTAGACATTTTCCAAACATTAAATACTATATGTTTGAAAGGGTACAAAAGGTGATTTTTATATAGAGGTGCAACAGATAAAAGCTTATGATTCCAATTTCTTAAAAAATGTATATGGGGATGCTTTGAAATAGAAAAAAGCTTGGGAATGTCGTTCATCTTGACAGTGATTCTCCCTGCTAATGTGAGATTTTGTTGAAACAGAGCTTTATATTTGATATGTTCCCCTAGATATTTAAACTAATCGGCTAAGATAAATGGGAAGGTATCCAGTCTAATATTGTGTGCTAGAGAGTATACTGGATAAAGCACACTTTTATTCAAATTGATTGAGTCCAGATATCTTTTGGAAATTTTCTTGTCAAGTGCCACGTTCTAGTTTGAAGTAATCTGAAATTTTAATACAGACCGACTTCTGGACTAAAAGTAGTTTGATCCATGTACATATGTTTCCACAAATGTGGGTTTTGCTCAGTGTTGTGAATAGGTAGTCCTATTCAATCATATCAAATGATTTTTCTGCATCCAAAAATCTCGGAGGTGTTAAATTTAATAGGTAAATATATTATATTAAACAAATGCTGAAGATGAGAAGCAAGTGTTTGTTTATAATAAGTCTAGTTTGGTCTTGTGATTTTACAGAAGGAACCACATTCTCTGTCTGGTTAGAACTTTGGAGAGTATCTTGATGTCATTATTCAGGAGTAAGATTGGTCTGTTTTTCTTTTTATTAAAAAAAAAAAAAAAAAATTCCACTGGGTAGCTATCAGGGCCTACTGCTGAAGTAAGTTTATAATGTCTAGTAATCCTGAGAATGTCAGAGGTTTATCCAGTTCCACTGCAGTGAGTAGCTATGGTATCTGTAATGAACCAAAAACTCATTAGATTGTCTTCTTTAAACTGAATAGAATTTAAGGACTTATAGTGTTCTAAATGTGCAGTTTTATATTCTTATGGTCAATGATTTTATTTTTGCATGTGTTGGTAATTATTGTTGCATTGTAGACTTCCTACTTGTGGATTTGTGGGGCCAAGATCTTATTAGCCTTCTCCCCATGTTCTTCATAATGTTCCATTTCTTTTGTGGCAAGAGGTTAAATTCTGGTGGCAAAAGCTGTCTTTTCCTATAATGTGCTTCATTTGGAGACCTGCCATATTCTAAATCTATACTGGTGATTTCGATTAACTCGGATGTTTTCTTGGTTTCCATTTTATTTTTGTGAAAAATATATGAAATCTGTCCTCTTTAAAAATGCTTTTAGTTTTCTAAGTATTCCTACAGAGACCTCCTGAGGATGTATTTGTCTCCAGAAAATGAATTTGCTTGGATATGAATTCTCCTCAGCTAATGAAAAGGGATTAAAACGCCAACTATGAGGAGAGTGTAGGGCTTAGTGATTTTAACCTCCATGATTAGAGTGGTGTAGTGTGGACATATTAGCATTGTACTTAAGATTTGATGGTGGGCAAAAAATTTTCTATTAGGAAATAAATTCTTGAGGAACAATGTACTGGTGAGAAAGGAATATGCTCTTAGGTTTAGATTTTAAAATCTCAGTGGGTCTGATAAGTTATGATACAAACTGTAATTTTTGCAGTGTTCGATGTTCTCGCCACTGTAGCTAAAGATTCAGTTCTGGATTTAAAATGCACAGTCTGTTATGTTGGCACAAACTTTTATTGGGGTAGAAAGGATAAATAGTATTGGTCTCTTTTTCTCCCTCGACAACCCCCCAACCTGGCTGCCTCAAAGTGAGGCTAGACCACACTTCACAAAGTCCCAATCCTCTGACATGCCAAGAGATTTTGCGTTTCCAGAACAAAATGAACCCCTCCCCCGGTAACTGTGTAAAAAAGGTTAAAATTGATATCTTATGGAAATAGTCTAAATATAATAATCCTAGGATATGAACTTAAACAATCCAAATACAATTAACATAGGGATTGATTTTAAATAGTTCCCATGAAGGTTATAAGGTAACGGAAGATTACTGGGGCGGCACGCACTGTAAATTGCTAGTTACTTTGTGGTTGCCAAAATGTACATATATTCACTGGAAGAAATTCCCATATAATTGAGGCTTAACCAAAAAAGGTGGCTGAAAAGAAAATGTATAGTAATGGCAAATGTCATTTTACAAATGGACCAAGTTACAAGCAGAATCTTAGTTTCCTTGCCAGAACATGGTAATTCATGGTCATGGTTCAAAATGATGTCTGGATCAGGCTTCTTAGCTGTTCCTTTGCCTCATTGGGAGTGCTAAAAATGTAAAACTGACCGTCAATAACCACTTTCAATTTGTCAGTGAACAAGAGGCTGTATCTGATTTCCACTCTGCGTGGACGCTGTTTAATGCTGTAGAATGTGCCGCATTTAGCAAGATATCAAACCAAAACATAGCTTACCACTTTCTAGGATACTTGATCCTGAACGGGGTGCTTCATCTAGCACCAGCAAGCACAGCTTACTAAAGGAAGCTTTCATTTGTCTTATTTTCAAAAAATCCTCGATCTACAGAAATTTTTTGGTTCATACTTTAACACTAGAATTACCAATGCCTACGAAAAAACTATTAAACCTGGTCCACCTTAACTTTGCACATCTGTCAGTGTATTTTGTTTTGTAAATGTGTCTATCAGCACAAGCAAGCCTGCTATCCCATCCCCCCCGAAGAAGGTTCTCAGTACTCCGTGTTTATCTTGGACCGAAGTGCCTGGAGTTGTAGAGGGCAAGTAATATATCGACATTTGGAATACATTTCTTGTGTGTTCTGTGTCTATAACAATCTGTGTAAACGCATTCTTAAATGTTTTATGTTTTTTAGTAATTGACAAAATGTAGACATGAAGTGTATAATTTGTGAAGCCTGAAGTTCAAATATCAAACGCTTTCACAAAAGGCACAAGTATAACAATCAAGTGCATTTTTATTCAAGAATATAACCAAAGAAAAGAAGTTGCCTTAGGGTAAGTCAATGACATGACTGCTTGGGTGGTGCAGCAGTAAGAACTGCGGACTCCTAATCAAGAGGTCGCTGGGTCGATATTGGCAGCCTCCTCAATTTACTGTTTTGAGTAGTGAGCTGCTCTTATTGTTAATATAATACAATAAATACATACATTTGATTTGCATCTAGCAGTCGGTGTAAATGTATAGTACTTGTAAAAATGACCTTTTTTTTCCCAGTTTTGTCTATCACCTTCATGCACCCCCAAACCCCCAATCTGACACAGTTTTCAGATAGACGTGGTATAACATACGTGTTTTGTTAACACCTCTTTATTTGAAAACCGTGTCAGATCTTGTTCGTGAATTAGACTGGAACTGGGAAAACAATGTGGGTGTGAGTGGTGTGTGTGACTGGGAATGATTGTAGATGTGAATTTTATTTTTTTCAGTTTTATTCTTGAGTGTTCCTGCTCACGCTGAATTAGTATGCAATTTCTGGTCCATGATGTCAAAGGCACAGTGACAAAAAGATATGGGTATATATGACATTAGGAATAATTCATTTTATGACCTGTATAGTACATTTCATAAAACATTGTTGCATTACTGCAACCTTATATTCATTTGCATACATTCATGCGGTTGTAGTCCGTGCCCAGCATTGGGTTTTATTTAATATCCTCTCCACATTCCCCCAACCCGATCTTGTCCAGACTCCACATTTTTGGTGCATGGTGGTGTTTCTTTTATACTCCAGGAGTTGCAAAGGACAGAATAGTACAGAGAAGTCGGTTCCATGCTATATACAATCATCAAATTCAAATGTTAATTCCCATACACCCAAGGACTGTCCTTTCTACATTTACGACATTATAATACGACATGTATACACCTCTATGCTGTGGTTCCTATTACACTGAAAACGGTGTGGGATCGGGGGTTTGGTTTGTGGGAGCGTGAGCGTGACTGAGAGAATACAACTGAAAAAAACAACTTTTGCTTGCCCTGGCAGCGATGAACACATGGACTGTCCAAGGCATGCATGGGGTCCACTGAGAAAAGTGTTCATGGCTCACCTTGCAGAGGAACTTTGTCCTCTCTTCTTACAAGAAAAGGCAATGGACAAAGGAGAGGATGCAACATCGACAAGCTTCTGTTCCAAGACTTCCGCTTCTCCCAGAAAGAATTCAGTGTCGGGTGCTCCTTCAGTGTACAGTACACCCCCAAAATTGTGAAAAACCACAAATTGTGGATGTAGTTAAAATGCCCATTTTCATACTTTAAACCCTAAACCCAAAACACTTCAATTTAAATTCAAACTCATCTTAATACCTAAAACTAAAGAATGTAAAGGTAATCCTGTATACTGTACTGCTATGTCTCCCGCCGTGCTAGAGTGTAAAATACCAATGTTACCGCTATATGTACTGTAATTCATGCAAGCGTGTTTTCATTGCCAGAAGCCTTAGATGGTGCAGCTCGTTTTGGTGGCATCTTGGGGGGCTTTAACCCTTAAACTGCCACATACGTGGGGTTAATGCATCCCTGGATGGCAAATAGTTTTTTGCTGCACTTTAAGTAAATGTCACAATTAACAAAGAAAAAGTGAAATTTTAATGGAACACCTTTTTCATGCAAAGAGCAACACTATCATTTTGCACACTGCTAATGAACTGTAAAAACTACTGGAACAATATGTAAAAAGTGCAACGCTTGGGACACTGAATTGCACAGAGACACAGGAGATTGAATAAATTTCCTGTCTGTACAAACACTTCAAACAAACATGTCCCTTTAAGAAGTAAAAGGAGCTCAGTATGCAGTTAGATATCAATTAAACAATAGACAAACATCATAGGGGAGCACAACCCCTGTCTGGGGGAGGAGCAAAAAACAAAGCAATCGTCCAAAAAGGACAGGCAGTGTTAAGGCTTTTAAGTAAGCGTAGCGTTGTGTGAGAAGGCGGTGATTTATTTATTTTCATGGTGGAGATTCCAGGGATGCATTCAGCCTCGACTTGACCCGTGCGTACTCACAAACAGACAAAAACAAAGCAAACCAGTAATCAAATAGCAAATAAAGAATGTAATGAAAACCAAATGAAATAAGAAAACAATATCATCACCCCTGTTCCCCTTATGGCGATTACACATTAAATACAACAAAGCACAAACAAAACACACACAGTAAATCATAAACAGCAATGGATGAAAATAGTCCAGTGATCCACACGTTGAATGGGAATGTACAGACAGTCCTACCGGTAGTTCCTAAAATGGTGAAGATGGGTGGACGGGTCCAGGAGCGCTCCTTTCTTTGCAGGATGGCCATGAATCTACTTACAGACCTCATGTGCACAGGCAGACAATACAGATGCACAAAATGATCCAGGACAAAATCAATAAGTGCAGGTAACCCAACAGAAGGCAGACAGGAACCTGAAACAGCCCCAGCACCTTCATCAGAAGACCAATCAGAGCCACTGCAGGGACTGCTGGGAGTTGCAGTTCCAAATTCTATTGGCTACTTTCACCATCCCAAGTCGCAATTTTCTGTACAGCTGCTTCCTGTTCTCTCTACAGTACAGTATTGCTACGAAAAAAAGCCATAAAAATTGCGTAGGATATTTGCAGTTTCCGCTAGCAATTATTAGTTAGGTTCTAAGAAAAATCTGCGAATGACTGAGGCTGCGAACTCTGAACCACGACTTCGCGGGGGTCTACTGTAATAGGAACCACAACATAGAGAGGTGTGTACAGTGCAACAGGTACACATGTTGTAAATATGGTCCTTGGGTGTGTGGGAACTGTTAACATTTGAATTTGATGATTGTATATAGTGTGAAATTGACCTCTGTACTATTCTGTCCTCAGCTTCTCCTGGAGTACAAAGGAAATGCCACCATGCACCAAAATGTGGAGACTGGGCAAGATCGGGGCGAGGGGGGAAAAAAAAAAAAACAAAAAAATGCAATAACTGACTACAACCGCATGAAGGTATACGAATGAATGTTTTCCGAAATGTACTTTACAGGTCATAAAATGAATTATTCCAAATGTCATGTATACCTATGTCTCTTTGTCAGTGTGGCTTTGACTTCATGGACCAGAAGGTGCATACTATGCAGCATGAGCAGGAACACTCGAACAAAAAAAAATTTAAATTCACATCCACAATCCTCCTCAGTCACGCACACCACTCGCATGCAAAGTTTTTCCCGTTCTAGTCTTGTTCACGCACAAGATCCGACACTGTTTTCCAATAGAGGTAGTGTAACAAAAAAAGTTTGTTATACCAATTCTTAATCTGAAAACCGAGTCTGATAATGGGTCTGGGGAATGTGACTGAGAGAAAATAAAAGGTAACTTTTACAAGTACTATAAAATTTACACCAACTGTTAGACGCAAATCAAATGTGTTTTTATTGTATAATAACAAGAGAAGCTCATTACTCAAAATGGTAAATTTGGGAGGCAGCCATTATTAAACCAGGGATAGCAGGTTGCTTGTGCTGATCGACACATTTAACAATACGACGCTGACGGAGAGGTGCAAAGGGATTTAGGGTGGGCCGGAATTTCAAGTTTTTTCGTAGGCTTCAGTAATTCTACTGTTAAAGATATTATAATGAAAAAATATTTGTATGAAACAAAACTCCTTCCATTCCATTGCTTTCTAACATTGAAGAAATATAGCATTTTATTATACATGGATCAAAAGATGTAAAAAAAAAAAAAAAAAAAAAAAATGCTTAGTGTTGCCCACTTATTTTATTTATACTCAAAGTTTTTGCCTACCTTTTTTTTATAAAAATTGTTTCTCTTGGTGCCATAAGCAGATGCTTATTTTGCTTAATGGTTAATGCAGAGCTACCCTATTTTCATTCTCATCAGTGTTTTGAGATGGAACAAATAACATGTAGTGTTATCAGTTTCCTGAATGATTGCTGGGGTGGGCTGACTGGTCCCCCTTCAAAGGCCAAAGATGCGATCCAATCCAAAAATTTCAGAGAGTGAGTGATGGGGATGTCCCTGTCAAAGTCTGAAGACATGGTCAAAAATAAAAACTGTTTTGAGGCTGGGGGTTATGCGTTGTGAGAAGTTCCAGTATGCTTGCACTTAGTACTGGTGCTTTTAAGGCAGAGAAAAATGGTGAGTACTGGGTCACTTCAAGCACTGCTTATTTTCAACAGTGGAAATGTATGTGCATCCATTTTATTTTCTGTTGGCAGCAGTCTTTCCCAACAACATCTTGAAAATTACCATTGGATTGTACTTTATTTGCCATATCGCTGCATTGTTGCTCAATTTTTTTTAACTTTGTAAAATGCATACTAGAGAGTGCGTTTGGTAGTGCAATAACTGTATACGAGTTTCAATTGAATACTTCAAAAATTGAATTTTTAACAAGGAAAGATATTAAATTGTAATTTGCATTTATATTTTGTATGCGCAAAATATGCAAACATTTTCCCTATGTTTGTCATATAAATGTGAGGGCAGCATCATTTGCTGTCTTCCGACACCTTTTCCACAGTTGTACAGCATAGGCCATATTGTGGTAGGAGCTTACTAAATTGCTACAAGTAACAAAGGTGGCTTTTTGATGTGCTATACCATACTAAAAACTTTATGCATGTTGTACTGGTTTAAAAAAAAAAAAAAAAAAAAAAATGAATACCAATATATTGTTTCTACTGGTGTACAATGCATCACTAGTTCTCATACAGTAGCATGTAGGATGAAAAAATGTAGTTTCATGGTCTGACAGCATAACCAACTCCAGTCGTGTTTGATTTATTAAGCACTGGTTACTTTGCTGTTAAAGTGTAGTCAATCCAACAGTGAGAGGGAAAGTAAAACAAACATGAACCCGGATGATCCAAAAGCCATTTGGCATAATGTGCTATGGACAGAGGAGATAACTATAGAGCTTTTTTGGATGAGAAGTTCCATTATGTATGGGATAAAGCAAACCATGCCTTCTACTGTAAACCATCATAAAATTAAAACCAAGTTGTCCTTTTTTTGTTTTATTTAAATTAGAATATTGTCTTTGATGTGTGTGCAGTTAGCTTGTGCTGTCAAGTTGTTTGTGGCCATATGAAGGTGCTGACATGTGCATGCTGGAACAGGCATGTGCTTGTAGTTCAGAGCAAGTATATACTGTATTTATTTATTAAAAAGCACTATTAAACCTAAAGAGTTTGTATCAATGTTGATTGTTCAGGTTTTCTGTTTAAATAAAACTATACAACTTGTTTTATTTTCACACTGTGGTCCTGTTGTGTTAGTCACAAGAGGACTTCTGGAGGAGTCTAGGGGACTAGAAGTTGGAAGTTTCATAACTATTTGTCACGTCCTACTCTGAAGTAGGAAAAACTCAGTGTTTTGTTTTTTTTTTTTGTTTTTTTTTTTGCGCTTGGGCAAAAACAAACTTTTGTTATCCATCTGCTATACATTGTTATGGCCGATAACACCACAAACGTTTATCACAACAAATTGAAATTATTAGAACATTCACAAAATGGTGAAAGTGCTTCAAGTATTCAGTTTACGGAGTAGGAAGAACAGTGAATAATATAAAGCATGATTCCGACAAAATTAAAATACATGTTGGAAAATGGAAATGACTGATGGTGATGTTGTTCTGTATTGTTCTTCTGCATTGTACTTTTCTTTTTAAGTTCTGTAGGGAGCCAATAAACAAACAGGAGTGTTTGCACTATAAAGACAGAACATGAGTGGCTGGAGATAAACTGATTGGCAGGGAAAGCTTTCTTTAATTGTTTTGGAGGGGTACACCGTAACCCACATAACGGAGTACGGTGGAACCTCGGGTCACAACCATAATTCGTTCCAAATCTCTGGTCGTAACCCGTAGTAATTTCCCCCATAGGATTGTATGTAAATATAATTAATCCATTCCAGACCGTACAAACTGTAAGTAAATATATTTTCGTTAAATATTTTTTAGCACAAAAATAGTTAATTATACCATAGAATGCACAGTGTAATAGTAAACTAAATGTAAAAACATTGAATAACACTGAGACAAACACCCAGGCTCCCTGCTCAGCAGCTCGCTTGCTTGTTCTCAGCTGCGCTTTCTCTCACACTGGCTTTCTCCTCCTGCCTTCTCCTTCAACCTCCCGCTCTTTCCTGTTCTCTTCTTTTTCCCTTTAGCTGACTCGTGCTTCTATTTATGAAGAGGCGTGGTAGACGTGGCAATCGGCAGCTCCTGGGAACAATTATGGATGCGGACCGCTTCTCACCTGTGCACTTAGGTGAGAAATGCCCACATCGTGAACTCCTCAGGAACTGCTTCGGCCACACATCACCACGCCCCCTCGCTAAGCCGTGAGTGCGGTGATTATTTATTAAAACTGGCCTTTTTGACGGGAGCTGTAGACCCGCTATACCACAGAAGGAATCTGGGTTGAGAGGAGGTTACAGTTTTGAGGGAGAGTCCCTCTGCATGATCCACAGAGAACAATGTACAGTACAGGGAGAGACTGAACATGTGGGGAAATCATCAGCGCGTACAAACCGGAAGGGAAACTGGCTTGTTCGTCAACTGAGTGTGTGGTCGTGAACGGATGCAAAGGTTTGGTGAACTTTTTGGTTGTAACCCGATTTGTATGTGGTCAGAGACTTTGAACAGAGGTTTCACTGTAAAAGACAGTCCTGTTACTGTTTTTTATTAATGTAATTTTGTTTTGTAAATGACTGCTAAACTAATCTACTGTATATCAATTTTAATGTAGCTGTTCTGTTATCTGTTACAGCTTCTGTCCCAACCCCCGATGGATAATAGGTTTTACATTACATAATTATGACACACAATATATTTTACACTTGGCTAGTATTAAAGAATCATTCATCATACAATCCAGGTCAGACTTGGCCAGAAGAGCTCTACTAAATAATGTTGATCTGTCTTTGCCAAGTGGCCATTGTCATCGTCTTGTGCTGTCAGTGGGCAGGAGACTGTAAGCTGCAGCGGACTACAATTGCAAAGCCTTTCCCTACAAATTTAGTCCTGTCAACCCAGACCAAACGTGCCCACTTTTTTTCTTTTCTTTTCATTCTTTATTTATGATAGTCTTGTACCTTCTCTGCTCATCCTTGAGTTCTTGCCATTCAACTCAAAGCCCCCCTAGCTGTATGGGAAGTGAGCAATTGTCAAGATGATGGGCATTTCAGATTTCTTATGAAAAATGATGAGACCATTCAGTCCAAGTGTTTGTTTAGCTAGTACCTAAACTGTCCCAGTATCTCATTCAGATTCTTCTTGAACGTTGTCCAGCTTTCTGCTTCAACTCTATGATTCCATAGTTTGTTCCAGAGTTCCACAACACTTTGAAAGAAGTGCTTCCTGGCTGCAGTCCCCAATGAATTGCTGTTCTTGAGTATGTGTTTCACTGTTAAGCTGAAAGAATGCTGTGAGAATATAGATGATGTTAAAGAGGGCCCGGTACTCATAAATCAGTTTTAATATTTTATTAATATTAGGGTGTGTTGCTTGAGCAGTTACTCAAACCTCTTTAGCCACGCTGGGTAGAAAATCAGCAAGGGGAGCGTTTTTTTTTTTTTTTTTTTTTTTTTTTTTATTTTATTTTATTATAATATGCAGCTCAGTATTTCGACGAAACCGGTTTCTGGCAGTTTGTGCCACCCGTGGAAGTGCGGGTGGTCTGACAGGAGTCCTCCTTGAACAATGTCTCCGTCTTGTCACCAGGCTGATTCTGAGAGAGTATTTAAGCCTCACCTGTTTGTCTTAGGAGTTTTTGTAAGGAAAGCATTGTTGAAAGTCTTTGAATACAAGAGGAGAAAGGACCAATGAAGCGTTAGGTATATTTAGTGACTTGGTCAAAACGATCATCTGCACTCCATACTGTTAAACCAAACTGTCTGAGGCGTTGCAACTGTCCAGGTGGGCTGAGATGAGGCTGCAGAGAAAGGCAGCATCCCTCACTTTTGTAGAGGAAGACAAAAGAATGTCAAGCAGGCATTACTTAAAGATATGGGAAAGGTGGTTTTGTGTGAAGAAACAAATATTACACCAAACCCCCCCCCCCCCCAAATCATGAAAAAGGCCTAATCTGTGAGCTGTGCACAGACATGCACTTTATTCACTGCACTTAGCTGCTCTCGATTGCCTTCTTTTATCCATTCAAGAAAAGAAAAAAAAAAAAAATGGCTGTATAGAGAAGAAATCCCCTGAATTCCCCCCTGTGCTGCTGCTTTATAAGGCCCAGGAGTCAAAGCCTGAGAAATATCAGCTTGTCATCAAAGGCACATCAGCAGTAATGGAGCAGGGAGCTCACTTTATGCCAAACACTCAGAGCTGAGACACTTCAAAAAAAGAAAAGAAAGAAGTGATGAAATGTAAATCACTGAGGAGCATCTCTGAGGAGTGTATGGTTAACCCTTTAGAGCCAAACAGCTCTGCCAAGTACCAACAATGTTACTGAGTTGAGATTTCATAAAAAAAATGTAAAATAATTAAAAATACAACAAAAAAAACAATAGCGTTGCCTGCCCACTTGCAAAGAAATCCACCCCATTTATGGACTCTTTTCTACCATTTCAAGGTCCGTGAGACTGTGACCTTAATGCAGGGGCAACAGGAGTGGGGCCTGAACAAACCTGAGCCCACAGACTTGTCAGGCTACAGGAGCAAACTGCACGGGTTTGCCATCTTTTATTGCTTATTTAGGTGTTTTCAGAAGTTTGCATTAATTAAAAGACAAAACTTAAGATTTCCTCCTCTCCGCCCCACCCCAGGATTTTGGGATTTTCAGCACCATGACACGTACACTTGAACCTCAATTTAAAATCCTACTTTCTTGCCATTTCATATTAAAGCTGTTCAGCCACCGCCGGACAGTTAGGAGCAGACCTGACGACGTTGAGCCTCTCGGACTGAGGGTGTTGAGTTCATATTCAAAGGACATAAAATCAAGACGCAGCACACAGTCCTCTGGTGATACCAACACTGCAGACATATTTGAGGTTTTTTTTCTCTCTTTTCAAATTAAATTTGGCCTGTGAGCTTAACTTATACTTCTCAATGACATAAATGAGAAACATTATCTGTGGCCTGCATTCCTGCCCCTCTGTGCCTCCTGACAAGTCACCTCTGTATCGAAAAGATAAAAGGCAGAAAAAGGAAGTTGAGAAGAAAAAAAATTCGAACCACTTATTAAGACAGTTGTGGTTCAGTTGGGCAGACATTGAGTCCACTTCAAGAGCAAAGATTCACAAATTTAAAAAAATTTGGACATGAATTGCAGTCGGCTTTGCACTCTAGGAACCAAGTTATCTGAACTAATGTATAACATTTCAGTAATTATTTACTGCTCTGATGCTGATCTTTCTGATCATAAAATAGGTCATTACGATAGCAACTGACGAGACGAATTCATACTTACTTGCAGTATTTGAGGGTTCCTCTAGACCAGGGGTCTCTAACCTTTTTTCCCCTGAGAGCTACTTTTACAAAATGAAAATGGCCGAGAGCTACTCCTGTTTTCTAACGTTTATTCTCATAGCTTGTTTCAACTCAAACAAACTGAATAAGCTTGTTTTGCCTGAACATTTACAAAATAATGTAATGTAATAATGTAATGGGACGGAGTGGTGGCTCTGCGGCTAAGGATCTGCGCTGGTATCCAGAAGATTGCCGGTTTAAATCCCTGTCACTGCCAAAAGAGATCCTACTCTGCTGGGCCCTTGAGCAAGACCCTTCACCTTCAATTGCTCCAGGGGTGCTGTACAATGGCTGACCCCAGGGGGTATGTGAAAAATAACAAATTCCTAATATAAGAAATTGTATAAGGTGAAATAAACAAAAAAAAATGTTGGTGTCCACAACTCACATTTTGCATTAAAACATCACAAAAAAATATTGAGTTCACCTGCAAGTGCATTTTGTATGTCTGTATGCATCTCACACTATTGAATTAAAACATGAATGCTGCCAAAACAAAACAATGCAATTCCAAATACACAGATATTCCTTATTCATTTGTCATTTTGTTACATGTCACTGTTTCACTTCACAAGAGTATTCACATGTCCAGTTACATGTGTGCATTAAGTTTTTTAGTTAGTCAGATGACTGGCACTGCATGGAGTCAACAAGAGAGGCAGGTGTATGGTGGAGTGTAGCCACTTAGGTTCACTCTTATGGTGTCATTTAAATGTTCATCTGTCTGCCTTGTTCTGAACTTTGATTTCATGACATTCATGTCAGACTCACAGAGGTATGTAGAGCCAAACAAAGCAGACATTTTCAGAGATTCTTATAGTTATCAGGCTCTGCTAAGTTCTAGAAATGGTGAGACTTTAACTACACATTATTCTGAAGGTTTACTAATATATAATATATGAAATCTGAAGTCTGTCTATCTGTTTTTTCACAAGAGAACTACTTCGCGGATTTAGCTCGTTTTTTCCCCTATAATTTGCTTGAACATTCTGGTTGATTTTGCGACTTCTCACATTTTGCTATGTATCATAGTTCGCTTGCGGTACCAATTTATTTGTGCGAATCCGAGAAACATGCAACGGGCCGAGGAGAGAGGCCTTCCTTCCTCACTCACTCACCAGCTTCAGGGTGTGTTCCTTAACTTCGCTTAGCTAGCGAACAAGAGAACAATTGAATTCAACGTTGTTTGATATTTAAAATAAAGTGTTACTTAGGTCTTGATGAGTTTGAGTCTGGATATTCTCTTAAGTGTATGCCACATTGAAACGATAGATTGCAATTCAGATTGTGGATCGGTTATTAATTGGAATGATCGCCCACCCCTAATTTGACTAATCAAGTTTTCAAATTTATGTAGGATTCATTAACCCTTTGGCGAGCTAAAGGCTTACGTTTCGAGTTTGGTATTTTTCTGTCCAGCCGTTTTAACTCTAGACCGTCCTCAAGACACTGACACACAGACAGACGCACACCCATCATTAAGAGCTTGATATTTTTGGTATTGGGGACCATAAACCATCGAGATAGCCCCTCCCATAGATGACAGGTTATGATTTGGGGTGGGCAAAAAGCAAAAAAAAAATCACTCATAGTCAGACCCTATAATCTGTCAGTACAAGAAGAAATTAATTTACAAACTTTGCACATAAATCCAGAAAGGGAGGCATAAACCTGAACTCTGGCAATGGCCGAAGCTTCAAAAACCTCAGTCAATTTTCAGAATCATTTTTCATTAGACTGAGAAACATTCTGGGCTACCTCAATCACTGTTTCAAGTTGAGCTGCGTAGATGTTGCTGCTGTGTGTATACCTTCTTCTCTTAAACATATCTCGACAGCACAACAAATCCTCAGTGCAAGTTGTTACTAATAGCCTGGCAGTTGCTGTCATGTTAGCTGTTTCATGAGCAGGCCTTATCTGGACCATATCTCTGACTCTCACAGCAGATTTTGCAGTAATTTCTTCAGATCAATAGACAATTAATAGGATGCTAGACTTCTCTGCAGCCTGATCCAGGCCAGAGCAACCCAATTTTACATGTGTTAGAAATATACAGTAACATACAGCAACTCAAACATGCACTGTTGAGACAAGAAGTGTACTTCTACAAAACCGACGTCAAAAGGGGCAAAGTAAATCCAAAACGACGTTCATATGAATTTGTCAGTTTTAGGAGACTACTGGAGAAAAAGGTGGAGATCATAACAGCAATTCTCCTTGATGCTTTCCTGTTTAAATGTTGTACTCTCCTGGCATTGTTTTCCCATAACCCTAAATGCAGGAAAGAATCATATTGACAATGTCACAGTATTCACAAAACTGGGAGAGATGGATTTTCACCACACAATCGAGGGCTGGAGGTGAAGCTTTATCTTCAGGACTTCAGAGAAATTTCAGTGGCACACATGGAAGGAGGTTGTTCTTCAGTATGCATTCCAAGACCCTCACTACCACAGTTACGTCTGCTGATGGTTAGCAATCAGCTGATGAGTGATTTTCAGTGAATCCTGACTCCACATGGAACCCGCTCCCAACTCTCATACTGAGATCCTTACACTGTGATTCTCCTCAGAGGAACAACATGCCCAAACACTTGTTGAGGGCCTCACCCTAGGCAGCAGTGTAATTCAGAGAATAAGTTTTAGTGCTTACCTTTCATTATAAATTGGTGCAGTGGGTAGCGCTGCTGCCTCGCAGTAAGGACACCTAGGTTCGCTTCCTGTGTTCTCCCCGTGTCTGCGTGGGTTTGCTCCGGGTGCTCTGGTTTCCTCCCACAGTCCAAAGACATGCAGGTTAGCTGTATTGGTGATTCTAAATTGTCCCTTGTGTGTGCTTGGTGTGTGTCTGCCCTGCGGTGGACTGGGCATTTGTTCCTGCCTTGCCCCCTTGTGTTGGCTGGGATTGGCTCCAGCAGGACAATGACTGACTTTCGTTATAAAGGACTGGGGGGATATCGGCACAGGTTTACATTCAAATAGTTTTTAAACCCTGAACTTCTTTTATTTTAATTGGTAACTAATTTGCTTTGACTTTATTCCCTAACTTCAATCTTATTCTAGTTTCAAGCTGAGGAGACCATGTGGAGACCTAATCCAGGTATTTTAAATCCTCCAAGGTATTTATAAAATAGATCTAGCAACATTCTTTGAATTAGATACTCGAGGACATTAGTGGAAATTGAAGTGCATTTATGTCTAATACCAGGCAGAACTTCTTCAAAGAGTTTTGGGACTCCAGAACAAACTACCGAAAAATGTAGTTGCAGCAGAAACTCTTGACAACCTTTAAGAAAAATCTGAATGAGATATTGAGCCAGCTTAACTATTAGCTAAACAAACAAGCTTGATGGTCTGAATGGTCTCCTATCGTTTGTCATGTGTCATTGTCAGATCACCATTTCAACTTTACATAATAAATGAAAAGATTCTACTTAAGTAGAGTATCAGAAAATTTTCATCAGAATTTAATGATTGATAGACTGAAATCAAAACCAACTATGTTAGATATTTTCTTCATTTAGCAAGAATGAGACAAATATTGGAAATTTACAATTACAGTATTAAATTGAATAAATAAAGGCACAACACCCTGGAAACTACAGTATGTGGCCCTTGATGGTAGATGAACATGCTTGATGAAGCTCTCCAGGTTTCTCACCCCACAAGCCCTTTTCCCAGTTAATCTCTTGCTTAAGTTTCCAAGGCTCGAGGTGGTTTTTGGGATAAGAACTCTCTCCAAAGAAGTCTCTTCATATGTGGGCGGCTGTGCCTGAACATTCTAGTGTATCAAATGTGGAAACTGCCTTTGAAATCCTAAAGTAGTCTGCACCCAACCAGCTTATCTCCAGCGCCCAAAGCATTTAGAACATTAAAAGGCCATTCAATCCAACAAAGCTCACCAATCCTATCTATCTAAATTCTCCAAAGTAACTCAATTCAGAATTTGAAGGTCCCTACTTTCCACCACACCACGTGGTCATTTATTCCACATTTCTAAGGTTCTCTGTATGAAGAAAAACTTAACAGCTGTTCAAAACTGCCCTTAACAAGTTTCTAACCACTGTATCCCGATGTACTTGCTGCAGAGTTTAATTTTAAAGTAATAGCCTGGATCTACTGTGCTAATTCCTTTCATAATTTAGACAGTTAAATCACACCATTTCTTAATGTTCCTTTGCTTAAACCGAAAAGGCTGAACTTCTTCAATCTTTCCTTCTAGCTGATACCACTCTGTCCTGGAAGCAGCCCGGTCACCAGTGCATTATATGATGATGAGTGTTCAGAGTTCCGAGTTGTGACGTCGTCACCTTCCCTCTTCAGTGTGTTCACATGGGTTTCTAGTCAAGACTGTTTGGAAAAACGTGAGGTTGCTGTTGATTTGTTACTTGGTATGCCAAAAAAAAAAAAAAAAAATTGAAGGCAGATGCCATTTTTGTGGAAATAAGGATGAAAAGAAACATTAAGTATCTCGTTCCTGTAAATACATTTTGATCATTTTAAAAAGTTTACTAAAGTCTAAGGTCAGTGTTACGTCACAAGTCGGACAACTTGGTTTGCTTTGTCTGAATTGTGCGAGTTGTAATTCCAGGTTTAAGTGTTCATGTGGTATTTCTGATTCTACATCTCAGATTTACAGTCAATCTGAGAATATTTGAATGCTGAATTTTTCCATACAAATGAGCTATAGTGTTGAACTCCATACTTTCTAGAGCAGGATTTGTTCTTATCTCGTGACCCAATTTTGCCCATGTTATTGTCTTCAAAACCCACTCCTTGATAATCGCCATGGATGGGGCGTATCATTCCCTCTTGGAGACTCGCCACCAACTGACCCATAGTCAGTCGAAGCAACCCCTAGTTTAAGAAACCCTGCACTAGAACCACGCAAACGAGATTAAAATGGAGTGGAAGACAACCTCATTGGGAGTCTGCAATGCCATCACAGTTTGAAATGCTGGAGGGTCAGTGGTGTTGCTAGAAAAAACAGCCAGTCTGACTCCCTTGCTTGCATGACTTCTGTGGCCTTTTCTTTCCTTCACTTTCTTGAAAGTCATAGTCTGAATTTAGGTCCCTTCATTTCATAAAACTCTCCGAACAGACATACAGTTGGGAAGCATCATGGCACCTGTCCAGTCTGCCATAGACATGTGGCCATTTTCCACTAGGCAGCACAGACAACTGCTGACGGTTCTTTCTCTTTTCTGCTCTTGGCATGTTGACACATTGAAACGTTCAACAAAATTTGACTATTTTGAGGTCCAGGTTTTCCATTCATTCCTTCTTGTTCACGTTATGCCTTTTTTTTCTTTTAAGACTAGGGGGCTTCGCCCCCTGCTTGTTTCGCTTGCCAACCCCCGTGTTTTGTTTTCCAGATACACACTTTTTTTTTCTTTGAATTGTTGCTGTTTCATTAGTCTCACTTTTATTTCAGAACATCTTTAAAAACAATATTTGGAATCTTTCGTGTCCCACTATGCTGAATCTTTTAAATTAGGTCTGTGAGACTTGTGTTTAATGACTTTGTACCATAATTTAGGATAAGTTTCTTTGTTTGGAATTCCAGCACAGACAAAACGATCTTCATCATCAGCAGTTAATAATTTTTTTTACAAAGTAACCAATAAATGCATGTGAGGTAAAACCCGTTTTTGAAATTCTCTTGACTTACTAGTTTCCTTTTGTTTGCGATCTGTGCTATCTTTTTTTGATACTGTAGCGACTGACGTAATGAAGTGTCACAAAAGTTCTACTTTAACAATTCGCCGACTGCTTACCCCAAACACAATTTTCTCGCACCCTCTCCAACCCCTCCTCCCACGGGTCCCGCCTCCCCTTACTGCATCAATCAGTACCCAGCTATCAGTCTGCCGTGGTGTACTCTGCCCTCCCTCAATTGGACCTAACGGTCACTTAAAACAAAAAAGGCTTCAGCTTGGCTGGGATGCTACAATACTTTCGACTGTTACTGCTTTCATATTCTGTACCTTTCTCTGCATGTGTATCGCGCCTTGGGTCTCTTTTCTCCGCGCTGCTCTTTCTTCTTTGCTGAGAGCACAGGATCTGTGTGTGCCACGTGACTTTACATAACTGAATGTTTTGCTGGCTTATTTGATAAGAAGGGTGTGTCTTGCAAGAATCTTATGTTCCACGTCCCCGCGAGACTGCCCTGGGACAATCTCTTGGCACCAAGTCTCATGTTTACGGTCTCCTTGGCCAGTCTTTTTTGTCTCGCGGGTCTTTAAAATGTCTTTCGAGAACTTCCGAGAAGATCACGTATCGTCGCCTTGCTTTTCCATTCCAGGATTTTTTTTAATATATAGAGAGATACAGATTATTACTTTCAGGTTAGGTTAACACCAATTACCAAAAACCCATACACTAATACTTAGACTACAAGGTTACAAGCAGTAGTAGTCTCAGAACCATAAACATAAAGCAGCAGTGTCTGTGGTGTGGTGGCACCCTTAGCTAGCCCATCTTTTGATGTCTCCCTCAGGGGTCCTCTTTCTAGCATAAAATATGCCTGATGAGCTTGGATCATTCCTTAAAGGAATATTCCATCCAAAAATATATATTTTTTTTATCTGTTACTTACCCTACATTGTTTTAGTAATGGATTAAAAAATTGTTTAATCTCATATTGTTGTGAAGAACAGAGATAAGAAAATGCTTGAAATAATGCGCTTCAGCAGGGGCCAACAGCAAACAAAATGTCAGAGTACTCGTATCCAATCATATGCTCAACAACGGATTTTGGCTGAACCGCTGCTAAATAAAGCACTCGTGAATGCCATCTTGTGAGTGACAGAAGAGAGCATGCACACGGGCCCAGCGTTTTAATAGTGGCCTGTTAATGTAGCAGGAGCTGAGAAGGACCTGGTAGGCTTTTCAGGGTGACAATTTGTGACTTCAGCAAGCCACATGAATGAGGCAGGTTGTCCTTCATTGGAGTTTAAAATGCAGCTTATTGTCCAGCATTTTGAGAAGGACGTGAACCGACGGATTTTTTGATCTTTAAATGCAACACTTGCTAGCACCTCTGAGGTTTGCCTGTTTAATAGCCCGGCTTCTGCAAGGCTCCAAGCCACCACTTCTTTTTACATTTCAAAGTTGTACCTTGTGCCACAACAGTAAAACTAAAAAGGGAAGTAGAGCTGATAGGCCATCTGTTAACACCAGACATTTAAAAAATGTGTCATTCATTATAGGAAAATGTCAAATGCAGAAATCAAGACAAAAGGTGAACACAGCATGTACTGTACATACGCAATGCAGACGTCTTGCAGGAACACAGAAGACTCTGCAGAGGTCACCTCAGTTAATCAGGCAGAAGGCAGGTGCGTGGCCTTCATTTCCATGCAGATTAAATAAGCAGCGACTATCAGATAGGATTTAGACCAGACAGAACTTAACCCACCTGACCAAACCTGACCACTGTGAGCCCTTTCAATTTATCTCACATTTACTTGAAACATTAACCTCTGGACTTGCTGTTCATTCTCATTAAAAATTAAATTGTATTTAGCTTCATTTTTCATGTCTGTGCTGACATCAAGTCAAAATACCATCCACCGCACATGGCCATCTCTGGCTGCACTTCACGTTTCATTTCCACCAACATTTATCACTTACATGCAGTATGGAGGATAGAGAAGCCCTGCCAGGTTGCTGCTATAGCCCACGATAGTTGTGGTCAGCATTATTGACATCCTGGAATTTTAGGTATATCATGTACAATATGTCCTGGAAAAAGTGGACAATGTAACAGAGTCGGTCTCCACACACTCATCTGTTTGATAAGGAGCAGCACAGGAAGAAACAGGACCACCTAATAAAGGAAAAGTGAAGGAAGAGTCAAAAACACAAGACTGTTTGGCTAGAAGAACTCAACACGTATGGCAGTGAAGTGAGACTAACCTGTGTTTAACTGACAGTACTCATGTGACCAATGAATGATGGCTTCAGTGTTTAAAAAGGTCACTTTCATTCCCAGTTCTTTATTGACAATGCCAAAGACAAGAATGGAGATTGAGACCATCACAAAAACTTATCACCACCAAATAACAACACAAAAGGGTACAAGGCCATCTCCAGAGACCTTGGCATTCCAGATTCCATAGTTCACCATTTTAAGAAATCTGATGCTCATGAAACGGTCAAGAAGAAAGAAGACCTTAGAGGTCAGTGTGAAAACATCATGAAAACATCCAAATGACTCAAAGCTGACAATGGAGTGATGGCTTCAACCTGCACTAATCACAGCATACTAAAATGAAAAGGGTGTTCTGGGCAAAGGCCAAGTAGGACTCCGATGTTAAAGGACAAACATGAAAAGGAGTGACTGATCTCTGGACGATGAAACCAACTCAAAGCTCTTTGGCAACACAGCCCAGCGATGTGGCAACAAGATTAAGCTCAAAAGGAAAAGAGCAGTAGCTACGATCAAATAAGGGGCTGCCTGTGGTGCGGGAGGGCTTGAACGTATCAAAGGAAACATAAAATCGGAGGGATCTCGGGACAGGATAGATGGATAGAAATAAAGCCCTTTTTCACATGGAAAAAATTAACCTTTTTACAAATGCTCAAGAAATAATATTATAACAACAAAACCATCACCACTCGAAACACACACAAGAATTACAGAAACCAAGAAAAACTGAAAACATCTGCCTTGTTTAAATATTGGAGAGCAGTCCTAATGGGGCATTATGCATGCGTGTTACTGATGGGTCTTGACACACTTCTGCTGAAAGTCCTCAGTGTTAGTTTGTCAGAGGATGTACAGCGTTGTTCATAATGGCACTTAGTTTTGCTTCAAGTACCTACAGTACTGATAATTTAGCCTGCCCTTTTAGTTAGCTTGGTGATTCGGTGGGTTTCTCTTGAAGTGATGTTACCTGCCCAGCCCACTACAGTGCAGAAAACTGCCATGGCCATTACAGAGTTATAGATGATGGGAAGGATACCATTTACCACATTAAAGGAGAAATAGCCTGCTCTGAAAGAGCCCCTTCTTATATAGTTCCTCTGTGGTCTGAGGCCAGTCCAACCTGTCATTAATGTGGACCCCCCACTCCCCCACCCACCCTTTCACTCTTTGAACAGTGACTGGACATAGAGGCTTTTGGGTGTAGCAACAGTCAATAATCGGTTCTTTGGTTTTGCGGATCTTAAGATGCAGACAATTCTGTTTGCACCAAGAAAAAAACTTAATAAACCCCACAAGTGCAGATTCATCTGAGAATTTCTGCAAGTTACCTGACATGTTGTTTATATTTGTACTTGGAGGTGTGAAAAAGACTGTTCCTTGTAGTGCTCTAGTGTTGCTCACATTCATAACAGAAACACAGTCCTTGAGACTCACAAACTTGCGGTCTATCCCAGGACACCTTAGGATTATCAACCTGCACATCTCTGAGTTTACACCTTAACAGGGATGACTGGATGGTATTGAATTCACTGGAGAAATCTAAAAACCCTCACAAGTGCTGCCAGCTTTGTCCAGGTGAGAATAACCCTTGTGGAGCAGATAGATAATTACATGCTTCACTCTAATCTTTGTCTGAAGGGCAAACTGCAGTGGGTCCTGGTGGTCTACCATAAGTGGTCTTATGTAGTCCAGGACCAGTCTTTCTAAGGTCTTCATGATGTGGTACGTAACTGCCACTTTTCTGTAGTCCTTCGGTGAAGAGGCGCCTGCCTGCTTTAGAACAGGAACAATACAGGATGTCTTCCACAGCAGTGGTACTTTCTGAAGCCTCAGGGATGGACTGAACAAGTGAAAGAGGACACCACAAAGTTGGTCAGCACAGGCCTTAAGAACCTGAGGACTGACTCCATCTGGTCCTGCAGCTTCAGTTGTCTCCTGACTTGGTCTTCATTTATAGACATTCCACACTGATGATCGGGGCGAACTTGTCGTTGGACATTCCAGTTGAAGTAATAAAAGATTTGTTGATGTAGTAGGGATAGTTGGGTTGTATTGGCCAATGGAAGGAGATTGTGGAGGAAAGGAAAACCTGTTAAAAAAATGGTTTAGACTGCTAGCTTTACTCATGTCCCCCTCTAGCACCTGGATTGCCAGTCCACTTCGAAGTATCTTTCATGTTATCCTGTTTTAGTTCTTTAAGCTTCCTTCCTTTCACTCGGGTTTTTCCTTCATCTTAGATCAGAATGTGCAAAACCCTGTGTCATTGTCACAGGTCCTCCAGCAGGACAGTGACTCTAAAAGCACAAAGGAATGGATAAGAAGAAGAAGAAAAAAAAAAAGGACCGTTCATCTGGACAACTAAGAGTTCTTCTAGAAGCTCATGCTTTTAAGTAGCGGCTTCTGAGGGCTTTTGTAATCCAGACATTGTGGCTTCATGACTGACCACCTGCAGGTGCCACAGTGTAAATGTCTGGACTAGGACAGGTCAGGTCAGGTGTGTTTCCATAAAAAAATAATACCCCCTCTCAGTCCTCAGTGTATTCATGTAACATTGTTGCCGACTACTCTAAAATGCTGTTCTTGCCAGAAGTGGTTCAGAAAACAAACTGCTGATAATCCTCTGACATTGAACGATTCACCCAAAAAAATTGCAAAATGTTAAGATTTCTTTTTTGTTGCTATGAATTAAGCTTTTATTAAAGCTCAAATTGAACCTGCGGCCCTACTAATTACTCTTGAAATATGCTGGAAGGTTGAGATGATTGCTTCATTGTTTAGTCACTACTTATAGCTTATTACTCCCCACCCCCCAATAATTTGATATATAGGTAAATTTATTTATAAGTAAAAGTATTTTACAACTGTGGGACAGACTGGCATTACCCACTTGGGTATGCTTTGGCACAAAAGAATCAGTTTGTTCTCCACAAGGCCCCTCCGGAGAGCAGTCTCTCAGCCTTATCTAATAAAATAATCAGTCATAGATAAAGCGACACCCACCAATACATCCTTGATGAACCCTTTAAACACTTCAGGGGAAAAGGCCTGAAACTCGACAATGGGCAACACTTTGCACCAATTTTAAACCAAAAATGTCAGCTTATGCACACCCAAGAAACCAGATGCAAAACGTCTTCTTTCTTTAAAAACCTTTGCAAACACCAGATCTGTGTTCTCTCAGCGTGCTTGATGCTCTGAGCATGGACATAACTTTTGCTCTGGAGTGACCCCTTTTACACTGAAGTGCAACCTGATGCTGGACTGGAAGAGTGGTCTGTATTGGAGTTAGATAAGGGTGCCAAGAGATCAACCCTTTCTAAAGAAAAGCAAGTGGCACAAGCAAGAAGGACACCGACATTAACATCACAATTTTTGCTAATGCCAGGACCTGACTGAACTACCCAGCAGATGTAAACTTTTATGTTAGCTAAGAGAATACTGTGTGTAAAACCTTGAAGAGAAAACTGCAGTACTCTCTGCAACCAAAAGGTGCAACCAAACCAGGAGAAGAATAACTCCTGAACAAAGGAAGAAAATCGCACTTAACTTCCTTTTACATGTGCTGGAGAAAGCCATCCCAGAAGTGACAAAGAAAGGCCTACAGCAAACCATACGTACACCTACTTTTATTCCAAGAACCAATAATTGTAAAGCCAGCTAATATGTTATGGTGTTGATATCACTGTAACTGAAAAGTAATAAAATTTGTGAAAGTTTTTAGCTATTGTAAACTTCTCTTCATAAAATAGGAAAATTCAGAGCAGCATCGCTCTTATAATCAAACACATACACAGAGGCACTTTGCGCGAGGGGGTAAGCCCGTGCAGACAAGCGGTGGGCAAATGAACTTTAACATGTACACCCTACACACGTAATAACTAGATAGTGAACTTACCCTTTGTGACCACATGAAAGATCAGAATTCATAAGTTCTACAGCAGAGAAAACCTTCAAGTAAGCTATTACAATTTTGTGGCGTTTGTTATTGTCCTTTGTCTGTATATCTGTACACATATATATACACACACACTTTCTATTACCTTTATGTTAAGAATAAATTTTATTATTTGACTTACTGCATCAAGCATGCTTGGGTTATTTGATGAAAATAAGTCTGTTGCCACTTCTGAACCACAAAAGACAAAGTCAGAATGTTTTAATGTTGAATTTTGCAGATTGTGTTCATAAATTGCATAGATCTCTTCATGTTTCTCGCGTCCTGGCTGGAAAGTGAAACACAGACTCCTCACACATTGTACATTAAGCATATTTAAAGAACAGTGAAAATAAACGCAGTGAGTTCACAACGTAAAGGGTACAGCACATCTCTACAAACACAGCCAGAGCTCTTACCTTGCTTACGTCACCCGAGACTCTTTGAACTGCAGAGCTGAGCCAATTCATTTATTAAAATAACTGCCTGCTCTTCTCCAAACTACATACGATAATTAAAGAAGTAAAAGAGAGGACTCGGGCAGAAGTATTTTCCACCAATAATCGCATAAAAGAGTTTTATCTTGTTAAACAGAAAATGCACACAATAGTTAATGGAAAAATACTAATTTATTTTTTTAATAAATAGAACTTTGGTGTTTATAAAATCTAGCTGTAAAACTAAAAGGTTTAAAATGGTACAAAAAAGTAAAAAAAAAAAAAAAATAGAGGCCAACCGGTAGCCTCCAACAATTCTTCTTAACCCAACATATTTATTATGAGAACCCCTTTGTTTAATACAAATTTGATCACAACAAGCCCATTTTAATAGAAATTAAATACATCAAACCCTTTTTTGCAAAACAGTGCTTAGAAATGTATTCATTGGAAGTTGCTGCCAAGATGCACAGTTTAAAGACTGCTGAAGAATACATAAAAGCCGACATGTATGATTGGCATTAAAGGACAATCGCTGTCATACTGGTTCGGTTTTAAAAGGTTAAATAGACTCACGGCAGTGACACATGCTGCGTATGTCTGATGACGTGTCTGGTTTTTGACTTTCCGCTCAAACACTTTCCATTTTTAAGTGCTCATGTAGACAGAGATGAGGGTTACTTTTGATGGTAAGAGCAGAGCATTACTGACAGAAGATGACAAACAAATGAGCAAGATCCATCAAAATACAATTAACGCACCTTTGATAATGAAAAGCGCATTATTACGTGGACTGCTTTTGTTAAAAGATTTCAGCGGAGTTGTTTTACATTATAAAGTGGGGAATTTTACATTTCTGTCACCTTTGAAGAAGGCTGGCTACATCATTACTTTAAATTTGAAGGCTGTAATGTAATGTAGACAGTTGATATAATGAAATTATTCTTAACATATCAGTATAAGCAAAAGCTTTTATCAAACAAAGTTTTCCATATGCCGCTGAAGTGAAAATGAATTCAGAGAAACAGGAAAACCTAGAAGATCTAGCCGTACTTGAAAAATCAATGTTGACCAGACGCTTTACCTTTAAGCTGGGAAAGGTAATCTTTCTTTCAGAAACACTGCAGAAGTTTGGAGAAATTCTGAGAAATGTGATAATGTACACTGCACTTTAATGAATGGGATTATTCCAAGCAAGATATTGGCATTTTATGTCATAATGTATTATAAATGCCAAATTAATGTTCAACCTGAATTAAACTAAATCAAACCTGAATCAAATTCAGGTAATGAGGAAGTTGATGTTTTTATTTATCTAGTAATTTAATATCAGGCTGATCATTTTAAGGTGCAAGGAAGCCACAATAATATCAGCAGTCACGCATATGCACAACATGACATAATACTTTTGCAATCTTTACCAAAAAATGAACAATTCCTTAATTTTAAAGGGGTGGTATCAAAGCTCTTTACCACACCTTAATTAAATAAAATGATCATCAATAAAATGATGAAGAAAAAAAAAAAAGATTTCACATTTCATGAGGTAGCAGAGAGAAGAGACACGTTTAGCGTTCCTGCCCAGTCACCTGTATGTGTGGGGTTTGCATGTTCTCCTTGTGTTCTCTCTGGGTACTTTGGTTTTGTCCCACATCTTCAAGTCCTCAGTGTTCTAATAAACGGTGAGAGTGAGTGCCATTGGGAGTGCTTGGGTGCCCTGTGATGGACTGGGCTTCAGGGTGAACCCGTCCCAATGTGAAACGAAGGTTGTACAACTTGACAATATATTCAGCTTGAAGTAGTAAAAGTTCATGGTTAAATCGTAATCTGCAGTATGGGGGTATACGGGGGTATGCTCATGACCACATAAAGCTGTGGTCTGAGAGAAAGATGCTATGAGGCCGCATGATGACTGCTGAGAGTAGAGGATTTGCTGTAAATGTAGTGTCTGGAGATGCTTTAGCCACATTAACTATCATGATTACTGAAGGGATCCCACATTAATGCTATTGTATTAGCACTCCAAGTCAATTATAACTAATGTTAACAGTGCTCATGGTAGAGAATAAATGCAAAATGTATTTGCATTGGTTACTACCATCCATCTTAGCTGCATACGCTTACCAGGACTGCTTTAGATTTGAATAAATTCCTCAGCACCATGACATTTCAGAATATGCTTTACCAATGATGGGGATCTCTTATCTTTCAAGCTAAATGCTTTCTAGGCAATCTCAACACAAATTTACTCTGATGAGTGCTGCCTCTATGGCTATTCCATCCTTGACACTTTCTAAAAATGCAAAAGTCCCTGAAACTCCATAGTTAATGGTAATTAGGAATCTCTCTGTCATTTAATGCAAACCGCGGCACTGCATGACAAATGTCCTGTCACTGGATAAATCTAGGCTTTCAAATGACAGCAGTTAAAAATCTCCCACTCTACAGCATAGGAATTCCTTCTCATTTGACAGTTGGCGCTCACAAGTCATCCGGGGCCTTGCTGCAGCTACAGGTGTGAAAGTTTCCCCTGCCTCCCTAGTTTTTTTATCTTTTATCTGCCAGCTCATTATAGGTGTGTTCTAGAGCTTCTATGAGTGTCACTGAAGAAGACTTTGTCACTGTTGCTTTTGCAGACACATAATAGTCCACCTTAATAAAAGGATAAGTGTCTGTATAAATCATAAACATTTATAGCAGTAAAAGTACATTGCATTTGTCATTCCAATAGATGGTGCATCACAAATATTAACACTGCTGTTACAAATCCCGTACAAAATGGCATATGACAGAGACATACGCATTGAATGGTGTGCTGCAAGGGCAAACACTGAGGCCTACATTTATTACTTAGATTTTCAGTCTTAGATAGGTAGCCCCACTAGTGATGGTATAAATGTCAGCTTGCTACTCTTAATGTTTAAAAATAAATAAATAAATAAACCTACAAATGAGCATTGCTGAAAAAAGAAAGGCTTAAATACTAAAACTGCCATCAACGTTAGCAACTTCAACTTTGGGGATGCTAAATCCCAATAAGTACATCCCTGGCAATGGGATTATGCAGGTGAGACACGAGTGACAAGAAAACAGTCATAAAAAATGGACTACATTTTTGTGAAAACACTTTGTATAAGCTGATTTAACATACATGGGCTATTAGGATTTGAATGAATATGGAGAGCCATCCCCATGTCAAAGTGGATGCATTTGTTAACTTCTGAGGCTTTCATCCCCCCTGTGTTAGGCCGGGTGCTCTGGTGCAATATGCCTAGAGAGATGTTGTACTAATACGGCTTCATTCAGCAAATCAAATACTGAAGTAGCCTTTAAGAATTTCCCCAGTTCAATCAAGGCAACTTGTACACTCTCTAAAATACTGTGTACTAACCTCTCTTTAGTGCACCATGATTATCTCCTTGTGTAGAGGACCTAAGATAGCATACCATTTTTAAACCCTCATAATCCAGTACAGAGCTGTGGGCCACCAAGCACAGGGCAGTATATCCACCCTGGACTGGACAGTATGCCAGTCCATCCCAGGGCCCACTTCCACCGGGACCAGTTTGGAATTGTTGGTTAACCTAACACAATAGGTCTTTGGTGATGTGAAAGAAAAGTACCTACAGAATATCCACACAAACACAGAGAGAACATGGAAACCCAACTCAAACACTGACTCTGTGTAGGATTCAAACCCTGGAGGATGGATCCATGAGGTAGTAGTGCTAACTACTGTGCCACCATTTCACCCCCCCCCCCAATTCTTGCATGTAAATAATTTAAAAATCATAAAGCATTAATCAACATTGTTTTTTTTTTTTTCTGTTGTAAGAATTCATCTCCCATACAGTAAGTTTTAAGAATAACAAAGAATGTTTACATACACGCATTCATTCATTTCTACCAACCAGAACAGACAACAGTTTTTTTTCCTGACTGCTGAAAATATCAACATATATAAATAAAACAAGTAAAATTTACACTAAATCTTTAGATTGTTTGCTTGAAATGTTAAGTTATGAGGATCAGTAAAATTATAGGAGGATGAACAAGTTGTGAAACTAAAGGCATTTCAAATGTAAAATCTGCAGATGGAGTAAGAAATACAGTGTTACAATGCGGGTTGGATATTGCTAAAATAAAATAAAAACTAAAAACAACAAACAGATGCTTTACATGTCCAATCTGAAAACCAAAAAAAAAAAACATGCAGTGGACATTGCTAAAAACTTTGCGATATGCTGGCCACAGAAACCAAAGGTGATTCCAGGACCAGCAACTACTCCTCAGTCCACCGTGTAATTGAGACACGTCGTCAGCCTGTCCTGCATAGCTGAAAACCAATGAGCATTATAATACAAAACATCAACACAACTGTTTACTGTGAAAATGTCTCTCAACTTCCTATTTTATACTGAATTGTCCATCTTTCTTTAAGGTGAAATGGGCCTTGGCAACTCAAAACCAACCTCTGCTGCAAAGAAGATTTTTCTTATGGCCTACCACACTAAGTGAAAATAAAACCGGAACTGGTGTGGCACACTCTGCTTTATAAATGGGCAGAAGAGCGTCGACAGGGTCAGCATTAGGAAAGAGGGGCAATTCAGTAAAGTAAGAGAAATTCTCAATTTAAAATGGACCAAATATTTGTGTGTTTTAGACTAATTAGTGGGAAGTGGAATTCCTATGTTCACTGAGGTGTGGTGCCGTAATGTATGTAATGAAAACTGGAGCAGGAAGGACCTTGCGCTGTTTGGGAAGAACTCAGGATGACATTCAAACAAGCTGAGGGAAAAAAGGAAGCAGCACTACACTAATCAAACGAGGGAGACGTATCAGAGGATAGTGCGACACTACAGCTTCTACAGATGTAAGGTACCATTAGCATTTAAAGGTTAAGGGGGTCTTGGTAAGACAGCGGCCAACTGTAAATGCTCTCATAAATAATACATGAAAAGCAAAAGTTTGCAAATACTGACGGAAAATAACATAATGTAAACTATTTTCACAGTTTGTTCCTACATTCAGAATAACGCCTACCCCAATAAATCTGACTTGCAAAAAAAAAAAAAAAATACTGTTCTTTTTGTTTTTTATGTGATTTCAGAAAAAAAACACTTTTTTCTGCTTTTAAATTGGTTTGCAAGTTGAAATTTTCCAATATGGCTCTGTAATAAAAATGCAGGGAAGCGTGAAAAAGCAGCATTAAAAAAGTATCACAGTTCATTATTGCAAACAGGCAACAAGATGTCACTGAGTGATGCAGCTGTCTCCCATGTCCTGAGCATAGCGGTCTGACACCATAGTCCTCAATTTGTCAATGTCCTTCCGTAACTGAGACACCTCGAGGAGCTTTGCAGAAAGACTGCTCTCACTGTGGAGGTTTTCATGTTCTTCACCTGGATAACTCATTGCTGAAAAAAAAAAAAAATTAAGAACATGTTATTTAAGAAAATACCACACACAGAAATATAACAATATTGATTTAACAGCAAACAATGCACTGGTTTGTATTAGAAGGAAAGCTTACAATATTTCTAACTGGCCATACTTATACTAAATGATTACATGTAATAATGTAAGCCATTGGTTACGTTATTACAAATGGCAAATTATATTAGGCTTATAGGCTGTGGAGTGTGCAGAGTACAATGAAAGTGTGTTAATCAACACGATTAGCTGCTGTTATCCAGATGTGTCTACTTGTGGGTGCAAAAAGGAGACACGTATGCATCACATCTGCATAGGAAGTGACAGACCCTTTTATTCAAAAAGAACCTTGTATCTTAAAGGGATACTCCACTCAATAATGAACTTTACCATCTAGAGATGGCTGACAAATCTTTTAATCTCGTGTGTTTAGGGAGAAAAGAGACGACAAAGCTCCAGACAAAATGGGCTAAAAATGATACCCAGCTTGAACGGCAGTAAGCAACATCAAAATGTTCATGAAAAAAAAAACCCCACAAATGTCAACTGCTACATGCATTCTGATAAAAAAATATATATATTGTCACATAAACCACTCCACGAAATTCCTCTCATGCACAAAAGAAAAGCAAAGCCATGGTTTTCAAAGTTGAACTAAGCAACCTTCAAAATGTTTAATTCTATATAATTGTGAGTACTGCACCAAAATGTTAACTCAAATGTACAAAGGTGTCAAGGTGTCAATTTGTAAGTTATTTAAGGTAATTGTAACTGCGTTAGTAGGAGTTTTATGATATGTTTTTAATTATATCAATCATAATACAAAATGTGTATCTTAAGAATATACTTATCCCTTAATACATATATTTATATTTACCATTAAAGATACAGTATGCAGCTTTATAGGATGGCTAAGTCTTCACATTCTTTCCAATCTGAAATTTCAGATGACTGACAGAGAAACATGGAGGAAAAAAATAGGATGTCACAACAAACCATGAACCAACAGATTTATAATTAGAGGAATGAAAATGTGCAAAAAACTTACGAATCTAACAGTTTGAAAATGAGATAGAATGGGAAGTACAACTTGGGCTTAAAATTGTACAGTGCATGCCCGGCGTTAGTGGACTGCAGGCAGCACACTCTTTTCTATGTGGTTGTGCAACTGTGCCTTATAATGGACCAACATACCATGTTTGCTTCATGCCTTACACTTAGTGCCCTTGCGATAATCACTGCTTCCTTGAGACCTTAAACTGGGTGAATAAATGTATGCCTTAGCACATGCAGGACTGAATGTATACAGTGCATCTAGAAAGTATTCACAGCGCATCACTTTTTCCACATTTTGTTATGTTACAGCCTTATTCCAAAATGGATTAAATTCATTTTTTTCCTCAGAATTCTACACACAACACCCCATAATGACGTGAAAAAACTTTACTTGAGGTTTTTGCAAATTTATTAAAAATAAAAAAAACTGAGAAATCACATGTACATAAGTATTCACAGCCTTTGCTCAATACTTTGTCGATGCACCTTTGGCAGCAATTACAGCCTCATATCTTTTTGAATATGATGCCACAAGCTTGGCACACCTATCCTTGGCCAGCTTCGCCCATTCCTCTTTGCAGCACCACCCAAGCTCCATCAGGTTGGATGGGAAGCGTTGGTGCACAGCCATTTTAAGATCTCTCCAGAGATGTTCAATCAGATTCAAGTCTGGGCTCTGGCTGGGCCACTCAAGGACATTCACAGAGTTGTCCTGAAGCCACTCCTTTGATATCTTGGCTGTGTGCTTAGGCTCGTTGTCCTGCTGAAAGATGAACCGTCGCCCCAGTCTGAGGTCAAGAGCGCTCTGGAGCAGGTTTTAATCCAGGATGTCTCTGTACATTGCTGCAGTCATCTTTCCCGTCTGAGAGTCCTTCAGGTGCCTTTTGGCAATCTCCAGGCGGGCTGCCATGTGCCTTTTACTAAGGAGTGGCTTCCGTCTGGCCACTCTACCATACAGGCCTGATTGGTGGATTGCTGCAGAGATGGTTGTCCTTCTGGAAGGTTCTCCTCTCTCCACAGAGGGACCTCTGGAGCTCCGACAGAGTGACCATTGGATTCTTGGTCACCTCCCTGACTAAGGCCCTTCTCCCCCAATCGCTCAGTTTAGATGGCCGGCCAGCTCTAGGAAGAGTCCTGGTGGTTTTGAACTTCTTCCACTTACGGATGATGGAGGCCACTGTGCTCATTGGGACCTTCAAAGTAGCAGAAATTTTTCAGTAACCTTCCCCAGATTTGTGCCTCGAGACAATCCTGTCTCGGAGGTCTACAGACAATTCCTTTGACTTCGTGTATGGTTTGTGCTCTGACATGAACTGTCAACTGTGGGACCTTATATAGACAGGTGTGTGTCTTTCCAAATCATGTCCAATCAACTGAATTTACCACAGGTGGACTCCAATTAAGCTGCAGAAACATCTCAAGGATGATTAGGGGAAACAGGATGCACCTGAGCTCAATTTTGAGCTTCATGGCAAAGGCTGTGAATACTTATGTACATACGATTTCTCGGTTTTTTTTATTTTTAATAAATCTGCAAAAACCACAAGTAAACTTTTTTCACTTTGTCATTATGGGGTGTTGTGTGTAGAATTCTGAGGAAAAAAATGAATTTAATCCATTTTGGAATAAGGCTGTAACATAACAAAATGTGAAAAAAGTGATGCGCTGTGAATACTTTCCGGATGCACTGTACCTGTGACTTTTATTCAGTTGTTTTTACTTGATTGCATGCTATGCAAGAACTTAGCTTTTTCCTCTGTAGCAAACACCAAACGAGTGCACAATTTTACACAGCAGTAGGCACCGTCTTAAAAAGGCAATACTTAAGCAAAATAATGCAGTATTTTACATAAGCTTCCGCAGTGACACATATCTGTTTTTTTAAGTAATCAGGTCAGGTTGGAGAGCATGCCCTGATACAGCGTGCTGCCGCACCCCCCAAAATGATGAAACAGCCCGGGAACCTAATTGGCAACCCAGGCACTGTAGGTATTTTTACTTAAATTAAGTATACTGTTAGGTTCTCCAGAACCAATTTTGCTTTAAATTTTGCTTTTTCTTTATAAAACTACATTATACTTTTGTACAGCAATCTGCATTACACTGAATGTATGAAATGTATTATAAAACTAATTGCTTTATTGTTGAAAAATAGTGAATGATATTTGCTTGTGCTAAACAGAAGTTGGTTTAGGCTGTTGGCAACTATATGAACAGTAAGGCAATACTGAAAACTCAAACCAGAAAGCTTGAATTTTAATTTATCCAAATCAATCCAAAATTTAGATGTTATGATTGACAAATATTTGACTTTCTGTCTTCACATTTGTGTTTTTAAAAAATAGCTTTCTCCCATTCAGAAATAATACACATTTACAGTGGTTCTGTGGGCTGCACTACCTTGAAATTCTCATTCAATCATTCATCTCAAGCAGAACAGATTGCTCTAACACTTTAGGTTAAAGTTATCTGAACTGCTCAAATACTGATTGACAGTTAAATCAAAAAATGGCAGCAATGACCATTAGCAGACTTAGAATTACAACCATATAATTTTGGTTCTTAAATCACATCACTGACTTCCAGTTAAGTTTACAGCCAATTTTACAATCCTCCTCCTTAAGTCGTAAATATTAGAGAACTTATTATTGCCTATAATCCAGGACACAAATCGTGATGTCAAGAGATGGACTTCCTTAAAATCATGAGGATGAATAAAACTTCCGTGGAACGCAGAACCTTTAGCTATAGGCACCCTGACTCTAAAACAATCTACCTACTAATATTAGTGAAACTATGTGGTTCACTAAAATAAACACAGAAGACTCATTATTTTAGCACATCATACAATTACCACATCATAGGAAGCTGCCAAGGTTGTTTCATAAATTCTCAATAGTCAGGTCTGCCCATCTTACAGGACCTGTAGTTATTCCAGAGTCATGAAACAGGCAGGGATAATCATCACCGACCCTTCACATCCAGGCCACAAGTTTTTTGAACTTCTTTCATTGGCCCTGACATTAGAACAGTTTTTTTCCCCCCGCACAGGCCTTTAAGCTCACAAATGGTTAATTTAGCTTAATCAGGCTGGGCACCCCCCACCTGCCAGGGTCATGTAATACTATTTACATATTGTTAATACTTGTTTTTCAGTGTTTATTTCAGTATTTCTTGCATACATACAGTGTATATTTACATTCTGAGTGTTGTTTTTTTTTATCTCAGGCGTGAGTAACAGTTGAGTGTTTGTCGATTTTGTAACTTATACTTGGAGAGTCATCAAAACTGGAGTCAAAATCTTTGTATGCATGCATATTTGGCAAATAAATGCGATTCCAATTCTGATCTGTTAAACTGTGGTTTTTGTTTTACTATTCCTCTTCTTCGTGTCTATGATGGCACTTCAGAGTGAGTGCACAGACATATGGTTCTAATTTTAGACTTCTTCATTTCATATTAAACAATGAGCCTTTGGCCACAGAATGATTTTGTTCAGATTGTGGTTAACTTGAGACACTTGCATGAAACACCCTGTACAGGTGCATCTCAATAAATAAGAATATCATCGAAAAGTTACTTTCAAAAATTTTATATTATATAGATTAATTACACACAGAGTGATATATTTCAAGCATTTTCCTCTTTTCATTTTGCTGATTATGGCCTACAGGTAATGAAAACTCAAAATTCAGTATCTCATAAAATTAGATTATTACATAAGACCAACAAAAAAAAAAAAAATTTTACAGAAATGTTGGCCTACTGAAATGTATGTCCATGTGTGCACTCGATACTTGGTCGGGGCTCCTGTTGCATGAATTACTGTATCAATGCGGTGTGGCATGGAGGAGATCAGCCTGTGGCACTGCTGAGGTGTTATGGAAGCCCCGGATGCTTTGACAGTGGCCTTCAGCTCGCCTGCATTGTTGGGTCTGGTGTCTCTCACCTTCCTCTTCACAATACCCCATAGATTCTCTATGGAGTTTAGGTCAGGCAAGTTTGCTGGCCAATCAAGCACAGTGATACCATAGTCATTAAACCAGGTATTGGTACTTTTGGCAGTGTGGTTAGGTGCCAAGTCCTGCTTGAAAATGAAATCAGCATCTGCATAAATCTTGTCAGCAGAGGGAAGCATGAAGTGCTCTTAAATTTCCTGGTAGGCGGCAACACTGACTTTGTACTTGATAAAAGACAGTGGACCAACACCAGCAGATGACACAGCTCCCCAAATCATCACTGACTGAAAAAGTCATACTGGACATCAAGCGACTTAGATTCTGTGCCTCTCCACTTCCTCCAGACTCGGGAACCTTGATTTCCAAATGATATGCAAAATTTACATTCTTCTGAAAAGAGGACTTTGGACCACAGTCCAGTCCATTTTCTCCTTAGCCCAGGTAAGACGCTTTTAATGTTGTCTCTGGTTCAGGAGTGGCTTGACACAAGGAATACGACAGTTGTAGCCCGTGTCCCGGATAAGCCTGTGTGTGTTTGCTCTTGAAGCACTGACTCCAGCCGCAGTCCACTCCTTGTTAATCTCCCCCAACTTTTTGAATGGGCAGTGCTTCACAATCCTCTCCAGGTTGCGGTTATCCCTGTTGCTTGTGCACCTTTTTCTGCCTCGTTTTTTTCCTTCCACTCAACTTTCCATTAATATGCTTGGATACAGCACTCTGTGATCAACCAGCTTCTTTAGCAATGACATTTTGTGGCTTACCCTCCTTGTGGAGGGTGTCAATGACTGTTTTCTGGACAACTGTCAAGTCAGTAAGTAGTCTTCCCCATGATTGTGTGGCCTACTGAACCAGACTGAGAGACCATTTAAATGCTCAGGACACCTTTGCAGGTGTTTTGGGTTATTTAGCTGAGTGGAGTGTGACACTATGAGTCTACAATATTGAACTTTTTCACAATATTCAAATTTTCTGAGATACTGAATTTTGGGTTTTCATTAAATGAAAAGAAATAAACGCTTGAAACATATCACTCTGTGATGAAAAGAAATAAACGCTTGAAATATATCACTCTGTGTGTAATGAATCTATATAAAATATAAGTTTCACTTTTTGAATTGAATTACTAAAATTAACTTTTCGATGATATTCCAATTTAGTGAGATGCACCTGTATATAGAGTATGTACATTTTTGTATACTATATACTAATGATGTTTCTCTGTGTATGTCTCAAACTTAAGTTTTTCAGTTCACATTTTTCCATAATATTTAATATAGCACCCTGGA
>JANRMT010062791.1:91976116-91989843 GCA_026402145.1 Polypterus bichir lapradei | reverse complement strand
GGCCAAAATTCCTCCAGAGCGCTGTAAAAGACTCATTGCAAGTTATCACAAACACTTGATTGCAGTTATTGCTGCTAAGGGTGGCCCAACCAGTTATTAGGTTCAGGGGACAATTACTTTTTCACACAGGGCCATGTAGGTTTGGATTTTTTTTTCTCCCTAAATAAAAAAAACCATCATTTAAAAACTGCATTTTGTGTTTACTTGTGTTATATTTGACTAATGGTTAAATGTGTTTGATGATCAGAAACATTTTGTGTGACAAACATGCAAAAGAATAAGAAATCAGGAAGGGGGCAAATAGTTTTTCACATCACTGTAAATACAACAACTGCACTTCCAGCTTAGTCCACATATATCGACCACATAGCATTGCAAATGGCTGAACCAAGCAGTTTTCCTTTGCAATAAAGGATTGTTCTCAAACCTTGAACATATACATTGTAAGCTATAATTCCAGGAGACTGTTTTGGTTGAATATTGCATGCATGCAAGCCTCTTACCTCTCCTAAGGTAAGAATGTGAGTACTTGTTAAGCAAAGATGAAACCAAGATGTAATCTCTTTTCTTTCTTATGTTTGGAATCGTTATTTCTGTACCAATTGTAAAACAACTAAATACTATATTAACATTGACTAAAGGACTGGCTTCTCTAATTGTTCTAATACATGCACCTTCCTACAAAAATGTTTTTTTTTTTGTTTACAAGGCACATAAATTATTTACAAAACAATACTTTTGACCATCCATTATTCAATAATTCCCATTTAATGTTCCTTCAGACAGTTGTAGCTTCTTGGAGTGTCCTGTGATAATATTACTTACCTGATTGTTTTTTTTCTTCTCCTCCCGAAGAAGATCATTATCATGCTCAAGCTGCTTCATGTCCATCATGGGTAGGCGGACACCATCTTCAAGGCACTTTTCAACTTTTTGCTGCAAGCTACAAGTAAAGAGATAATTATTACTCTATTATAAATTTCACCTTGCGCATTATCAATAAAAACAATCAAACAGCATTCAGGCATTTTAATATACTCCAGAGACAAAAAATTGCATTTTTATTTAAATTTTCAACTAGTGTGATAAACAATACACATGAAACAACAGACATCATTTGTTTGTATAACTGAGCTCTCTCACCCTTACAACAAAAAGATCTTTGGGTAACAGGTTTGATGATGGAAAAGCAGCTGAACAAACTGAGGTAAGGCAGTCTTTTTACAGCAAACACAACTGGGCTCAATGGAATGCACAGAGACGAATGCTCTATAAATAACACTGGCTAATCTGCACCTGTTCACTGCTGAGGACACAGCTCTGCCTCATTCTAATTGCTTTCTGGCATTGATACCAAAAGCATTTTGAGTGAGGCACCTCAGAAATCTTCTCATGGTCTTTAACTTTATATCAGAGCCAGCACTAATATATAATTCACTGCAATATAGTTTCTGTTTGTATATAGTCTTGAACTGTTCTTTAAGGGTATTTTTTTTTAAATGAAACAAACATGTTTAATCTGGAACAATCAGAAATCATTGAATTATAATACCTAAAAACACCAATCTTTAAAATATCTCAACTTTGCTATTTAAATGTTTTAATATGGTCCCATATCATTAAATAAAGCTATAACAGATTTGTAATAACAGAAAGGATCTTTCTCAACATTTCTAAACCTACTAAATCTAAATTAGATTCAAGTGTTGCTGGAGCCTATTCTTTTGTAGTAGTGTTTTCAAGAGAGGAACCATCCCTAGGACAGGGTGGGTGCCAGTCCTTAACACAGCCCACTTATGCACACTCCCATGCTCTCACTGACACTGTGCCAATCTAGAATCTCCACTTAATCTGCTAAGTGTGTCTTTGGGGATTTTGGGAAGAGTACCTGGAGGAAAACCAAAGTGTGGTGTGCAGGAACTCCACACTGTATACATCATTTGAGCCCAGAATGTTGTATCCAAATGTCAGTATTGCTAACATGTAGGCCATCTATCACTGGAAAGGATCAACAGTCCCAAATTAGAATTTTTCCCATTGCTTAATTTAATACAATGATGACTTTAAATAGTTGTTTTTTTTGGTTTTTTTTTTACTATGACTGAACTTTTTTGCATTATTTTACAATTTCTTTTCTTCTATTACATTTTTGTTTTTATTCTTTTGCAGAGAGCCTTGTGATGATGCTCATGTGCAAGACAGTATTTAATATTAATTTGATGACTGATTGATGGTTTAGTCCACAGCTTTTAATCTGTCTGATTAGCTATAATTCTTCCCACAGCAGTTTCATACAGAAAGTATAATTACTGTACACACTGCACATTAATACCACATTTTATAATGAAATGACTATGCATACCTATTTGATTTTTTGGGATACTTCACATATGTAAGAAAGTCTAAAAGAAATTTACCAATGTAATACAATAACAAGTGCATCAACAACAAGGGTCCAATTTCTGGCCTCACGTTAACTGACAATTCCAGGATCTGCATTGTTTCGTCTTAATTACCTACACAACTACATTACCAAGGTTTTGCAAATTGATTTTTGAAAGTAAAGAAATCACTATTCTAAAAATATATATGTTCAAATGGGAATCTCTTCTATAGGACAAATGACTATTGAGTTAAATATATAGCTGAACACAGTTATAGACATTTTTTCCTAGCGGTCCACTAAAGCACACAGTTCAAAGCTGACTTGTAGGTCTTACACTTCTTGTTTTAGGGGATATTAGGAAAATTGCATACTTAAAGATAAATGCTATAAAAATAACCCTTGGCAAGAATATAACATCACATCTAAGTTATTGTTTGTGTTAAAAATCTCCTTTATACTGTATATTTGCTGGAACGTTTACTATTGTTAATAATATAGTGTAATAAGAAATATATATAACTATCACATGAATGGATGGTAAAAAGGGTTTTTTTTGTGGTTAAGTTAATTTCTCAAACCCTAATTTACCACTGAAGCCTCCTGGTAACACTGCATACAGCAACATGTTAAAGGTTGTAAGGTTAAGTTTAAAGTTAGGGGATGGATGCATAATTGAGGTAAAACAAACTACTACATGTCTACCTTCAAAAAGCTTTCTTGTTCTTTTATAGGGTCTCCACAATAACACCACAAACATATTCTAGTAAGTTGGTTGATATTATAATAAAGTCAACTCCTAACACTTTAAGCAACCAAAATAAAGTTCAAATCCATCCTGAAAAATACAGTCTTCAGGTATTAAAAGGTAGATTTGTGACAGTAGCACAAACAGTTAAAAATATTCAGTTTGAAAACCTTCACAGCACACATCCTAAGTTAGTGTAAATCAGTACATTTGTTAAGTGGCAAAAAAGTTGAATACAACCAAAAATACACTCTTGAGATAACCTTATTCATTCTAAAATACCAAAGTCAGTACCACTTCAAAAGGGTTTATTCATGAGTTCAGCCCTGGGGGAATCATCTTCAAAGATTCTCCTGGGCTTATACAGTAGAAGCAGCGGTCTCGTCTATAAATTGAGGACGAACCATTAAAATTGAGACCCTCAACCTTACCTCTGCACGGTGATAATTAATTCCTTTTCTTTCTTTTTCTGGCTCTCAATGAAAGTCTCCTTTTCTTTGATCAGAAACCGTCCATCCTCCCACTTCTTCTTGAGATCCTCAATTCTATCCTGTAGCTCACATTTTTCTTTCTTTAGTAATGCAATCTATATAACAACAAAACCAAAGAATCTTATTGTACATTAAAATATAAAACTTCCCTTAAATTTACATGATTTCTACTCAGTATAAACTCTAGGAAAATCAGCACTTCACTGATAAATAATGCTGCACTCCATTTATACTGGGAAGTCAAAATTTCCAAGTAGAAAGTTTTTGCTGGATCGGCCAAATTTCTTAATCAGAAAGTAGGGACAGCCTTGGCAAAAAACAACATCAAACTTCAAGATGGTCGCACTGTGCCTAAACATTAAGCTGCTTCGTGTCCATCATGGGTAGGCGGACACCATCTTCAAGGCACCATCTCAACTCTATCTTTGGATATTTTGCTGCACTGTTTAGATGCGTAAAATACCACCTAATTCATTGTTATCAAATTGGCTAGTAGTTGTCTGTATTACAAAAGAGCAAGCACAACAAAGGATTTCCTGGAACCGTTCACATTGGTGCTCCCAAATGTTTTGCTGATACACTGTGAATTTGGGTGTCATTCCCAGCTCTGAAACCCAACTTCAGAGGTAAATGGAATGAAGCACTAACTCTGTAAGGTAACAATGTAAACAGCACCACAAGTCATTTTCAAAAACAAAGTAAATACAACTTCCAATTTCATTTACATTTTATATATTTAAATAAAATATTTCTATGATGAACCTATTACAATGGTGTACTATTGTCATTTTAACATAAAGCAAATTAAGGTATAGAAATCTGTATTTGCTAAGTCCCATCGACTGAATGTGCATTTTTAATCAATAAAATGAAAATGAGTTAAGTAACCCAGAGAATTTTCCTCAGTCAGCACTTATTTACATCAAACTGACTTTTACCAATAAAAATGACTTACAGCGCCCTCCTCAAATATTGGCACCCATGCTAAATACATACAAAATTGGCTGGAAAAATTCAGTCTTAGCTGACCATCTAACAACTATGGTTATGCTGACCACTTAAATATTCCTACTCACATTTAAAATAATCTTAAAAAACATTAAATATTAATGGGACCACGTAACTTTAGTTAAGATTTCTCTCAGATGTCTTTCTATGGGTGTCAATAACTGTGGCATACATACATATATTTGATTAAAATGCTTTATGAAAATATTTTTTTGATTTCAATTATTTCACTTCACTTAAAGGTTAAGATTTTTTGTTAATACTCTGAATAAAAGATCAAGAAGAAAAATAATAAAAACGTTTTTAACAGAACATTTTACTTTTATTTACCGACATTACCGGAGGGCACTGTATGCAATGACACATTTCGTTAAAAATCTGGTATTGCACAAATTCTGCTTTATTATTGGGAGGTGAAGGGCTCGTCCTTCAACCTCTTTCTGTACTTCATGTGTATTACACAATATATACTGTACCTTTGGCTATTCTGACTTCATATCCTACTGATAAGGAAGACAAAAAGTAAATAAACAGGATATACAGGCAACTGATTAATATTTGTTAATTTAAGTAATTCTCAGGACTCATTAGATGGCCAACATTAATAAACGTGACTGCAATGAAATGAAGTAATTGCTTAAACTAAAAACATACAGAAAAATTGCCCTTGTAATGCACCATAAGCCATATGTATGGGAAAGGCCATGCATTAGAAAGTTCTGTGCTGTGCCTGGAGTTTTTTTGGAGCATGGCTAATGTGTGCCCAAGATTGGCACATACTTAGTGCAATGACCTACATTTTATTTATTTATTTCTATTTTTGTGGCTGTTTGTTGTATTCTATTTGTAGTATTTTTTTTTGTTTGAGGCATGGTGGTGTAGTGGTTAGCACTGCTGAGTCACAGCTCAGATCACATATTCGGCCACAATAATCAGTTCAGAATTGTTGGCAGGCTTTTTCTGTAGCCTTCAGGAACACTTAAAAGACCATTGCACCACTATAATCCATTAAAAACTAGTTCAGTTTCTCCTTCCCATTTAACTTCAATGCATTTCACAAATTTCAGTAAAGTTTGCAAACATTTCCAGGATTTTGACAAATTCTGGGCAAAGCAAATTCAGTGTAATTCACTCATCACTAGTAGCCACCAACCAACACTTCCAATCCAAAACTGCACTGCTATGTCGTTGTACAAATTAGCCATGCGTGCCAAGTACAGTTGCAGCAGACACATTTGAGATCAGTACAGCTACTATACACCACTGTGTTTGCACAGTGTACCACTCAAGACAGAATAATGTGCAGGTACATTGAAGGAACCAAATGTTGTGAAGGAAAGTGAGAATGCATACTGCAATTCTCTGGCATATATGGCATAACAGGTGTAGAGGTACTTGAGGGGGGGAAGCCGATCGACTCTTTCCCTGGTTTCCTATAGAGAGATTGTATGCAAGTGGTACAGAAAGATACTTCAGATTATTCAGTATAGGCAGCTGGGGCACAGTTAGATGTAAAAACAAAACACTATGAGCATAATCTCCAGGGGCATCAGCTCCATTTTGGAGGTGCCCAGACATTTTCAGGATCTCCCAGGGAAGGTAAGCAGGGTTATGGAAACTCAATGAGTCACTGTAAAAACAAGTCCCTACAAAAATTAGCAAGCCTTATACAGTGAGTTGTCTTCACAGCGCAGAGGTGTAGGATAGGTGGACAGGCTAAAATTCAAATAATTGTCTTTCACATAGGAGCAAATTACATATGTAAAAGACAAGCTGCTAGTTTCTACAATACAAATTCAAGGCATTTAACGTGCTAAGCTGAGGAGTAGAACTGACAAAGTGATCTTCTCTGAAGGTCTGAATATACCACATAACACTCTGCCCTATCCTAGACAATGCTGCAATAATTCTCCACCTTTTAGGTGTGATTTATTCTACTCAGATCAATCAACCTTAAATTGACCTTGGACCATAGTGTGGCATTGACAAATTAAATGAGAGTAATTAAATAGAAAGAAAATGACCCACTGAACTCACAACAACCTGATACATAACTCCACACCCCAAAAATATACAGTGTACAAATAATGCGTATGGAAAAATCCTAAACAATAAACACCACAATGTCCACAAAGTATGACACGTGGAGTGCTATTTTTTTTTCTGTCTCCAGATGTCACATCCCAGAGTAAAAAATACAGCTCACTCAATCACGCAATCCACCAAACTCTTCTGTTTGTTTCTTGTTGTAAATTCTCAGCCCATGAATAGCCATTCTGGGTATTAGCAGTGGCCAATTCCAAAACGAAATGTGATCCAATATCAAAGTTGAGAAATCTTCCCTCTGGTCTGCACCTGCTACACCCACAGTAATGTTTTGTGTTTTGTTCCTTCTCTCTCTCCCTCTGTCTTTTTGTGCTCCTCATTTAATTGTAGGTTGGCATCTATGTATCAGCGCAACAAATAGTTAAGGTGAGACTGAGGGAAATTACAAGGTTTATAGTTCACATCAGGGTGTAGAATAGAGGGGGATAAGTTTATAGATCACTGGAGTTTTTTGTGTGTGTTTAACCATACAGCTTATGGGAAAATGGGAGCAACTGTATAATAGGAAAGCTAAAACACAGGTGGAGAGGAATACTGTGGAAAATGCAAATGCCATCTTCAGTATTTTAGCAGTAAAAATATGGTCACAAAGGAGGTAATGTATATTAGGAACAGCAAGTGCGAACTACAATATATAATCTTAGTAATACTGAATACAGCATTTTTCTGAATATTTGGAAATTCCAGCAAGACAGAAGTGCTGCTTTGATTAAAAAGTCCCTGTGAACTTATTAAAAGATTATTGAGTACATATACAACTCTTGACACATATTTTTCACTGAACACAGAGGAAATTTCAGTAGATTCGAAAAAAAAACAAATACTGCCCAAAATTGTATAAAAAAGGTGATCAGGTAAATCCAAGTCACTCTAGGCCAATAAGCTTATGAGAAAATTAACAAAAGCAATTATCAAGGAAAAGACTAACCAACTTATGTAAAGAACAGATGTAAACAGTAAGCTTCGTTTTGGACAGAGGAAGTCATGTTTCAGTAATAAGCTGGAATTCTACAATGAAGCAACAAAATCATATGATAAGAGACATGTACTGAAGTCATTACTTTTTTTTCTTTATTTCCAGAAATCATTTGATTCGGTTCAACATGAAACACTTCTGATCAAACTAAAAACAGTGGGAGTTCAAGGCTCAGTGTGCAGTTGAGTGCAAAACTGGTTTAAGGGCTATGGCATATGAAAATGTGAAAAAGTAAATTATGCAATAAAAATGCATTAATAAAATATAAATTTTACAATTACAGTCTTGTACTGTCTTCTAGATAGGTTTCCATTTTTCCCCATATTTACTGCGCTAGTTTTTTGAAGCCGAGTTACAACTTTATCCCCTTTAATTTGCCACTAAACTGTCAGGTTGCATCAACACAGATATCACTCCCAAGTATGCCTGGCTCTGCCAGCTAGAAATTAATCCATTGTTTGGTTATTTTAATTGATCCTGTAATCAATTTACAGCAAAACCTACCATAGCTAAGCATTAGGAAGTTATTCATTGGACAGCCATTTAAAAACCTTTAAAAACCTAACAAGCTGTGCAAAGAGCCACATCACTTTTTAAATGAGAAAAAAAATCAAAAGTTGAGAATAACTTTTACCTGTTCAGCCTGTTTCTGGATCTCATCAAGCGTTGGCAAGTCAGCAAGGTATGTTTCCAGTGTCTCAATTCTCTGTTGTTTCTCTTGGTTCATTTCAGATTCTCGCTGACATCTTTTTTTAAGGCTACTAATATATCTGTCTCGGGTTTTCAACTATAGAACCAATAAATAAATAAATAAAGTGCTTTATCTAAATAAAAGAAATCATTTTGGTTAAGGTCAAGTAAATTTAAACTGTTTCTATAGAAGATGAGCTCCAATGGAACCATGATTAAAAAAAAAACAACAAAAAACAATAAGATAGTAATGAAAACAGGTAAGGTAATTCAACCCTACAAAACTTGTCATTTCTTAATCTTCTAAAGTGAGCAAAATATTACTGAATATACATTTTATTGTGAGCAAGGTGCTACTCTCAATTAAGCCACAGTGTAACGTTTATGCAAAAAATTACCCTAAACAAATCTCCCCTTTTTGTTCCCTGGTTCTTGCTGAAAAACTAATTTTAAATCAATAGGTGATGTCTAAATTACCAGATACACCTTGGATAATTTTAAATATATAGATCATATCACTTTAAATGAGGCTATTAAAGTAATATAAACACAGTTAAACATAATTTCTTATGTGTAAACTTTATAAAGTAGACATGACATAAAATGCAGTAAAAATATGTTTTAGAACAATGAATTGTCAAATGAAATATTCAACTTGAAGGTTCTTTCATTCTGTCGGTTTATAAAACCAAAATAAATAATGTGGGTTTTCAATTCAATTTCAATATATTGGGGTTATTATCCTCAAATTAGCAGCATCAGCAGGTTTCTGCTTAATGTATTTCTCAGTGTTTGTTGCAAAGATACTCAACTTACACACTTATACACCGTGTTTTTTAGTAGTATAATTATTACAATGCAGTGGGGTATCCTTATTAACCCGGCATGATTTTTGATTTCACTTTTTTTTTGTCCATTATAGTCTTGTGGTTATCAGTGATGCTATAGTAATTATGATGTTAGATTTAGGAGAGCCTTTAACACTACTGGCCACTCTGTTCTCTGAAAAAAAATATGCTGGATTCTCAAACATAGTCCTTGTGTGGTTTAGTTCATATTTATCAAATCAATGTCAGTATGTACAGAAACGTGATGACGGACTTTGTCATTACACTCAGAAATTACAGTACAGGGCAGTGCTCACTCAGTATTCGGATATTTACTGGTTATTCTTTTGCATGTTTCCGTGGAAAGCATTATTAGAAAACTCGGGTCTACCGCTGCTTCAAAGCAAATAAAAATACTATCTGGGAGAACTGTACTGATCCTACAAGGTCTTGTTGGTTTTAATTAAATAAGTCTAAATGCTGCTTTTACACAACTGGCACACAATTTAATCTTTGACACCAAATTGTATTTTAGATCACATATTACAACACTATCTAAAGCCTACTTTTTTAAATTAAAAATACTGGAAATTTAAGATAGAGCATTCTAACATATGGAAGATACCCAGAAATGAATTCATTTACTTATAGTAGAATTGACCACTGCAGTGACCACATAACTCCTGTTCTCAGGTTGTTACATTGGCTTAATTTCAACGTAACACTAACATATGGCTTTGGTCCTACTTGCCTATCTGAACTTATTAGAACGCATTTATCATTAGATGCCAATCTACCAATATTCTAAGAACTAATAGAACAAGAGCTACAATGATCTGCATTCTTAAAGAGTGGATGCCCCATCATTCTCAGCTTTCAGATTCATTCTGAAGACTACAGCATACTGTTAAAGAGCTGCTAATTAGCAGTTCGTATCGCATCCCTGTTTGTTAGTCATTTCTATAAAAACGTAAGTATTGCAACTATGACCCCTTCCTAACCAATTTCAATAGTTTTTTTTTTTTTTTCCGGTATCCTGTTGTGGTATATGATACCAACACTACTTTAGAGCTATTTTCTTGCCCAATGGAAATACACTGGAGATATTGGGAGCCTTAGAACACAAGGATCAAAGCATTTTATCATCTTATTAGAATACCAAGCATCATTTATGTAATAATGCAAAATGCAAAGGAGAAGATACACGGCCAGTTGGCCTAGGTTACCAGAACTGTGTCTGTGGTTTTTAACTGTAAACCCCCCAGAAGTTCTCTTTTTTCTGTCCACGGATGCTCCTAAATGGAATGCATGTTTTCCTTTCCTCCTGTTTCAACTAAAAATATCTTAATTGTAATAGCAACAGACACTATCCAATGGAATTCATTTTGTTTTATTCAGATTGATGAAACTATTCCCAGTGCTTTTAAATTAATATTTATTTCTTTATGTGTACATTTTGAACTTGGTACAATTTGTAACTGTATTTTATCTGGGTCTTGTAGTATGACAAACAGCTGGCCATAATAGATACGGTATGAGAAGCAATTAATGCCAATCATATTTTAGAACTGGGAAAGAAAGGTCTGTGATGAAAGTGCCTACCCTTTCTTCCAGCTTCCGGATTTCTTCTGTGTTCTTTGAGGATTTTTGCTTCAGTACCTCTGAAAGCCGCACAATCTCTAACTTGGCTGCAGCAAGCTTAGAATCCGGTCCCTCATTTTCACCATGAAAAAGTTGTGATCTTACAGACAGCTCTGTCTGCAAAGGAAGGCTGTCGCATGTCATCTCCTGTTAAACCAAACAAAATGATTAAAATGTATGAGAGGGTGAAAGGATTTTTTTCATTAAATATAATTCAATTTTGATACTAATCCTGTGTCTGTCATGCTATCTAGCACTCTGTCTTGATAAGGATTTTAATTATATCATTTAACTCTGAGTCACCTCACAGCTCTGGGGTCCCCAAACGAAGGCTTAAAAGTGCAGCATGTTTTCACATTAGCTTGTTTAATTTTGCACACTTTACTCCAAAATTATCCAGCAGCATACACAAACTGATTTGGACTATTACTTCCTTCGCTTTGAACAGCAAAAGCAATATTTTTTAGTAAAGAACCCTATTTTTTCTACAACAAAATGATAGGTTTTAAATTTATATATGAAATCTCTTCAGTCATTCACAGGTGATAGGTTTTAAATTTATATATGAAATCTCTTCAGTCATTCACAGGTATCTACATAAATAATACTTCATTATATACAGATGAATGTAACAAAAGTACCTTGAGCTGAAAATGGTAAGGGTTATTACATATCCGAACCGGACCCTGGAGGACTTGTGTTTGCAGTTCATTTTCCCTGATTCTTTGTTGAAGTTGGTGGATCTGCTGTGCCTGCCTGAAAAGTTGAAAGTTAAAAGAGAATTACATTAGAATGGACTGCTTAAATCAAAGTGTAGAGACTTGGGAATGTTCTAAAACAAAAAAGTCAAAAATTAAAGTAGTAAAAAAAAAAAACTGTTGACAAAGCAGTTTTTTTCACTTGTATTCAAGTGGAAAGACTTTAGCATTTTTTGTGGACTTTGCAATGGAAATGACAAAGTGCTTTACAATACTGTATCATACATAACAGCACAATTTAATAGAGATACTATCACTTTATTTAATCTATAATATGATCAAAATGAAAAAAGAAAGAAGGAAAACAAATTAAGGAAAAGGGAAGGGGAGCAGGATTATACAATTTTGTTTGAGAAAAGGTTAAATTGGCAATATAGCATAGACACTGGACATAATTTCTGGGTGACCCAAACTTTTGCCCATTTTCACCTTTCCGTTTTATTTCCCAGTTTCAAATATAGCTTCTTCTTTGTAACTCTGCCTCTAAGGCAAGCATCCCAGAGTCATCTTTTTCACTGCCACAGATGAAACTGGTATCTGACATGTACTACTTAAGGAAGCAGCCAACTGAGCATCTATAAGGTGGCTGATTCTCTCAAACTACAGACCTGCGTACTTCTCATCTAGTGCAGTTGTGCACCTGGGCCTTCAATTTCTTTTTCTCTCTAGTATGGGCTCTTCTTTCAGAAGAACAGAGAACACCTTTGAATGAAATCTTCAGTTTCCTGTCAATCTGTCACATGGAATAACCTTCTTTTCGCAAAACAAGAAGACACTGAGAATTTTTTTTTTATTTTTAATTTGGCCATTTTTTTAACCCAGAATTAAGCTTTAGGTATCCCAGCTCTTTGAAACCCAATGAATAACAATTTATTTACTTTACTGACAAGAAGATCAGGTTTCATCTGTACTAACACAATAAGAAAGGCTTCTCTATTAACCAGTTTGCATTTAAACCTGATTAAAGATTAACTAATATAGTTTATCATTAGAAAACTGAAATAATGGCTGCCAAAAATCAGTTTTATATATGTGAATAATAAATCAGTCATTTCAGTGGTAATGGCCATTTGCAACATTAGCAATGTCAAAGTTTTATCTTTAAATCAACTTAATGTTTACTTTCATTAAGCAAACACCAATTTATTTCAAAGACATGAACATTTTCAGGTGACTCCAAATTTTTGAACAATGGTCAATATCAGATCAGGATCCAATTCTACTATACAGTAGTAATCACACCACAGAGCACTTGCAACGCCATTGAGCGTGCTTGGTGTGGAACACATCAAGCTATTCCGTAAATTATAACTTTTTGATTAAGTATTATTTAATCTAGTCATAGAACTAAATGCACCTAATGATGAATCAACTGCTTAGCTATTTGTTTTAATGGCCTCATATTCAATTTTTCTGATTTCAGTTTTTAAGAATACAAGTATATATTACAATGTCTCAATAAATGTTGTGAATTCTTGTTATTTTCAAATTTGTGTTTTTCTGAAGGGAAAATTTACTAATGAGTAAAAGTACAAAGGTTAGGAGATGAAAAGTATTAATAAGATTCCCAGAGAAACGTCCTCACTAAACAAAAAGGAGAAATGGAACTTCAACTGTTAGGTTGTAATCAGACATCAAAGGTTCATAAGTGGGAAGTGTTGAGATGTTTATAACTAAATGATGAAAAAGGTAAAGGAAACAAAGTTGGGGAAGATGGTTTTTGGTGAAAAGAGTTACTGTCAAAGGATGAAGGGTAACCTTAAGTGACATAGTTTGTCATTGCATGATAGTGGATTGCAAGAACTAAGCCTGAGGCAAAACTGATTGGTCTTAAAATGGCCATTGCAGGTTCCACTGAACATTTTGTTGAAGGCAAAGCTATAGTAAATGAACCAAGGAAGCTGGTACTTCACTGTAAAGGAAAGTGAAATAAATGGTAAGCACAAGTGGTGAGGAAAGAGGACAGAGGAAAGAGGACAACTGGTTGAGTTGTAGGTGTGTATGAGAACTCCATGGCATCACTAAAAAACTATCAGCGGAACAAAATGAAACATAGATAGATAGATAGATAGATAGATAGATAGATAGATAGATAGATA
>JANRMT010062791.1:91950312-91976106 GCA_026402145.1 Polypterus bichir lapradei | reverse complement strand
GATAGATAGATAGATAGATAGATAGATAGATAGATAGATAGATAGATTTATTCTGAAGAATACTGCAATATTTGATGGATCATTGAAATTAAAAATACAATAATCTTGATTCTTCTTACCCATATACATTTATAAACAGGAGAATTAAGATCAAAACACATGGCCGATGATCACATCCTAGCCATCAGAACTGGTTGCCATATGAAGAGTGGGACACTAAAATCTAAGCATAAACTGTACAGTCATTGTAAGCAGGAGCAGATGAAGACAGCAGTCTAAAGTCTATACAAGAATTTCCCAGTCTAAATATTAAACATACACTGAAAATATTAAGGGAAAAAAGAACTAGCAAAACCACTAGTGCCCCATTAATTAATTTAGTTTGATGGTTTACAATTGTAGACATATAACCATTTGACTTGTCTTGATGTCTAGTTATGAAGGTTGTCGAGCCTTTTGGGGTTATCCTTATTTTTGGCACCACATACCTGAAAAACCCACATTTTTAGGCCTCTTTTGGACCATACTTTGTGCAGGAAATTGACACCCTTGTGGTAAAAAAAAAAAACAATAGAGGTCTTCAGCAAAAATGATAAGGACGGACTTTAAATTGTACAGCCATGTCAACCAACTCCAGGAGTTCACCCCTTAAAGGGACGCAAAAGGTCAAAGTTACCCCCCTTCACAAAACTTCAAAAAAATAAATAAATAAATAAATAAATAATGGGGATTTGGTAATATAGGCATGTCAAGTGTCATTCTATGCTATTTTGAGGTTGCTATTCATGAATATGATAATATTCTTGATATTTGGTTCTTTGCTGGTGGTCCTAGCCCTGGAAGAGTCACTCACAGAAAGGTTAAAAATGACAAATTTCAAACATAAGCATGTGGGCTATAGTTTTAGACTACTACAAGGTCAGTGATTACGAATATGATGTTATTTTACTAGGGATCTAGGCCTTTATGAACCTCTATCAAAAGGTGAAAATGACAAATTTCTATTACAACTGAGAAAAATTAGACTTTAAACATTTAAATTAAAGCACACATTTTAAATTTTCAAATATTTCATGAATTTATCCTTGTTTATCATAGGCTGTTATTTCATGAAGCAAACCATTACATTTGTTACAAATGCCCCAAATTAGGGTAGCTTATGCTAATTCAATCCCTTTGGAATCTGAGGTACGGAAGAATATTTACAGGTTTAAGATTTCCAAGAAATGTACAATAAACTCTATACAACTGTGTATTATCAGGGATCCCAAGATACACTGTACAATTATACAAATGCTGAAGAACTAATTCTTCAAGGAACCCATGTCATGGTTAAAACACAAGAAGGAACATTTCTCTCCAAGTGGGAAAAGTGTGTTTCAGGGACATAGATCCAGAAGGCAAGTAAATCTGAAACTAAACATTTGACAATGTTTTCACATTAAAAATCCTCAATACTTTAGCATTATAGAAGTACTTTGGATCTTTTTTTTTTTTTAAAGGCATTATAATATAATGAAAAATAAACAAAACTGAACTTTGCATACCATACAAATACCATGAGAATGCAAGTCTATGTATCAAACAAGAGTTACTTCAGCCACAAATATACATTTTTTACTTCAACTGAAGTGATAAGCTTGTCAAGACAATGGAGGGGGTGCACACAGACACAGGACCAGGCACTGTGAGGAAGGAATAGTAATCACTCTGCCTCCAGAACACACATTTTTGTTTTCTTTTTCATTCAAAATTAAAAGCATCTATCCAAAACTGTTTTAATTAAGCTATATGAAATAGAAAATACAATGGAGGATTACAGAAGACAGTATCCCAACAGAGATTATACAATTCATGAACTAGTGAGTGAGTATATAAATTTACTTGTTTGAATATTAACATTTACTTATATTAAAACTTTAAATACACAAAAGTTCAAATGTAAGAAGTATGTTACAAGAAAAGGTTAACCTAATATATTTCATTAACCCTTCAGAGAACCAGTTACTACTTTTCTTAAAGTTCAATATGATCCACTTATAAAAGAAAATAGTACAAAAATAAACTACTTAGACTAGAGATTTAATTACTTTTGACAAGTACAGTAATCATCTGCACAAAAAGTGCTGGATCATTACTCTTTAGGAAAATAGTTTGAATAATGAATGCAATATACTAAAACTGCACTAATGCATTTATTTTTACATATACAATTTCGTAAACAGTTTTGGAAGAAAAACTTTTTTAAATGACAATACCTTTTAAAGCACATAAAGTATTATTATCTTATAGTATAATCCATTTTCCATAACTAAACAAGATTAAAAAAAAATAACACTTCATAAATATCAACTAAAATGTCACAGCCTCTTGCTTGCTGCTTGGTAATGCAACAACCTAATACACTCTTACAGCCTCATGGCACCACCTTGTGGTGGAGATGACTAAAAACCCAACGGTTATTTCAAATCTAGCACAGTAATAGATTTCCAACAAGGCTTAATTTTAAGATGGCAGCAGATTTTCTACAGAGTTTTTCTTCTTGGAATTAATGCCTGTGAACAAACAGAGATTTTATATATAACACCCAAATGCATATTTTTAACTTGCCATTAAATGCACTAAAATTAAGGCACACACTTTTTTCCCCATTATACTTTAAAAATATTTCTTTAAAATAATACATTTTTAAGATGTTTAAATACTCAAAAAGTGCAAAGATTTAAAAAGTTCTAAAGAACATTTTTCTCACCACTGACCCATGTTACTGCAACTCCAGATGCTCAGAGATGACTAGAGATGATAGCAGACGTCAGTCGTATTATTCAAATTACCCCAGTCAAAAATATAAAACTAATTCTTGGAAGCAGGTTCTGAGCAGAATGTGCGTGTTAATATTATTGACACATTCTTTCAAACAAATGCACTGCTTGCTCAGTTTAAATAAAGAGAGAAAAAAAAAACGTGTAGCCAACTCATATTACATTTGTAAATTTACAATTGTAAAGCTCTACATTTAGAATCTTCAAAATTCTCTTAATTCAACTTACCTAAGGCAAGGATAATAAATAAAACGATAAGGTACAATCATATCATTCTAGTCTTAAAAACTGCTTTCTTTAACCTTTAGAATTTTAGAAATTCTGGGCCTATTCATTCTTTTATTCCAAAGTGTACAATAAAATCACAAAATATAAGTGTTTGAACAAATCACAGAATAAATAAAACCACTTCAGATGACAAAGATTTTTTTATATCTAGTCGCACTATACTGTGGAATGATCTAGCCACACACAATGTAAAGTATGCCCCATCTGTTTCAGAATTTAAATCAAGGATGAAGATCTGTTATTTTAGCACAGTATATGCTTATTAGAGCTGCTGGTGCAGCTGTTCATGCTTCATTGTTGTCTGTCAGCTTTATCCAAGTTTGTCCAGTTTATCACTGTAGCAGACCTACTAATGGACTTTTGCTAACTTATTCACAATCTTTTTCTTTGTGCTACCTACCACTTGGTTTCATATTCTTAAGTCTCCTTCATAGCATTTTCTGCTTGAAGATCAATTAATTCAAACTGGAGATTATTCGATGCTGCTTCAGTATTAAGAGTAAAGAGGTAACTCGGCAAACTGAATTGATCTTCCAAAGATTTAAAATCAGCAAACCACCTTAAAAACTCTTCTTTTAAAGCAGATACCTGTTGACTGTACTTTTCTGAACACACTTGTTTGATAATCTGAGTCTGTAACATGGGAAAATGCACAACATTTTGCTCACTCAGTTGTTTTGATAAAAATACTAGTTTCAATTCAAATGATTTAATTTCTACAAACAATTAATTTGCAAAAACACTCTTGCCTTGTAATTTAATGTTCAGTCAACTGTGAATACTCAATCACACACCAAATTCTGTGTTTTTCATGTTAGTTTAAAATTCACAACTAATGCCCTTTATTTAAAAAAAGGGCAAAATTTCTTGTCTTGGACTCCATACTCTTCTCAAAATATTTTCAATGCTTGATCTACATATGCTATGACAGAGCACATCTGAATATTCGAAAACCACTAGCAAATGTCTGAACTATCTGTAATTTAGCCCCCGGCTCAAATTAAGTTTGTAACATGCATCACAGGATCAATTAGGTTTGAAATCTAAGACAGATTTACGCAAACTCTCCTGGTGAATAAGTATGACACGGATGCACCCCTTTCACTTTATTATTAAGCAGCTTTATGAGGCCAACTTGTTTTCCTTTTGATAAAGGCACACCATCAGTTGTAAGGCTTGCCAACTTATTCCAAAGTAAGCCAGATCTGTCCAAGAAGTTTTCAACATATTCATACAAATTGTGGCTAGTTGTGGTGTCCTTCAGTGGTTCAACTGATAGCAGCTCTTCAGTTATTGCAAAATTATGATCAACTCCTCTGATAAACACAAGCAGTTGTGTGGTGTCTTGTATGTAGGAGCTCTCATCTAGTGCCAATGGATACCATTCAAATGACTTGCCAGCTTCAAGTAGCTGTTCTGACAGATTCTAAAAAATTACATCAATACAACATACTATAATTCTCTTTGACAAAGATATGGTTTTCATTTTTGCTTTGACTTCTGGGCAGACAATATCAACAGCATCAAGCATACAGTCCTTTAAAAATTCTCCTTCAGAAAACTTTATGTTTGGCAATTTTATAAGCAAGTATAAAACTGGACTTTTGTGGAAGCCTCTTGTATGTCTTACAAAAATTTTGTTGTCGTTTTAAACTTGTCAACAAGTCATCAGCTTTTTGTTGTAATTCACTTTCTAATAAATTACTTCCAAACTTACTGTGTCTAGTTAGAAAATGTCTCTTCAAATTGAACTCCTTAAAAACAGCAGCACTGTCATGGCATATTAGGCAGACTCCTTTAGTTTCAACCAATCATGTGTGAGACTACATGTGCTTATTTAGCAATAAGTCTTATGACTATATACAATTGAAACGTCAGTGTACAGTTACACGCGTACAAAGTCCATTAACCCAATAAACACAAGCTTATGCTTGTACACATGTAACATAAATGAGTCTGCAGTGCTTATGTATTTAATTTGTCATTTTTGTTAATAAAGTCATGAAAGTTTTAAACTTGTGTGCAGGGCGCACAAATTGACGTCGTAGGTTACATGAGGCCCAGAGGCCGTAATTTGCCCAGCCTTGCTTTAGGTGAATTAATTGTGAAGAGTCAGTTGCATATACTGTAAAATAAATGGACATGGCTATTAATCTGTCAAATGACATGTGGTGTTAATAATAATGCAGTTGGATAAGGCAACCTATAGCAGTAACAGTAAGTATGGATTGTTATACAGTCATATAAAAAAAGTTTGGGCCCCTCTCAGCCTGCATAATAATTTACTGTACTTTCAACAAAAAAAGATAACAGTGGTATATCTTTCATTTCCTAGGAACATCTGAGAACTGGGGTGTTTTCCGAACAAAGATTTTTAGTGAAGCAGTATTTAGTTGTATGAAATAAAATCAAATGTGAAAAACTGGCTGTGCAAAAATGTGGGTCTCCTTGTAATTTTGCTGATTTGAATGCATGTAACTGCTCAATACTGATTACTTGCAACACCAAATTGGTTGGATTAGCTCGTTAAACCTTGAACTTCATAGACAGGTGTGTCCAATCATGAGAAAAGGTATTTAGGTGGTCAATTGCAAGTTCTGCTTCCCTTTGACTCTCTTCTGAAGAGTGACAGCATGGGATCCTCAAAGCAACGCTCAAAAGATCTGAAAACAAAGATTGTTCAGCATCATGGTTTAGGGGAAGGCTACAAAAAGCTGTCTCAGAGGTTTATCTGTCAGTTTCAACTGTAAGGAATATAATCAGGAAATGGAAGGCCACAGGCACAGTTGTTAAACCCAGGTCTGGCAGGCCAAGAAAAATACAGGAGCGGCACATGCACAGGATTGTGAGAATGGTTACAAACAACCCACAGATCACATCCAAAGAACACCTTGCTGCAGATGGTGTATCTGTACATCATTCTACAATTCAGCGCAATTTGCACAAAGAACATCTGTATGGAAGGGTGATGAGAAAGAAGCCCTTTCTGCACTCATGCCACAAACAAGAGTTGCTTGTTGTATGCAAATGCTCATTTAGACAAGCCAGATTAATTTTGAAATAAAGCTTTGGACTGATGAGATAAAAATGGAGTTATTTGGTCATAACAAAAAGCGCTTTGCATGGTGGAAGAAGAACACCGCATTCCAAGAAAAACACCTGCTACCTGCTGTCAAATTTGGTGGAGGTTCCATCATGCTGTGGGGCTGTATGGCTAGTTCAGGGACTCGGGCCCTTGTTAAAGTCGAGGGTTAGATGAATTCAACCCAATATCAACAAATTCTTCAGGATAATGTTCAAGCATCAGTCACAAAGTTGAAGTTACACAGGGGTTGGATATTCCAACAAGACAATGACCCAAAACACAGTTTGAAATCTACAAAGGCATTCATGCAGAGGGAGAAGTACAATGTTCTGGAATGGCCGTCACAGTCCTCTGACTTGAATATCATTGAAAATCTATTGGATAATTTGAAGCAGGCTGTCCATGCTCGGCAGCCATCAAATGTAACGGAACTGGAGAGATTTTGTATGGAGGAATGGTCAAAAATACCTCCATCCAGAATCCAGACACTCATCAAAGGCTATAGGAGGCGTCTAGAGGCTGTTATATTTGCAAAAGGAGGCTCAACTAAGTATTGATGTAATATCTCTGTTGGGGTGCCCAAATTTATGCACCTGTCTAATTTTGTTATGATGCGTATTGCATATTTTCTGTTAATCCAATAAACTTAATGTCACTGCTGAAATACTACTGTTTCCATAAGGCATGTCATATATTAAAAGGAAGTTGCTACTTTGAAAGTTCAGCCAATGATAAACAAAAATCCAAAGAATTAAGAGGGATTCCCAAACTTTTTCATATGACTGTATGTGCCAAAGATTCATAAATATATATTAAGCAGCCCCTTATATGGAAAAAATACCTGGCAAAAGACTACAAGAATGGCAGGCTTCAAAAAAATGTTAACTTTGCTGCTTTGTAAATCTAAAATTGGAAATTAACATTCAACTTGTGAAGAATGATGTGAACAAGCTATCTGAAAAACCATTACACACATTTGACAGCAAATTATCGACCATCATTTTGTTTTCATCGCATTACTGAAAAAATAAACTAATAGATGCATTAGTTTATTAGTTTTTTAGGAGAGTGTATGATTTGAGGGGGTCTTCCTATCCTTCTGTCACACTACTAATTTTTGACTATAATAATTATGTTTCTGAGTAAGCTTCTTGTAGTCTCATGTAGTCTCTTCTACAGTCTTCATGTAATAGTGCTTCAGAATTTGAAAGTACAGATAGCTTGAACAAAATAGCTTAAATGCAGGTCCTCACAAAGGTGGCCATCAAAGTTTTATGATTCCTACAAAGTGGTCTCTGGAGTAATACAAATATCCTTATATAAAATTTGATACTATCCGTATGTATGGTGTTTGCGTCAATACCCCGTATGTATGTTGACTGACTTAAACCCTTTGACAGCTCCAGAACCGTAAGTAATTTAGAACGTATCGCCATTTGCTTGGTATGTCGAAATCTATCTTTGGGCAGTTCGGTTTGGCATCCGTTGACATCTATTGGCAAATTAGTATGACAGCTGGGTATTAACAACGGTCATTGTTTAAATTTTAGCCGATCTCAGATCTAAAATGACCACGCCAACATAATTATTACTCCGACTCTGATTAGAGTCGTAAAATACGGTTCGTTTTGAAAATTTGTTTGCCGGAAACAATCAAATGAGGTGCACCGAAGACCCGAGTTCACGTCTCGCAGCCCCATTTAAACAGGAAGCTCTTCATTACATCGGCCGAAAAGATCTATGTTAAGCACAAATCAGTGCCATGATAACAAAATCATTTCAAGGACTTAAAAAAACAAATAATTCTTTGCAGAGAAAGTATGGATTTCACAAACGTAGAATTTGTAGCCCGATTTGATCTGGCTCCCAGTCGCTAGTAATCTAATATTTGGCTTTAAGTAAGTGATAAGATGCCTTGGGAAAATAATATATGGAATGTAAGTAATTACAAAAGGCACAAAATTAGGTGACCCAGATATGGATACACATTTAAGCACTTTAATTGTATGACTAAAAGAGAATATAATAAATTTAAGAAGAATTGCTAATTTAAAAGTATCCTATTCAGGGCCCCTTCATTTTCACGTCCTGTGCTGTAAGACCTACTTGAAAATTTTCAAGGTAACATACAATATGGATGTATTTACAACATATTTTAAGCAATTATACTTTCTTTGCAATGCAGAAAGCTGTTACTTATCGCTGAAAATACTCAAACCAGTTAGTGTCCTCGACCAAACTTTATTTAAGTCTGTTGCATCAATACTACCTATTGTTCTCATAATTTCTGCTGTGACAGTGCAATGTCAGTATTGTCTTTTAAAGTTGCCTTAGTCTGAGCCTAATTTAAGTTAATTTCATTGATTTTTCTTAACAGAAAGCAGACAAGTTAAGATTATATAATTTTAAATATGGGCAGCACGGTGGTGCAGTGGTAGCGCTGCTGCCTCGCAGTAAGGAGACCTGGGTTCGCATGTTCTCCCCGTGTCTGCGTGGGTTTTCTCCCACAGTCCAAAGACATGCAGGTTCGGTTCATTGGCGATCCTAAATTGTCCCTAGTGTGTGCTTGGTGTGTGGGTGTGTGTGTGTGCCCAGCAGTGGGCTGCCGCCCTGCCCAGGGTTTGTTTCCTGCCTTGCGCACTGTGTTGGCTGGGACTGGTACCAGCAGACCTCTGTGACCCTGTAGTTAGGATATAGTGGATTGGATTATGGATGGATGGAATTTTAAATATGTTTCTAAGCAGATTTATTCACTTAAAATCATTTTCTCATTTTAAATTCAATACACATACCTGAATTTTTTCCAAACACACAAAATTTTTTGCCCACAAGAAAAATAACTGTAAAATATTAAGGATATCATGCTGTACATATTTGTATTTATCAGTCTATATATATGTTTTGATTAAATAACTGAACATAAGAACTAGAAAAAAACATTCCTTTAGCCTTGTGTGAACACTAACACACATAAAAAGAACATCTATTTGAAAGACAATCTGAACTTCTAAAGCACAGGTGTTGAACTCCAGGCCTGGAGGGCCGCATTGGCTGCAGGTTTTCATTCTAACCATCTTCTTCATTAGTGACCAGTTTTTGCTGCCAATTAACGTCTTTTGCTTTAGTTTTAATTAACTTGACTCAGGCCCCTTAGTTGTCTCTTTTTCTTTAATTAGCAGCCAAACAATAATGAGACACAAAACAAGCTGCCACATGACCAGCTCACCTGTGCCCGTCACACAATATCTGAAAATAAAAAAAAGTTAATGTCTCAGTAAGGCTGATCTCTCAGGTCACCAAAACGTTTGACGAACAGAAAATCAACAGTTTTGGAAATGTCTGCTGTGGCAGAATGAGAGCAGCAACAAACCACAAAATTAAATAACAGGCTTAATTAATAGCAAGAATCAGCTTCTCATTATTAGATTGGTTGGAGTGTGAAATCCCAGTTTAGCTGCTCATCTGTTGGCTCGTTTCACATCTCATTTCTGTTTGGCTGCCATTTCATGAAGAAACGAATCAATTCAGAGGACTAAATCCTTAAAAACAGGGCTATTAAAACGAAGGGAAAAGGAGTTAATTAGCAGTGAAAAGTGGTCAATAATTAGAAAAAAGGTCAGAATGAAAACCTGCAGCCACTGCGGCCCTCCAGGCCTGGAGTTTGACACCCCTGTTCTAAAGGATACCCTTCAACATTGATAAATGGCATTATATAAAATGTAAAAACTGAATTTAGCTTAATAGGCAATGAAGTAGAACACCAGTGCACTAATATAAACAGCTACCTTTTAAGATTTTTTCCCAGTATCTGAAAAATGACTCAAGACACATGTCAAAATAATGCAAAACCTGTCACGGGAAATTCAAAGAATCATAGTTATACTTGTAATATGTGAGGCATCCAAGGTACATAATAGTCAGTGTAAATCCCTGTGTGCCATTGTGACTGCTGCATGGAAAAGTATCACCTACAAATAAAATCTCACGATAAGAGAGGTGACAGTTGAAACTAAAGACAGCTTCATAACTAGCACACAACTTGGCACTGTACTTCTCAGTCCTCTTAACCCCTGCTCTCTTCTCCTTTCAGAGCCTTCCCAATGTTTTTCAGTGTTTTCTTATAAAGGTCTGCTATATTGAATGATTTTTTCTTAAGGGTTTGTTACTTGGTGCAGGTAAATCCTAATTGTTAATATCCTAATTTACTAATATACTAATTTACTGTAAATTGCCATGGTAAACTAATAGGAATATTTATCCAATGTACACCGCAAGACAAATCTTAATATATTTCAATAACAGTATTCATTTCACTTAAATATGTAATATAAAAATGCAACAAATATCAATGCAAATTATTTTTAAATACTTTCTGATTTCGAGGAAAAAAGTAAGAGGCTGCATTATAATTTTATATAAGTAATGCATTCCTGACCTTGGTTTTAAGTTTTTAAGGCTGTGAATTGGAGACATTTCCTTTGCAACGATGGTTGTTTGGGAGAGTGAAGGTACATGTTAATTCTTCTCCTCCTCCATTTTTAACATATATTGATTTCTTTTAATGCCAAGTGAGATACTAGACTTATACCTTCCTTCCAATCTTGTCTTGTTCTCAATACTTGTACTTGAAAGTGTTTGGCTTGTTGACATATGCACAGTCATATATGTTCCTATGTCTTGTGCAATATTGCTTCAGAGTATGCTTATGTCTTTGACCTAAGTAGTGCAACACTTCTGCTTAATCCAGGCACAGATCTTATAAAAAATCATAATTTAACTTAATAGCATTATAATTAATCCTAACAGCCCAGGTGAGCAATACCGTTAACCTTGCTTTGCAAATAAGCAAGACAAAAACTGAAACCACTGTACTCTTTCTCTATCCATTTTATTCACAAAGCTCTTGAAAAACTGACTTAAACAATTGTTGTTGGGATCTAGGAAGTATATATATAATGATCAGCTATGTAAGATGTCTTAGTATTTAACTGATCATATCAGCGTTTGTGTTACGTGAAACTGATTAATAGTTTTCTCAAAGACTAAAATCAGAATTATAGGCCACCATTGGAGTAAGTGATAGAAAACTACACTGTCTGAAACCAAATGCATTCTTCTTGTTGTATCACATTAAAAAAGACATTTCATTGAACACATAATCTTACTTACCAGCTAATTATCTGTTCTTTCTTATTAAGTTCATCCTCTTTTAATTTCACTAAAGGCATCACCTAAACAGAAAACAAAGTGATTAATTCCAACTTCATGTTTTCCTCATATCCAAACATCCATGACAATACTTGACTTTGTGTTTAGTAATCAATAATAAAAAAAATATGAAATCAACAATAATCTCTTAAAGGGCAATCTCCAAGAAATTAATGTAAAATGTTTAAAAATATGTAGCCTAAGGATCCAGCATTACAGATTCACCAATGCATATTAATATGTACTCTTGTAATGCTCCAATGATGTGGATGGAATAAACACATAAAATAGATTTCATATACAGTATAAACATCAAAATGAAAGAAGTTTAAGGGATATTATGATAAAACTTGAATCATAGTCAGAGGAAAATGTCTAATATTATTTAGATCACACAAGGAAAAACTAAGTTAATTTTTTGTTTATAGGTAATGGAATTTTTTACAAGAATTTTGTCATGATTCTCTCTACTTCTGTATAGTGTCCTTCACTATTATTGGGGGGCTTTGGAAAAAAAAGTCTTATTGTTGTTTATGCTTTCAATCTTTCATTCAAAATATCAAAAATCGAACTTTTACTTGAAGTAAAATAAATGAAAGGAAAAAGAAATTCTCATCATAAAACAAATATTTTTTTCTCAATTATTGGTACCCCTCAACAGTACCCTATATACCCTAATGATTTTTATGAATCAGAGCAACAGCTTCCTGTAAGCCTGTGGAATATGGTAATGACTGGAATGGTGCGATTACCAAGGGAAGCAGAGATAGCATTTTCCTACAAATATTTCCCAGTCAGCTCACTTGACTGTGAGGGGGCTTCAGCAAATATAGGAGACAAGAGATAGAGTCACAGAGGGAAATAAACACCAAGCACCTCATAATTATGTACTTCCATAAGGGTAGGTGGGGAGATAAAGATACATTTGAAGTTGCTACTTGTCATATGTACTCATGTAGAATTCGGGTCTTGAAACCTGAAAAATCGATCATAAAATCACTTTTTTTTTCTTTTTATATCTTCTTGCCTCCTCCAATCTCACATCAGTTTCTCAGATGCATTGAATTTTGCTGTAGCAGTGCAGTTACCAATTTCTTTCACTGCTTCAACGATATTTATTAAAACTAGCTTCATACTTTCTTCTGATCGAACGCTCCATCACAGATAAGGGATGCTCTTACGATAAAGGTGTATGAGGATGTGTGATACAAAAAACACAAATCAGTGCAAACGTTGCTTCGGAAAGAAACAGAGGTTAGGAGTACGCGCTGATACAGCGCAGTGCCACACCCACATAGGAAAAAAAAAGACAGTGTACTCCATGGTTAATCTCTCAGGAGGGCATTAGCATATCATAATCTCTTGGACCACACATGCACACACTTTTTGTTAAAGAAATCGTGAAAACTACTTTTTTTTACTAAGCCTTATCTCATATAGGTACAGTACAAAAAAACAGTATGAAAACTTGCAATTAGCAGAAGCATTTTATTTTTTATGCAATATGTATTATTGATAAATATTTTGTCCATATTTTATTGGTATGGGTAGGGGAGAAAAAACTTATTAATCTGCATCAGAATTGGACTATCAAGTAACATGAAATCAGTGACTGATATCGCCTTTAAAAAAACCTGACCATAGAATCTCTACTTATTAGTACTGTGATGCCTTTATTAAATGCTGTGTGTCCAGAAAGTTAAAGTGAGGTAACACAAAGGCAGAAAAGATATAAAATAAAACAACCACTATAACTGTGTGCTTAGTTCAAAGCTTTCCCTCAGGAGATGCCACTGCCTCAATCAATAAACTATAGTCAATGGTCTGGCAGTTTTTGGACTTCTAGAAATTCTGAAAATGAGTCAAAGGCCATTGATAAACCAAACACAATCTGCACACTTTAAAAGCTACACTTTCATAGAGTGTCCGGAACACCATTAGCATAACCAAAACAAGACAACATAAGTTATTGATGTTGAACCCCTACCCGTTCAATCAAAAGGATAAATAACTTTGCATCTGTCTTTGTGCCACCGGTTTCTAGCAAAGTCCCCATGGCTTGAGATCCTTCTTTGCTGTTAAAAACAAGGGATTTAAAAATCTGGTTGAAAAGCTACAACTGAAGTATATATTTCCAAACCAACTTTATCTTAGAAGAATAGTTATATCTATTTTTCTGATTATGTAAAACAGAAAGCTGTCATTGATACTGGGGATCTACTAAGTTATCACACCAGCCTGGAAGATGGCAGGCTGCTTTACACAAGACCTCTATATGAACATTGACATCAATACCAGTGAAGTGCTATGTTCTGCTGTATAAGAGTTGAAATTTCACACAATCCAGCAGCTGTTGCGACAGACAATGCATCCAATATGGACAATGCTGTTTAAGAAAGTGGGCAAGAACAGCATAGTAAGTGCTTTAGTAAGTAATTTAACAGCCCAGAAATGTTTGCCAATTCCTTGAATAAGCAGCATTATCAACTATGTATTGCAAATAAAAACAGTTTTTCAAAGAAGCATCAGATGGTTATGAGGCTCTCAGGCTACATAACCTTTAAGCCCATAATACAGTATTTTGTCAGATGATAATGCTGTTAGATGGTATCACATCATCACAATGATGACCAGGCACCAGCAGCATCGAAGTGTTTAATTGATTTATATATCAATCGCTAGTTGTTAGCTAAAGAGGGACAAATATTATTACTTAGCTAAGTTAATGTTAACATTAAAGAAATATGCACATGAAAAAAACAAAATACTTGTACCAGAATTTTAAATGTGAAAAATACCATTGTAGGTTATATTTCAATATGGGAAAATTCTTAAATGGCCAAATAAAGGAAAGAAAAATCATCGTTTTGTGTATAATTAGGTTGTTAATATTAAAATGCATGTGGACTTACTACTTTGTTATCATTAACTTCCAGAAAGAATAAGAAAATATGATTTCCAGGGAACATGTTAACTCCAGATAATCATAGTTCATTATGGTATGGTCAGATTGATGAAATAGTGGCCTTTTAAGCAGGATAATGAAATATAAAATGAACTAAGTCTCCAACAGAGTGATATACTTTGAAGGCTCTAACCTTTAAGTAGGGGTACAATAAAAATGTACTAGATTTTCATTCTTTGTTTCTCTTTCATTACAGAGACCACAACTATAGTTTAATGAACCTTTTATACCTTTAGCTAGCTTGGATACTACTACTGAATTCAAAATTATATAAGAAGAGTATGCTATGAGAAATCAGTACCTAACCCTTTAATCAGAATTATTTAATTTATTCCTGCAGGTATTGAGAATTAAATTTTAATCTCTATTAATTCAGTGCCATTACTTGCATGGCAGATACGGTGGATTAAAATGCTTACATAAAATGCCAATCATAGCTTTCTGAAACTAAGATACATGGACAAGCATTGATTAATTTGTTATGATGAAGTGTCACGTGGAAGGGTATCCAGTTTTCTTCTGGAGAAATTATGACAGGACTTGCAGTCACTCCTTGCACATATGCAACACTAGTGGGTTGGGTGGGAGAATGAGAATGTGAACTTTTTTTGGCCATGTTCTCAATTAAGAGTTTTAATCATTATGCTTTGCTGCAACATTTTGTCTAATCATATTTTCCAAGAATTTATATTTAATGTAATGAATAATATAATGACTAACATCGCTTGCCCCATAACTCCAGAAATTTAAAAAACACTGGTAAGATTAAAAAAACGAGACACCTGCCTTATCTAATCTAACCCACTTTATACCATCTATCTCACTTCTAACTTTTGGAGAGACCAACTATCACGGTCATGATATGAATTTGGCAAGACATATGGCAATTGGGTATGAGATGCTAGTCCACAAAATTGGTTTGCACAGGTTTTAAAAACTTGAGAACTGACTCAGCCTGGTCCTCCAGCTTTTCCTGTGCATGGCCTCCTCAGTTGTCCCCTCCCTTCATTATCAGTTACAGCCAGCCAATACTGATGGTTAGGGTTGGACTTTTCACTAATCATACCTGCTGAAGTGAAAGGCATTGTTTATTCAAGGGGATTGATTGTGTGGTGGAACAACCAATTGGAAGAAAGTGCTTGTGGAAGAATAGTCCCGTAATATGCCCAGCCCGTTCCAAGCATCTTTTATGTTATTCTGAGTGAGTTTTTTTTTCTATTTTAGCTCTGTACGCTTCCTTGTCCCTTCAGTCAGTTTTTTACTCAGTCCTCACTGCACACCCTTTACAGCCTAACTGTCATAAAGTGTGAATGTTTTCTTCTTCTCATTCTGGAGACTTCAGCTTGTTGTTATTTGGAAAGCACCACAATGTTTGTTAAGGGTGCATTGATCAGGTTTTTTATGGGCCAATACTGATCACCAATATTATGTGACTGGATTGTCTGTTTTGACTCCTTTTTTTCTTTATCTCTTTAAAAACAATTTATACTAAACAACTGCATAATCAACTCAAGTGGCGTTATTGTCATACCATAAAAAAATAAAAATAATAAGAAAAAAACAACAGTATTAACAAATGTAACACATGTACTGAATATAAATAAGCTTCCAGGAGCAGATCTCAGGGCAGGGGGGCAGCACAGAGTTGACAGTCCGGACAGCCAAGGGGAACAGGCTGTTGCAGAACTAGTTGGGTCTTCTGGATTTGAGACAAACAGACCTCCACAGAGGTTTGAGAGGTCCTTCACAATGCTATTGGCTTTGCACAAAAAACAATTCATAAAGTTATCTTTAATGGAGGATTGAGAGGTCGTATCCTTCCTGATGTGTGCACTAGCCATGGTAGGACCTTACAGTCGAAGACACTGCAGTTCCCAAACCAGACAGTGATGTAGCTGATCAGAACACTCTTACTGAATATGGTGAGAATGGAGGAAAGGAGGCTTGCCTACTTCAGTCCCCGAAGAAATGGAAATGTTGCTGCACCTTCAACGCTATTGAGGTGATATCAATTGACCAAGTAAGGCCAGCAAACAATCAAGAGAAAAGTGACCCACTTTAGGCTGATATGCAACATATTTTGATGCAGAAAATTACTCAAAATGATTTTGAGCCCAAAGAAAGAAAATTCCTCCATGCATTCATTACACAATGAGCAATGATAAGTGACACAGAATACCACATCATAAGCATGGATAGATATCATTTCATTTTCTCTTATAAAAGTTGCTATATCTCTGGCTCTGACTGAGGATTAATAGCTTGGGATTATACAGATCTGCTTAGTATTATAATCAGAATTTATTTAGTTAAAATAAAGACAAGCTTCTAGGCAAGAACACACCAATATGATTCAAGAACATACATAATTCACAAACTTGCTAAGAATACTAAAAATCTCGCCATTCTTCACTGCAAAAGGTTTTTCTGTATCTACAGAGAAAACAATACCAGTCATAGCTAAGGTACTGAAGGTGTACAGGATATAAATCAAACAGTCAAAGGTCTGACAATAGTTATCTATATTTTACAAATCCTGTTTGATCTTGTGATATTATGGAAATAAACACTGCATTCTTAAAGTTCTTATAGTTAAAACGTCTTCCATTATCGTAAATTTCAGTAATGAAACAGGTCTCTAAGTTGCACACTCAAGAGGATCTTTAGGCTTTGCTCACTGTCTTTCCAAAGAATGTCATAGAGTTACTAGTAAATTATTGTATTCTCTAGACTACTCAAACATAGCTATTATCAAGGTGACAAATTTAATGTATAGCTTTTTACTGAATTCATCTACTTTAGGTAGCCATCTGGACCTGTGTATTTCTGTTTTATAAAGAAATCAGCATTCTGGATTTCAATGAACCTCAGTTGTTTGTCTTGCCATTCTAAATGTGGTGTACTGACCTGCAATAATTCTGTTTTATCAAGGAATTTGGAGTGCAGTGATGGAGACACATACGCTACCAATGTGCACACAGCCTTATTATATTCCTTAAATATATATTCCTTAAACATATTACTTATTTCTCTACATTTCACTAACTTTGATTCCTCACTTATTATTAATCTTTACAACAATGTCCTAAAACTCATTTTCTTGTATTTGTAGAGTTAAAATTTTACTGGCTTTTTCTACATGTTTAGATTAAGAAAGACATGAATTAAAAAGGTTGCTCTCTTTCTCTTGTGGTCAAAAAGATTACATTCTGTGTGTAATGACAACCTATTCTTTGTAAAGCATATTAGAAACTTCAATAGTCAGTTCAGATAGTTTGCAGTTTATTTCTAAGCAAAACATATGAAGTGATTGTAGATCTACTTTAAGTATTTAAAATATTCTTGATGATATTTCTAAACATTGATCTCTAAGAAAACACAAATAAATGTAGATATAAATGTAAACAAGTCTTGGTCAGCTAATATTACTAATTTTAATTGCCAACAGTGACCTCCAGTACTGGAATGTATTCCTTTAGGCTTTTGAGTAAGAGGCATTTGATCTTAAATACCACTACTGTACTAACAAGACTTAGGTGAAAACAAAAATATTTATGGATAAAGAAAATACCAATTTGTGAGGAGATCTAATAAAACATGTTAAAAAGGGAATACAGTGGTGAATATAAGTAGAGAAATATCCATTATTCTAACAGGATTATGATCCTAAAAAATGTGAAATTATTATAGCAATGGTAGATATTACAGCTACAGGTGCTGGTGATCTAAAACTTGTTATATACAGCTAAAATGTCCTGCCATCAATAGACCACAAGAGGTCATATTGACAATTAAGACAAAAATAAAAAATAAGGGTAAAAGGAGGGCAAATGTAAAAAAAAAAAAAAAAAATCAACATAATTAAAAGCACCGCCACCAGAAGTCAAGTTGTGTCAAATGTTAATAGCTGGCAATAGGCAGTGAATTACCTGTCTTCCAGTGTTAAAGATGCTATAACAAGAGAACGAACTGCAATTTAAAACTGACTGACACAAAGCACATTTCCTTGGCTCCATACTTCAATGCTGAAACTGTTGACATTTCTTTTTGTATTATTTATTTTACACCAAAACTAGAAAAATGGGGTTTAACCTATGTAGTAACTTTTCTACATTTGTTTTTGGATTCTTTAAAAGGAAAAAAAAGAATGTAACGTAAGTGGATCCACAATTATTGCACTCATTTTCATTTACCTTCTTCTACTTTGTTGACATGACATGTATGTGTTTTTGGCTAAAGCAAGCAAGTGAACAGTCTTGGCAGAATAAAAATTACACCAACAATGCAGCGCTGGACAAATCATAGCTCACAAGTCCTGGTTATAAAGTGACATGGCTTTTAAAACTGATACTGTTACTGAAAATATACAAATGGTATCAATCAAGACACTTTGATGTGTTAAACATCACAGAGCTAATCACTGTGATGCACACAGAATGTAGCACACAACTGCTCCTCCACTCTATGATCCACTCACAAGACAAGGATACACAATTGCAATACTAAAATCCTTACATAGTAGATGAATAACTACAAATGTATGCTGGTAAAACTACTCTATAAAAGCAAGTTTTTCCGCCTTCTGTATTTTACCTCAATACTGCTTTAGACCATAGGGTATCACAATATTTTCAACTGTGACTCCACCCATGATTTGGTCTACACAAAATGCAATGTAACATAGTTAATCATCAGAAAGACTACAGAGGCAGTTGGTTGTGGGTGTTTTATCAGCTTTAAATGTTTTACTCTTTTCTGGCGGTAAGGTGGTAGGTCATCACAGTGTTGCAAACAATAAAAACAGTCGTGCAGAGTCAGGTAAAGATCAAGCCTAAAGTGTGAAAGTGACTCTAGAGTTCTCACTGTTCTGAACATGTTCATGCACAAAACCACATACATCACAAAGCCAGCCTATGAAGACTCAGGCTCAGGTCCTGTCACTGCTACAAAAACATGTAAGCAAAAGTAGGTGAAAGTTTGTCTACTGCAGATTTTCCAGAGCATGACATTATTCTCACATATGGACACATCTGAATAATTAGTTTTTATTTACCTAGAGCCATGATTTACTGCACCAAAGTTCCATGATACCAACAAACTTTTCTTTCCCATACTTGTTTATTACCAGGTGCCTAAAAGTTTCCTTTAATCCTCAGTGATTCTCTTTTAATTAAAGTGACAAGTTACTAATCTTTGTTTTCTAAGTGCTATTACCTCTCAGATATATTTCAACTTTTGCTTATGGCTAGTCATTTAGTAAACAATGTTCATTTGATTCATAAGTTCTGCAAATGAAATTGCAAAATGTACTTATATATGATTGTAGTTATAAAAAAGTATTTTTTCCAAGTCCCTAATGTTTTTGATTAAATATTATGGAGCAAATGAAGTGTTCTTCAAAACAAACGTATTTCAACTTTGGACCAGAGCCATCCAACAGTATTCAAGTGCTCTCTCTCTCTCTCTCCTTCATGTGCCTTTGCGACTGAAAACAGACGTGTCTCCTAACATGTCACACAACACAGTTAATCTCATTGCACTTCCAGGAATGTTATCTCTGGCGACTACTTCCACTACTGCTTTGCAGACACGAGGCTTTCAGCACATTGTTTTTGGCTGACAATGCACTACTAGTACCATTATAAATGTGCACCTTATTTTCTTCACAAAGATGTTTCATGAGCTGTCAATGCACTTGGGCTTGAAAGGATTCTGATAAGTCGGTAACTTACAGTGTATTCTTTTAAGTTGTAGAGCACTTGCACATTCCATTATTATTAATAGTAAAGCTGGAGGGGTGTAGAGGCACAAGAGGAATTAAATAGTTCTTTCTGTAGCAAGTTTGATCTTATGCTACTTCATTTCTACTGTATACAGCAGTGATTCTTAAACCTTTCTTTCATAACCCATTTTTGCCTTTTTTGTGCCATCAAGACCCATAATAATCCTGCTGGGTGTTCCCTCTGGAGAATCGCCACAGTCAGTCAACCCCATGGTCCACTTTGGAGAATCACTGCCAACAGTCATACAGGGGGTTGCAACCCACAGTTCAAGAAACAGTTTATAGAGAAAGAAAGTGTCTACTTTAAGGAGCCTAAAAATATGCAATCACAATGGCCAGTAAAATATATTTTCTTTGTTGTCTTTCAAGGAGAAAACCTATAGAAATAATAAAATAGTGGCTAGGAACACCTGGAAGAAAAGGAATATGGGTATGGCTGAATTTTTACTCTCCTCCTAGGTTTTGTTCCACCAATGGGCCCGAGTGGCCTTGAAAGCTTGCATATTGTAATCTTTTTAGTTAGCCAATAAAAGGTGTCATTTTGCTTGGCTTTTCTCTACCCTGAAAGACAAAGTTAATCACTCAACCAAACTGTAAAACGGATCAACCTTGTATTGCAACACCAAGATAAGAAATAGTTTTAACTATCAGATTAACTTATCCCTCCTTGACTAAAAAGGATGTCAAACCTCTTGAGGCACTGTGAAAAAGAATCAAAACCAAAACACATATATATCCGTAAAATATGGATTCTGGATATTTTTTTTTTTTTAAAATACTAAGTGGAAAGACCTAATAAAGTGGGCATGCATAGCATAATGTTAACTTAATGCCTTAATCTGCTCACACAATTTAAAAAAAAAAAAAATATCACTGTTCTGCAAAACTGTAAACATTTGCATTATTTGAAGAATATATATATAGCCATCTAACAAATTATAATGATTTGGCCACAATAAAAAATAACAAGCTTAGTGCTCCCAAAAGACATTTGATATTCTTCTATGATGGATCAGAGAGTCCACTTGTTCTTACTTAAGATTATTTCATTCTTGCGACATCTGAAAACATCAGTATATACCTTGAACAGTTTCAAGGGGTAAGTGCATACCAGGACCACTTTATCATCATCATCTTTGCCTCTGGGCACAAGTACACACACACAAACACTAAGTGATCCCAGTCATCAGCAACACAGATAGTCCAGGATTCTCTTGGGAGATGTCCTCTTTCAGTAGCTTACAAGAAAACATTTTCATTATCCTCAGCTTTTTCCAGAAATATAAAAACTAAAAAAAAAGAACAAACATCTGGCACTCAGCTCTCATTAAAACTCTCACGATAGCCACAAACAATGGGTAGACACATGGAATGTGAAAATGTGTAATAATATGAATAAAATAATTAAATGAGGAATCAAAAGATAAACACAAATAGAAAAAAAACATACAATGGCTCAGACTTAGTGGAGGGAGGCTGGCTGCCTAGTTTCATTTGCACAAGGTTGTAAAAGGGGTTGAGGATTCAAATATTTGTTTTGGTGCCAGCTTATAAACTTTGTTTATCTACAAAGTAAAACCTCAATTCAGTGTACAGGCTTATCTTTAAGAGGATGAAATTTATAGATTTTGATTCCGGACAAGTGAAACGCACTTTCTAAATTTGATATTTTCCATTCTCACATAGTAAGAATAAAATTAGCTCTCCCTCAGGGTGCTGCATTTTAGATCCATATTTGTTTAAACTTCATGTAGGGGACCTTTAATCACTTCAGTCAGACTGCAGCCATGCGTCTCCAAAAATTAAACAGTTGATTCAGAATTCTAAAATAGTGGTGCATAGTGATGACCGACTTTATATTTTGGGAGTCAGAGAGAGAGACAGACAGACACACATACACAGAGACTGCTTATCGCTTACAACTTGTGCAGAAAGCAAATACAAACCACAAATTAAACAAGAGCTCAAATTATGTGCACTGTAATCATATAGCATTATTTATACATAAACTCATTACTCAATACACCAACTTTTTCAAGCAAGAGAGAAAGTTGAGGATTCACTCTGTAGATAAAAAAACTTTATAAGCTGGCCCCAAAGCACCAAATGTTTGACCACTTTTACAACCCTGTACAGTCCCTGACAAAAGTCTTGTCGCTTGTGTACAAATTGACCTGAAGTGCCGCTAAAATATATTTCTAATCAAGATTTTGTTACAAGAAATGGGTCATTTTAATCCCATCAGCTTTTGTAATAATGTTTCAGTGCAAAACGAAACTGACAAAAAGTATTCTAATATTTACAGCTTGGTAAAGCCCATTGAGTCAATTTTTGGCAAGACATAAGTGTTGTCGCCTTATCATATGAGCTTCACCTGTGACTAATAATGGATCAAGTAGGTCTCAGGTGTGTATAAAAAGAACCCCAGTACACTAGACCTTCACATCAACTGCAACTAGACCTCTGCAAACATGCCTAAGATTCACCCTGAGACTAAAGTGTTGATAATCAAGAGGCTGAAGACCAAATCCACTGCTGATGTGGCAAACACCTTCAATGTGTCTCAGCGTCAAGTTCAGAGGATAAAAAAAAGATCTGAAGAGACTGGAGACGTTTTTGACAAGCCCAGGTCAGGAAGACCCCGCAAGACAACTGCTCGAGAGGACCGTTTGTTGGCTCGAAAATCCAAGGCCAGCCCATTTTCCACTGCAGCAGAGCTCCACGAGACCTGGTCACCTGAAGTCCCTGTGTCAACCAGAACAGTTTGTCGGATTCTATCTCGAAATGGCCTCCATGGTCGAATCAGTGCCCATAAACCAGCACTAAACAAAAGACAATTGAAAAACCGTGTGGCATTTGCCAAGGCCCACAGCCTGCTAAAAGGATGGACGCTGGAAAAGTGACAGAAGGTGGATTTTTCAGATTAATCTTCTGTTGAATTACACCACAGTCACCGCAAATATTTTAGGAGACCTACTGGAACCCGCATGGAGCTGAGATTTACCCAGAAAACAGTGAAGTTTGGTGGAGGCAAAATCATGGTCTGGGGTTACATCCAGTATGGGGGTATGCAAGGGATCTGCAGGGTGGAAGGCAACATCAATAGTCTAAAATACCAAAAAATCTTAGCTACCTCTTATATTCCCAACCATAAAAAAGGCCAAATTCTGCAGCAGGATGGTGCTCCATCGCATACTTCCATCTCCACATCAAAGTTCCTTAAAGCGAAGAAGATCAAGATGCTCCAGGATTGGCCAGCCCAGTCACCAGACATGAACATCATTGAGCATATGTGGGGTAGGATGAAAGAGGAAGCATGTAAGACGAAACCAAAGAATATTGATGAACTCTGGGAGGCATGCAAGACTGTTTTCTTTGCTATTCCTGATGACTTCATCAATAAATTGTATGAATCCTTGCCAAACTGCATGGATGCTGTCCTTCAAGCTCATGGAAGTCATACAAGATATTAAATTTGGATCTCACAGAACCACTACTTAATTTGCTGACATATTTTTGGATTTGCAGTAAAGTTGTTCATTTTCTGTATAGGCGACAAAACTTTTGTCTTGCCCAAATTTGACCTGTCTGTCTTGATTAAATGATAAATCTTTTTTCAGTGAAACTAATTTATTTCAGTGCATTAAACATCATTTGGGAGGGCTTTAGCTTTTCATATGAGCTATTTCTAACACCAGTTGATTAATTAAAAGTCAGGTTAATAGCAGGAGTTTCTACAAAATAGAGAAGCGACAAGACTTTTGTCAGGCCCCCCAAAAAAAATAATTACAGCATAAAAGCTGAAAATGTTCAGATATTCATTGAATGTAGACATAAGCTAACAGGACGTTGATGTGGTGGCTTTCTCCCAGAACAGTCTCTTCAATTCTGCTACAATACCGGTATCCTCAACAAGAACCGGAAGACTCTAAGCCTCCGGTCAAAGGCTTAATGTTCTCTTCTCCAATGACACATAGTTATACTCCACCACCTTCTTGTTCATTACAATTTAATTACTTCTCAAAATTGCAGCAACAGGCACAAGTATCCTCTATATGTAACTTGGCATAGCTGGCCCATACCAAAGTCATGCAGCCAGCCAAGAGCAATAAATGCACTGCCAGAAAAAACAGTTTACTCCTCCACTGCTTCCCCTAAAAGATACGTTAACACAAGTCACTTGAGAACAGCAGGGCTGGCAGGCATTGTGTTTAAGAGAAGCAGTGGATCGCCTTCTAGGGATGCACAGGACAGAGCTATAAAACAAACTGCTGATCCAAAAAAAAAAAAAAAAAATAAAAGCAAATACCAAAAAACATTTAATCTAATTTCATAAGGTGTTATTCATTCAGTCATTGCTAGCCTTGAACATATGATGGTCACTTTTTTTTAAAAATTATTTTTGTCTGCTTACTTAGGTGATGAGCACTAGTTTATTGTGCTTTTTAATCTGTGCAAAAGGTATACAATAAGAATTCTTAAAATGAACAATGGTCATTAAACAATATCACTATCAATTTATCAGTCATTTTCGAGGTTTACCCAAGTTGGCTGCTTGTCCTCAAATATTTTTCCTTCACTTTCTGTAGCACTGGACATCCTTTGAGGTGGCACTGCTTATTCTTAAGTTATGCTTTTCATTTACTGCCAGGGAGTGTTCTTTAAAAGACAGTAAAAGGGTACAGCTCCCACAATTCCATCCATGGCTCCACATCATCCATGGCATCACTGCTGTGGACAAACCGTTTAACCTAAGCCGAAGAACAACCTTACTTTCTCCAAAACAACTCCATTATAAATACTTAAATATCTACATATCAGCATCTAACTTTCTCAATACCCATCACATCACAAGGTCTCCTCCAGATATATAAAAATGAATAATGGTATTTCTTTCACTTCACTAAAATGCTATCCTGTTCATGAAGCCAGCACTCTCTCAACTAATTACCTGCTTTAAAAGCCCAATTACTCTATACAGTCCACTCCAATGGATCACCATTTACTTTGTAGACTGGAATATGTATGTTTACATTTTCCATTCTTCAGGAATCATCCCTAGACCTTTCACGAAGATCAATATTTTCTATACCGTTCCTCCTGATTTACCTATATTTGTCTTCTTTAGCATCTTCAAGGCTTCCCCTTTCAAAAACTACAGCCTACAGTGCATCCGGAAAGTATTCACAGCACATCACTTTTTCCACATTTTGTTATGTTACAGCCTTATAACAAAATGGATTAAATTCATTTTTTTCCTCAGAATTCTACACACAACACCCCATAATGTCAACATGAAAAAAGTATACTTGAGATTTTTGCAATTTTATTAAAAATAAAAAAATTTGACGAAGCACATGTACATACAGTGGTGTGAAAAACTATTTGCCCCCTTCCTGATTTCTTATTCTTTTGCATGTTTGTCACACAAAATTTTTTCTGATCATCAAACACATTTAACCATTAGTCAAATATAACACAAGTAAACACAAAATGCAGTTTTTAAATGATGGTTTTTATTATTTAGGGAGAAAAACAAATCCAAACCTACATGGCCCAGTGTGAAAAAGTAATTGCCCCCTGAACCTAATAAGTGGTTGGGCCACCCTTAGCAGCAATAACTGCAATCAAGCGTTTGCGATAA
>JANRMT010062791.1:91899421-91949912 GCA_026402145.1 Polypterus bichir lapradei | reverse complement strand
AAAAACTGCATTTTGTGTTTACTTGTGTTATATTTGACTAATGGTTACATGTGTTTGATGATCAGAAACATTTTGTGTGACAAACATGCAAAAGAATAAGAAATCAGGAAGGGGGCAAATAGTTTTTCACACCACTGTAAGTATTCACAGCCTTTGCCATGAAGCTCAAAATTGAGCTCAGGTGCATCCTGTTTCCCCTGATCATCCTTCAGATGTTTCTGCAGCTTAATTGGAGTCAACCTGTAGTAAATTCAGTTGATTGGACATGATTTGGAAAGGCACACACCTGTCTATATTAGGTCCCACAGTTGACAGTTCATGTCAGAGCACAAACCAAGAATGAAGTCAAAGGAATTGTCTGTAGACCTCCGAGACAGGATTGGGGGAAGGTTACAGAAAACTTTCTGCTGCTTTGAAGGTCCCAATGAGCACAGTGGCCTCCATCATCCATAAGTAGAAGAAGTTCGAAACCACCAGGACTCTTCCTAGAGCTGGCCGGCCAACTAAACTGAGCGATCGGGGGAGAAGGGCCTTAGTCAGGGAGGTGACCAAGAACCCTATGGTCACTCTGTTAGAGCTCCAGAGGTCCTCTGTGGAGAGAGGAGAACCTTTCAGAAGGACAACCATCTCTGCAGCAATCCACCAATCAGGCCTGTATGGTAGAGTGGCCAGACGGAAGCAACTCCCTTAGTAAAAGGCACATGGCAGCCCGCCTGGTATTTGCCAAAAGGCACCTAGAGGACTCTCAGACCATGAGAAACAAAATTCTCTGGTCTGATGAGACAAAGATTGAACTCTTTGGTGTGAATGCCAGGCGTCACATTTGGAGGAAACCAGGCACCGTTCATCACCAGGCCAATATCATCCCTACAGTGAAGCATGGTGGTGGCAGCATCATGCTGTGAGGATGTTTTTCAGCGACAGGAACTGGGAGACTAGTCAGGATAAAGGGAAAGATAACTGCAGCAATGTACAGAGACATCCTGGATGAAAACCTGCTCCAGAGTGCTCTTGACCTCAGACTGGGGCAACGGTTCATCTTTCAGCAGGACAACGACCCTAAGCACACAGCCAAGATATCAAAGGAGTGGCTTCAGGACAACTCTGTGCATGTCCTTGAGTGGCCCAGCCAGAGCCCAGACTTGAATCCGATTGAACATCTCTGGAGAGATCTTAAAATGGCTGTGCACTGACACTTCCCATCCAACCTGATGGAGCTTGAGAGGTGCTGCAAAGAGGAATGGGTGAAACTGGCCAAGAATAGGTGTGCCAAGCTTGTGGCATCATATTCAAAAAGACTTGAGGCTGTAATTGCTGCCAAAGGTGCATCGACAAAGTATTGAACAAAGGCTGTGAATATTTATGTACATGTGATTTCTCAGTTTTTTTATTTTTAATAAATTTGCAAAAACCTCAAGTAAACTTTTTTCACGTTGTCATCATGGGGTGTTGTGTGTAGAATTCTGAGGAAAAAAATTAATGTAATCCATTTTTCAATAAGGTTGTAACATAACAAAATGTGGAAAAAGTGATGCGCTGTGAATACTTTCCGGATGCACTGTATTTTCCCCAATGAACATCATTATCCTCATTCAACAACTTCTTGAAGTATTTGCTGCAGGTGTCCGTAAGCCCATTATTATCAATTACTGTGTTCCCTTCCAGATTTCTGAAGAAATTCACACCTACAACACTCTCTTTTGTTTCCCATCTCCTGAATGATTAAGAAGACATTCTCCTGACTTGTAGCTTCTTACAAGAGGTCTCTTTGTTGCCTTCCAACTTTGTTTTCTGCCAAACCTTTTCTCCTCAATTTTCTTATCAATATCACTATTCTACTACTATGTCTCTCTGAGTCTTTGTGGCCCCTTAGTATAGTTGAGCTGTCAAAGTTTTTAGTTGTTTTCAAACAGCCATTCTTTGTTTTCTCATTCACACTTAATGGTTCCTAAGATTTGCTCTTTAGCAAAATTCAGGTTTGTCTGCCTTTGATTTTGTCTTCAGTTGTAGTGGCAGGCTCAATGTCAATATTCATCTTATCATCATATTCATTCATCATATTAATATTCATACAATGCACAGAATGTAGAGATGAGGAATAAAGAACATAAGTATTCTGAACCTTGCAAACAGAAGAGAGGCTTTTCTGTCTGATGTTTCGTGGTTTTACTTACTTAAAAAAAAAAAAGACAAGACTGTACCTGTCAAACCTTCATACAGCACCTGCTCAGGCAGCAAGTTATTGGCCGTCAGTAAAAGGGGCAAGCATGACTATGCTGGAAGAAATGGACAAGGGCAACAATTTTCAGTCATTTAAACTGGCATGGTCCAAGTGATGAGATCAGTGACTGAGGTTTGCCAATCTGATATACCTCACAAGAAACAGTTAAACAAAATCACAGCCTGTAATCAGTCATAACTGCAAATTTATAGGCAATGGACGGATGGATGAATAATTATACAGACAGGATAACATGTAGATATCACACCTATAGTAACCAGAGGAAACTAGACTGAGAAACCCAATCCATGCAATTTGCCAGATCCAAAGTGCTCTTCACCCTTACACATTCTTAAATTTCAGGACTTTCATATGCAGTAGTGTTTTCATAAGAATAAGTTTCCATAACTTAGCTGCTCAGCACCACCCTGCTTCTTATCCATACTGTAATCAAGTAGCAGGCAAGTACACATACATATACTGTACTGTTTTGGCTAAATTATAAAGCTGCAGCCTTCAACACCCTTCCAGAATAAAACAACAACTGATCTTGAAACTTTTCTAAAGGTTGAAGCAAGTACACCAAATTCCTTTCACTGCTTATCCTTCTCCACAATACTGCACTAGATCACTAGAAAAGCAGATTCAATATATTTAATATAAATATTTAGAAAAACTGAAGACAAGTGCTTAGCTAGTTAGAGTTCAGTTAACTTTTGTTAAATGAAGCTGGCACATCACCATAGCCAATCCCAGCTTTCAAAGGGCTTTGAAACAGCAGTAATCCCTCCCTGAATTGGAGTCTGACTCCCCGCCTCCTCCTTTAAATTCCCATAAACTTTGTGACATGCTGGGAAAAGTTGCCAGAAAACCACTAGATCAACTCCAGTAAGAGATTTTCTTGAACAGTTGTGACACAGGCCTTCTACAACTGGCAATTCACCTCAAAAGGTAAGAACCTTCTTCAGTATGTGATATAAAGGACACTAGCTAATTGAAATAGGCAGCAGGATCTATGGGACATGCTGTAATTTTTTTTCAGAATTATTAACATTTTAAAAATGTTTAATAACCTTTAAAGTATTTAGTAGTTTTAGGAGAGAAATAACATTTTTAAAAAAAATTATGTTCTTTATTATATTTTCTTGTAATGAAGTAGTTTCTCATGTAATGTTCACTTACAGACCGACATTGCATAAGAACAGAATATTAACAATCTAGATTGCAGGAATACATTTCATTTTCACAGGAATATACAAAAGTTTTTACAGGGAGCTTTTCCAAAGTATCTGATACACTAAGAGCTAACCATGCACAAGATCAAGTAAAAAAAAGCGGGGCATTTTATTTTTTAGCCAGTTAATATATATATTATGAAGGGGCAGCACTGGAATAAGGGGTTTAGAACTGAATGAAGGAATAGTTAATAACTCTTACTGCCAATACAAAAATATGTCATTCATACAACTTATTAATGCAACTAATCTAAAATATATCCAGACAAGACTTTAGAGGCATACAAGCCCACTCCAAATATCACTATATTACTTTTCCTCCCAAAACTATCAAATTAAAGACTTAAGGATCAACAGGTTTAACTTTCTGTTCACTAGTCCCAAAAAAAAAAAAAAAATAAAATAATTTCACAGTCAAACTTACTTTTTACGTTATAAAAAAATAACATTCAAAATTATCATTAAAACACAAAAACTGCAAACGCACCATCTGTTAAAATTATATTTCAGGTATTTATTCAACTTCAGAATATAGCTTTGATAGATAATGATCTCATGACATTCAGATAATTGTTTACAAAAAAAGTGTCTTAATAAATCTATTCTAACTATCATCGGGTTCAAACAAAACATTAAGAACTTTCACTTTGAATTAAAACAGGAATAACTGCTAACATTTTAAAAATGGTAAACCATGAAAAAGATGGCATGATTTCCCACTTAAATTTACAATAAGAAGCATGCACAAATACATCAAGTCAGATAAATCAAATTTAATACATTATTCGTAATGAAAGCTGCTAACACTGGAAAAAATAAAGCCTTAAAAAGAAAACTACTTATAACAAAAAGGAAATGGTTACCAGGATAAACTTCATTTATTGCTATGTGCAAATCATTCTAAGGTCGAAGGCAAATAAGAAAACACTCTGCTATTGTTTATACCAAAACTCTCTTTTGTTTCAAGTTGCATTGCTGGTAATGTGGGTTACCGATTTGAATATCCTAAACAAATGAAGCCTTAAAATTAGTGACCAAATACCTCTAGCAAAAAATGCAACATGCTTTAAAAGAAAATTATGCTTTAACTAGGCTGGAGTTCACTTTCAAAGAATAACGAATGTTACAATGTTACATTCACTAATCTACATATAGGTGAATACAGGTTAGCAGCAATAACATCATTAGACCAAGGACTACCCTGTCTGTAGTGTATTTTAGCCAATCTATCTATTTATCTTTATTTTATAAAGCACCTTCAATGGTGACATTTCCTCCAAATATTTCAAATACACAGTACGATAGACCCAGTTAGGCCTATAAGGAAGAAGCACACTGCTGGCTAAATGACATTTTGGTTTCTGGGCCAGAATAAGCATGGAGGGAATATGCATGCATTTGTGGAAGCATGTGCTGTGTTGGAGCGGCGCTTTGTTCACAGCAGATTTCTGATGGAAAAGGCCCTTCTTTTGATGATTTTTAATTGGATTACATGGATTCAATGGCAAATATATGCACTGTCAGTAGGTGAGAGTTAATTTTAGCATTGTTGACAGTTAAAATCTAAAACAATTAAATGATTAAAAATATCAAGTGAAAAATCATTTGTAGAGTGAATGTTTCCCTTAAGAGAAACAAAGCGCTAGCAGAAGCCAGTTCTGGAAGGAGTGCAAATTTACCACATGTATAATTATTAATCAATCTAGACATATGTGGTAGAACTCAAGCATATAACTGTATTTTCCCCGCAATCCAGACTAAGATAAAAACATCAACATAATAGTTACAAGAAATTAACAACGAGGTTGCAACAAAGATGTTTAAAATTTGGCAAACACATAGAGTTGGGCTCCAAGGGGCTGGTGTGACCAACAAGCTGCAACACATACTGTACAAATTATTTATTTTTGACGTAGCTTAGAAAATAAATGATTCTAAAACTCTACAGATTCATCACTTGATTCAGTTTACAATTACACTGAACTTGGGTGGCACAGTGGTTTAGTGCTACTGCCTCACAGATTTAGCTTCCTGGGTTCAAATCCCATGCATGGTTTCTGTCTGTGTGGAAGGTACACAATCAACCCGTGTTTATAATTGTTCCTCAATATGTGCATGTTCGAATGAACAAAAATTCTAAATGTGTGTCTATATGGATGGGTCCCGTGATGGATTAATTCCTTCTCCAATGTTGCTTACTAGCTTGTGCTTGGAAGTTGTTAATATAGACTGATTCCTTGTGACCTTAAATTGGATAAAATAGGAGTTGAGGATTTCTCAAATTGGTGAAAATAACAGAATCTAGATTTGAAAAAAAAAAAATTTAATTTACATTTAAAGATACTAAACATGAAACAAGTAAGATTTTTTTAAATGGGTTTGGATACGCATGTAATTGGGATAAGTATACAAGATGAGGTACATTTCTTGTTCACATTTCCTAACATTGTATAATGTAATAAAGAATATAATCTGTACAACATTACCCCCTAAAAAATGCATTTTCATTTTTTCTTCCTTGTTCTCCGTTTATTTGAATTTTCTAATGTTAAATAACAAAACAACTTTTTTCTATTTCTGTGAATATGGGCTTAGCTAAATTACACTGTATATCGCATTCCAACTTTTCAACTGCAAGGGTGACATAATAAACATTGGAAGTGAACAAATTAAACCAACATCTCACTCAACATTGAATGGAAACGAAGAGTTTTGTTTTTATTGTTTGCTTTAAGCTTTTATGACTGGTCCATTCCAAAATTTTGACTAGATTCATATTATTTAAAAATGCTTTTATACTTGAAATAATGTAAGCTTACATTTATCTGTAGCTATTTAGAAAATTTATGACAAAAGCCCAATAACTTTGTTTAGCTATTCAAGTCAACTTGTTTTAATTTGGTAAGCCAAGGAGGGGTCATTTCAAGGCTGTCTACAGCTGCACAAACCAACATTAACTTTCCACTATCATTTGTAGTTCTGAAGCAAGACACATGTTACTTCATAAAATGCATTACAATAATGCCAACTAGGTTTTTGTGGACTAAAATGGTAGTGTGTACAAGTACGATGAAATTACAATATTGGCTTCTCCTCATTCTTAGAGAAAAAGGCTCCATTTCTATATTTAGGCATTCACTTTTAGGGAGGGGCGGCATGGTGGCGCAGTGGTAGTGCTGCTGCCTCGCAATAAGGAGACCTGGGATCTGCATGGGTTCCTCCCCCACCCCCCCAGTCCAAAGACATGCAGGTTAGGTGCACTGGCGATCCTAAATTGTCCCTAGTGTGTGCTTGGTGTGTGTGTGTGCCCTGCGGTGGGCTGGCACCCTGCCTGGGGTTTGTTTCCTGCCTTGCGCCCTGTGTTGGCTGGGATTGGCTCCAGCAGACCCCCGTGACCCTGCGTTAGGATATAGCGGGTTAGATAATGACTGACTGACTTTTAGGGAGCAATGGATTGAAAGAATGCCCCCCACCCCATTATTAATGCTAAACTTATTCTTCTTCTTTGGTGTTCCACTTGCATACATTTTTTTTCTGCCGTATTGCAATCAAAAAAGACCCAAAAGGATAGTCAACAAATTTTAGAATGTAATCATTTTTATTAAGTAATAATAAGGTAGCTTATCCCAGACTTTTCAAATGACTGTTTCTATAGTAGACAACATTTTCTGATATACATCCTAAAGTTTCATCCTATTAGACCTTTTTTGATTTTTGCTATTATGTCTTTTTAACAAACACCCCAAAATACTTTATATCTGATGGAGTCTAAAAATATTTTGCAAAAGCATTAGGTTAACTGAATGAGAAAATTGTCATTGTTTTGGATAGACTGGTAACTTAAAATTGTATAATGATAATGAAAATTACTGAACAGTACTTAAAATGACACTAATGCAAAATATTTTTTTCCATATAGTACACTAACAACATGGCAGGCATCCTGCAAAACCTTACTAAATTTTAAATGTCTCCAACATACTGAGGTCTATCATATAACCATTCATCTGTCCCTTCAAGATTATGTATATCCACTTGGAAGGGAAAGGACTTGAGAGGCTACTTTCTCAGAATCAAGATGCAATGGTGAACATGACCCCAGTCTTGCCAATCAAGGATAATAAAAATTGACTGACATTACGGTTTCAAACCACATGCATTCCTAACTATTTCCAAATCTGCAAATCATGTGAGCTTCACAGCTCTGTCAAAGAAATAATACCAAATTTCCTTATCAACTAGACCCTTTGTTAGTCATTCACTACAATATTAATTTAGTAGAGATCTGTTTTACAAATTTGCCTTAAGTGTCTTAAGTATTTTAAATTCCACACAGACAGCAGTTATCTTAAAAATATGACTGGCCCCAGGTGAAGATGCTGCAGTATTACGATTGCAATACCTGAAGCATATAGAGTTATATGTACAGTCATATACATATGTTTCAGAAGCCATTTCTAAAAGAAGACTAACTATCTACTATGTAATCATAGCACAGTTACCAGCAATGGAAAATAGCCCTTTAGAGAATACCGAGGTTACAGGAATATAGAAAAAAGTCTGCACCAAGGAACTAGCTTTGGGAACTGCTTTGTGTCATTAGGAGTTTTCGCACTGCAGGAGCTTTTTTCAGGAACCAGGGATTTTTCAGAATATCAGGAACTTGGGCCTTCTGTAGTCAATGGTAGGCAGTTCTCAGTATATTTTTTTTTTTAATTCCTACTTTAGAGTATGTACTTTTGTTCAACTGTAGACTATTGTTGATGAGGCTTGGGTGATGAATTGTGCTGACTGGTTGACCACAAGAACTGGCACCATCTTAAAAATCTGTTAGTAGTTTGGATTTTGGAGAGTTACCAGTGAAGGCGAAGAACCATACTTCCCACCACATCACTCTTTATTGCTGCCTCCCTGGTGCACTGCACCGTAAACTGCATTGTAGCAATAATTGGGGATCTTCCATGAATTCTCATACACATCTCACTTCATATTCCGTCACTCTTCTTTCCAAATCCCATATTTTGCATAAAACCTCCTGGTTCCTGTTGTGTAGTGGGAATACAACAAACAAAAGTGGCCAGGAACCACAAGTGGCCTAGGGCCTACATTGTACAGGAACTCACTGGTTCCTGAAAAAGTTTCTGCAATGGTAAAGCGCTTGTAGGTATGCTTTTTTGGTGGAGAAACTTTGGTGGATTGCAGGAATACAATATGAAAAACTAACTCATCCTGAACTACAAGCCATTCTGCATTATACTTTTAACCAAAAAGAGATAATGATTAGCTTTTCAGTAATCACCATATTCCTTGCTTGTGTTCTGTTAACATTAGTGTTGATCGGCAAACTTTGACAAAGCATTTTTCTCAGTGAATATGCTGCATTTGCCAGAGAACTTAATATTTTCCTGGAAATTGGCCCTACGGCTGTCTTTGACAAACATTTTCTCCCCATAAACCTATGATGCTTTGCAAGGCCAGCATGACATCACAGATCTGTAGTAGCCATAAGCAGAACTTTCACACATGCTTATTGCAAGCATACTCCACCTCATTTAACATCACTGCTTAGTCTGCTTTATATATGTATGATGTCACTTCCCAAAGTATGACTTTAAAAATGTGCTGTGGGCACAGCCAATCAGTGCTCCAAAGACTGCAACTCTATGCCTGCAATCATTTTTACTTATTGCTAGTTTACAGCCATTGTTTCATTTTGTTTGTGTCTGTTTCCATTATCTCTTTTATCTATGTTTGAGGCATAGTGGCACAGTGGTTAGCACTTCTGCCTTACAGCTCAAGTCACATTTATTGCCACAATAATCCGTTCAACATAGTTGGGAGGTGCTTCCCTAGCCCTCAGTGACACTTAAGACCATTGTACAATCATAATCAATTCAGAACTAGTTCAATTTCTCCTTCCCCTTTCACTTCAATGCATTTGGCCAAGTTTGGCAAACTTCCCAAACATTTCCATGATTTTGTGCAGTAGAGTATTGTACCGTGTTAGCTATAGATTGATACAGGAGAAAGTAGGGTGAAATGACACATTTTATTGGCTAACTATTGTGGTAAAGCAAAATATGTGGGGTTTGCTCATCATTAGTCTTCATCCATGCAACTGTGGTCAGAAGGTACATATAATTTATTTAGTTTTTTCTCTTAACACATATTTCCTTTTTGATTTCCCATGATGCAAAATGCCTATAGAACACCCAAATATATTTAGTGGTACCCTGTGCAGTTATCTGTGTATTCAGCTACTGAGCATATAACTATCATCAATAGTTTGCTTCTCAATCACGTCCCAAAACATCACAATATGGAGATTTTAAATAATGTAATCTTAGATTGCTGGTGGTTAACCTAACTCTACTTATTATTTGTTTATGTTATTAGTGAGATATACACATAGGCTGAAACAAGGTTATATTCATGTTGATTTAATAAAGCTTTATTGTTTTACAGTACATTTAATATTCTGACACATTCTTTTTTCTCTAAATTAATTTTGTGAATCAGATAAATATGCATGTCGACTTCAATTGAAATGGGGAAAAGTTTTAATAGTTTTGAAATCATGAGATGTTCATATCAATCTATTTTTTTCCTACTGTTAAACAAATATCCATGAAAAAACCTTTACAGCGACTTTAAAAATAGTCAAAATATTTAGTCCTAAATCATGCCAGCTGCACATTTCTTGTATTTATTATTCATTTAAAATGCTTGCTTATGTTCTTCACTATCTACAGCACAAGATAAAAAAAGCTTTCCAGCCCACTACAAAAGCCATTAGAATTTTTCCATCTTCACAATTGCCCCCCTCGGCCCACAAGCACAATTTCAGCAATGTATCTGGGATGAATCAACGTTAGTGTGTAACCCAAGTTCCTGAATACCATAGTTAAGTCTCTAGCTTGCGCTCATTGGATCTACCAATAGGGCGGATACCGGTCACAATGCTTTAAGAGATATTTAAACAGAAAAGATAAAACTGCAGTAAGTCAACATTAATAGCAAGCTAAATAAAAAACAGATGTGGAAAAGTACTTAATTTCTGAAATGAGAAAATCTATTCTGCCTGTGGAGTAAATGAAGTAATGATTCTTTTTACACTGCAGCTCAGTATCTTGCTGATCAGTAAGGATTGCCATATATTAAAGAGCACAGCAACTTCCATATATGTCAATTTTCATCCTTGACTTGGTCAGCTTCCAGAACAATCTGTGCTCATAGCAATGCTATGATGTAACAAAGAATTGTTTGGGTGTAGGTTTGGGGAGGGGTGCATCAGCATGTCTCTTCAAAAATGTATTATTGCTAGTCAGGGTAAGACAGAAAGGCTGCACACTGATTCTTTCTCTTACAATACACTTCTTTAGATTAGACACAAACACACTTTATTTTTAGACTATTACACTACATTGTAAAACTGTTTCACTCTCATATTAAAGTAGTTAATTCATCACAGAAACAAAACACTGGGCAACCACTAAACACTAAGTGTTGTACCCAGATTGCGGGCTCTTTGAGTCTATTAAAAAAAGGTCAGAACTATGAATAACTATGATCACACAATAGACATACAGAAGACTCATGTCTCTCTCTGGCTGGCAACTTCAAAGTTGCTCAGTCACCTGATGAGAACAGTTGCAGAGTCCAAAGCTTTATCAAAAATAATTGATGACCCCGACAAAGGAGACAAAAAAAAAAGGCGAACCGAGAAAGGATCTTTTTTTAACAATGTAAATCGTGGTAGTGCTCTTGAAGGATCACTATGACCTCTTTTCAATTCATATTTACTGTTTACATAAAATATATAAATAAATAAACAAACTAATATAATGTGACTATTTTTATCTAATATTATTGTGACCTTCAAAATATATTTTTGATCAAAAAAATTTTAACTACTTGTTGCACAAAGTAGACTTGGTAATGACATGTCAGTAAGGAAAAAGAGCATAATCATGATGCAACTTAAGCTCTACTGCAATACTGTTTTTTCAGATTCCAAAACACAGTAAATGTATACAATATTGAGGCAGGCAAGTATATAAAGGCTATAATAATATAATAATTAGCCTAAAGTATAAACATTAACACATTTCAGTACACTGTATTGGAAGGCACACAATTGTTTACTGACAGGATGCAAACTTGTCATCTTCTGGTGCAAATCCTGCTGCTTATTCACTTACTCGAGCAGAGTGCAACACTTGAGTCAGAGGTCAGATTGTGCTAAAATGGCAAGAATTTACCAAAGCGTGATTCAGAGTTCAGCAACTCTCAAATTATTTATTGTGAAAATAGAGAGAGGAAAAAAAAAAAAGAAACCTTACTTGGGCAAAATGAAAGCATTCAGGTACAATCACTTACCTCAATTAGAAAGATAATAAATATATAAATACATCTATACTAATGAAAGGCAAAGCCCTCACTCACTGACTGACTCACTCACTCACTGACTGACTCATCACTAATTCTCCAACTTCCCGTGTAGGTGGAAGGCTGAAATTTGGCAGGCTCATTCCTTACAGCTTACTTACAAAAGTTAGGCAGGTTTTATTTCGAAATTCTATGCGTAACGGTCATAACTGGAACCTACTTTCGTCCATATATACGGCCATAGCCATAGCCTGCAGCTCGGTCACCGTGTGAGGCGGAGTTGCGTCCCGCATCATCACGCCTCCCACGTAATTGAGTGCCTGCCCATATAAGGTAAATATTCGCGGGTGAAGGACTGTACTTAGCATATTCATAAGTGCAGCTACTGCGGAAACCCTCTGACGCTGAACAAGCCTTTGGACACATATCAATAGGAAAGCAAGGCGTAAAGCTTAAGTTTAAATTACGTTCATAGACACGCTGCCGCTAAATATTCGCAGGCAAATCCACAACTTAATACCGGGAATGCCTGTTAAACATCTTAGATTCACGAGTACCGATTTGGGTAGTGATCACTTCGATGAATGAAACCTGTTCAAAAAACACATTACACAATTGAGAAGGCAGCAAAAGAATATGAAGCGAGTGATGCATACAAGCATATTCATAAGTGCAGCTCGGAAACAAAGCACAGTGTAAACCTAAAGTTTAAATTAAGTTTATAGACAGGCTGCCGGTGGCGTTTGTCATACCCACGACGAATACGATATTTGCGAGATACAAGTTTAATGAGAAAATGCAGGGTTTAAACAAGACTTTTGATCACTTTGTAAATGAGTTAAAATTGCTGTAACGGAGTTTAAATTGCTGGTATCCCAGGTCTGAGCTAACATTAAATAAAGCCGTGGACATCGCGAGATTGCACGAGATAGCACAAGCACAGCTGTGAAGCTTCGATGCATGTACTCCAAGCGGCTCACGTGAACTGACTTTGCAGTACTGGGAAAGGTTAAATTAAGTTCATAGACACGCTACCGCTAAATATTCGCAGGCAACTCCCCAACTTCATACCGGGAATGCTTGTTAAACATCTTAGATTCACAAGTACCAATTTGGGTAGTGAACACTTGGATAAATGAAACTTGTTATCTTTACAACGGTTGACAAACACGGAATATAACTTGAACACAACACATCCTCCAAATATGAACCTGATTGTAAGAAATAATGATAATCGAATCCTTGATGACAGCAACACTCATAACAGTGACAAAACTATTACACTGACAATCATGTTACGTTATTTTTAAAATGTTTCCTTTTCTTTTTCATAACTTCTTTAACAAACTACTTCTCCGCTGCAAAGCGTGGGTATTTTGCTAGTATATAATATACTAGGAGGTTCCCTCCTGCTCGCTTCGCTCACCAACACCCCTGGCCTGCGCTATGCGTCAGCCACTTTGCGTGTCTGCCACTCGCGTTGTGAAGAGGGGGGCTGAACGCACCCCAAGGAGATGTGGTCGATCCTCCGAAACCTCCCCTTAAACAGTGATACAATGGGAAACAAATAGTTTTTTGTTTTTTTTTACCTCCTCTTTGCTCGATCAGCTGCTGGCTTGCTACTGCTGCAGCGCATCTGCATCTTGCATGGCGCTTCGAACATTTAAAAGCCTGTACAGCAGCTGTCTTACTCTTTGTCTTTTATTTCCAGCCCCGGGCATGTGTGACGATGTGGGTTCTGGCTCCATGCTCCCATCTGATATTTGGAAGCCCTTGAACCCAACACCGTCGATAATGTTGCCGAGTGAGCTAGTCAGTGAAGGCAACAAGTAAGCAAGGGGATGGTAAAAAGTGAAATGGTGCTTTTATTAAAAAGACAATCAAAACAAAGTGTCCATAAATAAATAAAGTGGGGGGTGGTATGTGGTATAGCGGGTCCACAGTTCGTTGAGTAAAGGCCATTTTTTAAATAAATAATCACCGATCTCGCTGCGGTTTAGTGAGGGGGCGTTGGGCCGTAGCAGGCCGCGGGACAATCTGCAGTGTGGGCGTTTCTCACCAAGTGCACAGGTGAGGGACTGCCCACATTCGTGATTGCTCCTGTGGCTAATTTGCTATGGCCCCTCGCATTATAAAAAAGAAGCGAGAGTCAGATCAGGGGAAAAAAAACAGTAAAGAAAGGAAAAGAGAGGACGGAGGTTATAGGGAGCGAGGAAACAGGCGGTGCAGGAGAGACAGACACGCGGTGCGTGCGTGTGGCGAGCACGTGTACGAGCGCTCGAGGGCAGCTGTGAGGAAGCTGGGTGTTAGGCCGACACCCAGGTGTTGGAGTTGTTGTTGCTCCCGCTGAGTGACCAGGTAGCGGGAGTGACCAGGTGAAAGCGACGAGCCGCGTAAGGCCGAGATGGCAGCGGAAGTCGGGAGGCTTGGTGGTGGAGTCCCCAACGTGGGTGACCTGGCCGTTGGTGGAAATCAAGTCTCGGGGACTGGGATGAGTGCCAGACCGGAGCCAGGGATCGGGAGGTCTCCAGTCTCGTGTGTGTGAGACAAGAGGACAGCTGCAGAGAGCGTCTCGCCTGCTGCAAAGCCCAATTGGGAGAAGCAGGTGAGACGCTAATGTAGAAGAGCACCGGACTTGTTTTTGTTGTTGTTTTAAAGACTGCTTCCATGAGAAGATTTTAACTTCTGGTTTTTAAGGATTGTGTTTTTTCTATTGTTTTAACCTCCACATTTTTTTATGGATTATTTATTTAATGAAGATTTTGAGAAGCACTGCACTTTATTTATTTGAACACTGTTTTTTTTTGTTGACTGTTTTAATAAAAGCACTTTTGCACTTTTTACCTTCCCCTTGCTCAGTTATTGCCTACACTGACTAGCTCACTCAAGGGCTTCCAAACAGCGATGGGAGTGTGGAGCCAGAACCCGCATCGTCACAGCATGGTTAAATCTTTTGGCACAAAGTCTCGTCTTGCGGGACTTTTTAGTTTATAATTTAAAAATGGAATAAGAATCTAACAACATCAAATTAAAGTTCGATAAATTCTGAAAAGAATGATACCAAACATATATATGTAGGTTTTAAAATAAGCCCAATTTAAAGCGGGATATAAAATCACTGCACTTTTAGGCTTAGGATTTTTTATATATATATATATATATATATATATATATATATATGGTCGTCTTATGAGAGAGAGAGAGAGAGAGAGAGAGAGAGAGAGAGAGAGAGAGAGAGAGAGAGAGAGAGAATAAAATTCAGTTTTTATTCAAATCTCATATACAAATATATGAGCGGTTTTGTTATGTGAAGGCATCAGAGACCCATGTTCAATTTTCAACCCAGTCACTGTTCACTGTCACCTTTAAATATTCCATACACAGGGGGTGTGTATATGTGTGCCCTATCATGTAATAGTATTTATTTACCCAGAGTTGGTGTATGCCTTGACTCTACTGTTGTATTGATAGGTTATAACTTAGTAAAAGGAAAAAGAGGTTTCAGGAAAATCAACAAATGGCCATGACCAAATTCTTTTCTCAATAAACTGACACTGTAAGGAGTGCTTTCATGACCTGCAACACATTTAGCAGACATCAGCGTCCTTTCCTTATAATATATCTAAGGGTAATTATGAAACTTTAATGAGTTATTGCACATATTAAAATGTAGCTAAAGAGACTGTATACTCTGGGCAGGCAAAAAAAAATCTTTAGGTTGCCTTATTAAAAGTTTTTTATTAACCGGAAACATCAAAAAGCGTAATAAATACAAGACCCAAGTGTGTGCACAGTACAATAAAATTCTACTTGGATATCCTCCTCAAAGCAGTAGCACAACGAGAACAAATACTGAAGTTACTAAAAATTCATGTTGCTGACATGTAGAAATGCATTTTTTATACAATTTAACCATCATTTAATACTTCAATATAATGTTTTGATTTAGATCATCATTCAAGTAGTACTCTGTTATTATTTAAAGGGTAGACAGGGGTGTTGGTTGGGGGACAAGGTGTTAATGAGAAAAGATAAAATAAACAAATCAGTATGCTGCCAAGTATGACTTTCGTAATAAATCACATTCTTCCACTAGTGAGTTTGTTATTTATGTTTGTGCACAATCTTTTACTTTTTCAGTTCTTAAGTGCTCAATTACTTTCTTATGGGGAGGAGAGTCGCATGCTTTTTCCCAGGCTCCTTAGACTTGAAAGAGCATAGGTCAACAGTTATTTACAGAATAGGACACAATCATGTTGCATAACTTGGTGCAATGTTTTCCAGTGCTGCAGAGAGGGGTGCTGGAGAAATGGAGACTTTAAAATCTTATCTAAACTTTTACACTTAAGAGAACAATCAGAGAGGATATTTTTAAATCGCTTATTTATTGAGAATTTCTGATATGAGGTGGTAACAGTAATGGGTTTGAACATGGAAAGGCTAATGGACCTAACTTGCAAGAGCTGCATGTCCACTCCTCATGCTAAATCATCTAGGTTTTACTTTTCCAAAAAGGCTTAACTATTTATACAGATTACAGACAAAAATGTTATTGCACTTTGGTGTGCTTTACTATGCTAATATATTGAATACCCTTGAATATGTCTAGCAATATACTTCTGTGCCGTAAACACGGTTGATAGGTATCCTAGCAATTATTTTATTTCTTGGTATACAATTAATTTTACAATTTTGAAAATCTTCTGGTAGGTACAATAATTTCATCTTAGGTGTTGTTTGCAATATCCCAATGTTATAGTAAACTGTTAAACAAAAAGGAGTGCCAAGTTTTAAAAAGTAAACAACAGCTAAAGAAGCAAGACATTCCAAAGTGGTACTGGCTACATCCAATGTTTTTGAAATATCGTTGATGGATTTTCCCTTTTTCTCAGCTTCAAAATAGGATGCTTTTCTCCCACAGACTGGTCTTCATGTTAGTCTACCCTTCTTAACTACAACTCCAGCTTCTTAATGGTTCAATACTTCTGCTCACTTGAAAAATGGGGTGGTTTAATAAAAAATGTGCTATGTTCTATGTTGTATAACTAGGTGTAAATACCAATCATCGTATTCATCTTTTGATCTCACACACAAACGTCCTCAGTGCACAGCAAAAGCAAATTAATTGGCCTTGCTGTTGAAATACTTTTGGAGTGGACTGTAGATGTAAATGCCAAACTTGGGGGACAAATGGCATTGTTTCCATTTATACTTGCGTGAAAAGAAATATCATACCAAAGAAAATTTTTGGGCAACTACCCTTCCTCAAATGTGCTACACACTCAAACCCAAAACAAATTACAAAATAATCAAATACCACAATGTCCATTTTAGCATAAAGCATAGATCAATTTGTTTTGGCAATGAACTGCTATGTTGAATCTTTCACTTCAGTTCACTTGACCAACCAGTTTCTAGCTCCACATTATCCTTCAGGAAGAAAATGATCTAGTGCAGCATTGCGTTTGTTTATTGACAGTCTTGTAGTGATTGGCCAATCACTCACAATTTTAAATGAATAACTTTACTGTGAATCACCAACACCCTATGTGCCCGAGAGTAATAAATACATATATTTATTTATATAAGGCTGCATGCTGAGCCCACTATTTTTCACGCTGCTCACCCACAACTGCAACGCAAAGTCTAAGTCCAATGTCACGGTCAGGTTTGTGCATAGTACAACCATGGTGGGCCTCATCAGCAACCATAATGACACATCCTACAGAGATGAGTCTGAACATATGTTGAGGGGGTGAATTGAAAATAATCTATCCCTAAATGTCGGTAAGACAAAAGAGATGCTTGCCGATTTCAGGAGAACATCGCCTGAATATTCCTCACTGCTCATCAATGGCTCTGCTGTGGAGATAGTCTGTAGCAATATGTTTCTTGGTGTGTATATTTCTGATGAGCTCTCCTGAACAATCAACACCAACTCTGTTGTCAAGAATGCACAACAGCAGCTTTTTTTTCTGCAGAGACTGAAGCAAAACGGCTTGCCATTACTCATTTTTACCACCTTTTAAGGAGGAAAGGTGGAGAGAATCCTGACAAACTATCACTGTGTGGTATGAAAACAGCAAAGCTCACAAATTCACAAATACAAGATTCTGCAGCATGTATTTAGGACAGCTCAGAGGATCATAGGGGTCTCCCATTCCTTGATCTGTTTGTCCTCCTGCCGTCAGGTAGAAGATTCGGCAACATAAAGACCAGAACAACCAAGTCCTATAACAGCTACTATCCCCAAGCGGTCAGACTTCGCAACTCCTACATGTCACACAGTACCATATCCCTATAAAATTTCTCCAATTATGTACTTCCACTTTATACTCTGCAGTTTATTATGGATATTGAGCATTGTTTGAGCTTTATAGTCCTGCCTCTTTTGTTTTATTGCATTGTATTGTTGATAATGTTATGGTGTATGTTGCTTTGCCTATTCACCGGGGACTACAAGGAACGAAATTTCATTCCACAATATACAAACCCCAAACACAAATCCACAAATCAGTCATAGGTTCAAATAAAGGGGTGATTTATTACCAAATATCTTGTACAGAAGGGGTATACAAGTTTGTCTCCTTGCATTATGGTCTATTTTTTTTTTTTAAGACACAGGAGTACTTCCAGTGCCAGGGCTTCTCCTGTTAGAAGCATTTCTGGGTCTTACAGAAAAACACAAAGTAGGGCTCTCCAGACCCTACAAGGCCCACCGGTGGCACCCACAGGACCCAACAGGATTGACCCAAAGAACTTCAAATGCCATGATGGCGGGTTGTAAACATTGGGGTATGCTGTCGCCCAGGAAAATTGCCACCTAGTATATTTGGGGGGAGGCAATAACCTAAACAAATTGCTCTCACCCGTCATTCCATATTATTGGTGTTCCTGCTGGGTAAAGTTCCCAAGTTAAGTACAGCTTGGATGCTGGACCTCACAATATTACTTCTATATATAAACACAAATATACATATATAACACATATATATACACATATACACATATCTTTAAAAATACATTTAAAAAACACTACAATCTTAGGAGAAGGTAGGAAACAGATACAACAATCCTAACCTCTTTATTGCCATTCCATAACGGTGTAACAGTGGAAGAGAGAATGGTATGCAGTTAAAATTTGAGGCAAGAGTAAGAAATAATAATAAATTAATTGATGAGGACTACTCTGAATTCTAAATAAACTGAAAAATAGGTTGAACATAGTATGTTATCTAGCATCTTATAAATTGTGTTGTATCTGTGCTCACTGATAAGCAGTTAAGTGTTTTTGAGAAGCAATGGCTATGTAGTGCAGCAGCTGGAAAAGAGTCCATTTACTACAATGCACAGTCATGCAGAGCACAAACCTGTACAAGAAACACTGGATGCAAGGTAGGAACTAAATTTTGGCTTGTAATCTCAATCACAAAAAAAACAATCAAAAAAAAAAACAAAAAACAAACCCTTATACTCTTATGCACTTTAAATGATACCGATTGACCAATACTTTAATAAATCTTAGGGATTTGGGAGAACATGGAGTGCATGGAGAGAATCCATGCAAGCTCCATATAAATACGGACTGTCCCAATATTTTAAGATGAAAAATTAAAAATGAAAAAAAAAAAAAAAAAAATTGGATTGATGCCTTTTTCCAAGGTGACTTACAATATTCAAAAGACACAATTGATTATCTTTCTTTTGTTTTCCCAATTGCAGCAAAGGCAGGTGAACCAACTTACTCATGGTCACACAGTGTCAACAGCAAGACTTGAATCCACAACCACAGGGTTTGAAGTCCACATCCTTAACCACTACACCACATTTGCTTGTCTTACCATTACCCTCCACTCAAAACTGCAAAATGTGGGAAAATATTTAACAGGGAAATGGTAATGTGCGGGTTTTCTTTATTAAGAAATAAAAGTTGCACATACAGTACAGGCCAAAAGTTTGGACACACCTCCTCATTCAATGTGTTTTCTTTATTTTCATGACCATTTACAGCAGTCCATCACTCTCCTTCTTGGTCAAATAGCCCTTACACAGCCTGGAGGTGTGTTTGGGGTCATTGTCCTGTTGAAAAATAAATGATTGTCCAACTAACCTGACTTCTGCACAACACAACTGCTGGTCCCAACCCCATTGATAAAGCAAGAAATTCCACTAAATAACCCTGATAAGGCACACCTGTGAAGTGAAAACCATTTCAGGTGACTACCTGTTGAAGCTCATCGAGAGAATGCCAAGAGTGTGCAAAGCAGTAATCAGAGCAAGTTTGAAGAAACTAGAATATAAAACATGTTTTCAGTTATTTCACCTTTTTTTAAGTACATAGCTCCACATGTGTTCATTCATAGTTTTGATGCCTTCAGTCATGAAAATAAAGAAAACACATTGAATGAGGAGGTGTGTCCAAACTTTTAGCCTGTACTGTATATGTAAAATCGAAGCACAGAATAAATCTAAAATGATAGTAATGAAACATAAAATTAATAAGTTAATGTAAACGCATCCTGATAATTCTGTTTAAGAGGCATCTTAAAGAAGTAGATGTAACATTAATATACAGATGGATTAATACAGTAAGTATTTAGAGAGTAACATATTGTTACATGCTGGGGCCACTGTACTACTTGTATAATATGCTAGAATACACATACAGCACCATCACGTTAAAACGGAACTTCAATGTCCGGTAGCTGCACACAGAGTATGTATATTATACATTGTACAGAATATATAATATTGTAATATTGCACAGAATATGAACATCATTGGGCAATGAACTCTTACCAATGTAAGGTAAGGCACTACTGCATCAGCTTAGCCACCATGGTATGCAGAATGTTTAGTTTTAGTATAAATGTCACAGGATTTTCTTCAGTCACTAAGCGTAACCTATGACAAATTCACCAGAGCCTGGCTCAGTCATTGACAGCGAACCATTTCTTTTATTATATTTAATTAACATATTTAATTAATATGTATTTTCCCCAGCTATTATGAAACATGTATACAATAAATAATGATGTATATTAACTGCCTTTTATTTCCTGAAAAATTGTAGAAAGCCTATCTAGAAGTGAGGACGCATTTGAAGCATTTGAACCAAAACCTGGAAACAAAAAGAGCTGAAACAGGTGGGTTTATTTCCCTCTGCATTTGAATGTACTTTTCAGAAAATATCTGACCAGCAAACTTTCTTTGAGAACAGGTGCAGATAAGAATTTTAGATACTGGAAAAATATGATTAGATTTAAAAAGGTCTACTATAAACAGATATAGCCATTTATTTGACTAGAGCTTTTCTGAGTAAGACCTAGGAACACAGACAACGCTAGGATTGACAATGCGATTGTCTCAGTACGAAAGGTCCTCCTGCTTCCAAACAACCTACCCCAATTCTTCTACACTCTTGCTGGCTTTATTACTTTTCCCATGGAAGACCCCGGAGTTCAGGATCTAATGTGGACCAAATAGATAAAGTTGCCAACAGGATACCACTGTACGTGCTAATGAATATGCTACTAGAAGACTTGTGTCCTTAATTAAGGAAAATCTACATTATAATAATTAGTACAAAGTATAAACATTAACATTTTTCAGCACAGTATATCAGAAGGCACAAAAGTGTTTACATACTGTGGATATATTAATATAATATACTTGTGCAAGTTCACTAATTAACTATGCATGTTCCCGTTGTTAAAAAAAAAAAAAAAAAAAACATTTCACATATCAGATACCAGCACCAAAACAAAACCATCTAAACTTTTTAATATGAAAATTATAAAACCAGTCACATTTTAATGGTGATGTGAAGAAGTGTTTTGAGGCTTCACAAAAAAGGGGAAAAAAAAAATTATCTTCACTCCAGCGACACAGTTCATCCAAAAATACATGGTTCATCTGAAGGCATAAAAGACTGTCAATTGCCTCACCAAAAGTCTGCATTTATTTTTATAACTTAATGATTCCATTGATGTAACTTACACGACTATTCTGCCATTTATGTGTGATAAGTATGGGATGGACTTCCATAAACAGATCTCTTTAATGCCGACTAGCCTACATCCACAACTGCAGTATACATTTTTTACAGCAGCAGACAGTGGGACTTAGCCAGTATTCTGTGTTGGTGTGACAAAGGATGGTGACACACATATGAAAGGCAAACATTTAAGAGTTGTGAAAAAAAACAAATACTTAATGCAGCTGCACCAAACAGAACTGTAATACATGTTTTAAGTAGGGAGGTATTAGACACTAAACATAGTGCCAGAATATCATACAACTCTATATGAAGTAGTAAACATTGTAAACTACATCAAAAACAAAGGTAAAAATTAAAGATTTTGGGAAATGAGCATGTACAGCTTTGGTTTTATTCAGAAATTTGCAGACTTCCCTAAGATTACGTACTGTAACTATTATAGAAAGTAATGAGGTAATTGACAGTCTTACTGAAGGAAAACTGTTCAACCTGGGCTGTGCATGTTGAAACCACATTATTGATTGGGGGAATCACGGACCTGGCGGATATCTTTGAACATTTCAAGACACACCGGGCATCACTACTAAGCAAAAGGCCATCACTGATTTAAGCAAATGGATAAAACAAGTGCCTTAAAAAAAAAAAAAAAAAAACCACTAGGGACTGCCTGGGCATGCTACCCAGTCTGACTGGACGTTAAGATGGACTTTAGGACTGTACTCGCATCTGATTTCTACAAACTTAGGAAAGATGACAAGCCCTCTTTTCCAATTTAGAAAACTTCAAAGGCAGGTATTTAAATTACAGTAATTACAAACTTGTAAGTTGCAGTGTTTCTGGGAGGAGTTGCATGCATGTTTCATTTATTATGTACATTGTATTTAAATGTTGAAAATTTATTTACTGCTATTGGTTAATGAGTGGAATCCAGAAGAAAATGCTGGCTAGTAGGAACTAAAATTACAGCTAATAAAGTGCCATCCCCAGACAAGCAGAAAAAAAATGGTTTCCAAGGCCAGGAAGGTTGAGAACCACTGCTATACAGGCATAAGAGTGTTAATTGATAAACCTATTAATCTTTTGTATTTAAACTGTGAATGTCTAGTAATATTCACAACCTCTGCTCACACACTTTCTCTTTCTCTCTCTTTCTGCTTTCTTAGCACTACAAAACAAAGGCTAACAAGAAGACTTCACTACCTTATTACACTGCAAAAAAAGAATCACCTCTTCCTTATACTTTGCACTTTTTCCTTAACCTATAGCACTCTGCTAACCTCTACACCCACTGTTCCTTTTCACGTCACTGACAGCATGGAGAAGGTGCAGCACATGACCCGCTCTGCTATTAGGAGGGCCTCCACCATGGAAGTCAACCCTCAAACCAAACAGAACCTGCAAGAGCTTTTTGTCAACTTCTCTCTTATTTTGATTTGTCTTCTGCTAATTTATATAATTGTGCTCCTTCTATGAAGGTCCTTTGGTCCTCACAGAATGGGAGGAGTGAACAACAACCAGCATGAAACTGAACTGTGATGTAAAGCAAGAGTGAGGATGAGTAAATTGATCAAATAAATCCTTGTTAGTAATGTGTTGTTAAAAGGAAACACCAACAACCTGACATAACTGCTCGGTTCTACTCGTTTTGTACTTTCCCTGTAAAAGATGCAGAAATTCTATTCTATTTACAAATGTTAATTTGCATGCCACATACTTTTCTAAACAAAATAAGAATGTCTTGTAAGTATAGAGATCTGATACTCTGTATGTAAAATAAACCAGCATGAGTTGTGAAAGACAGAAGGAGAATGTAATTACACAAAATCTTTAAACAACTGCTTCATAAACACATCAAATGCTTATTTTGATCCCATTAAAGAGTCCCGATTAAGCAGGGATGATTTGGCAGAATACACTCACTCCAGATTCTCCTTCTTGCATCAATTGTCATACCAAAAATGGAACAACTTATTTGTGGTCCCGAAAAAAAATAGTCTTTCAGGTAAAACAAACAATGTCATCATTGACTACATTATATTTAATACCTGGTTATTTAGCATTTGAGTTTTTTCTTTTTAACCATTTCAAATTGTTTAATTTTTAGCTTATCTTTTCTCTTTCAATATAAAAAAACAGAAGTTCTCCTTGCAACAAAAATGCACTACTGTATTTTTAAATAAATCTCCAATCTTCAAAATGACAATTATTTATAATAGTAATTTATTAAATAACATCATTCTCAGATATTTGTGATTATCTTATGTCAACTCAAAAGTTGTGATTTTGCCTGCCAGTTCTGCAAGGTTTCAAATTTGCATTTTTTTTTTAAATTATCTGGGGTTGTAAATTATGACCCATTCTATTTAAGCCAATTCTGCAAAATGACATTCATTGCTACGTGCAAGATGCCTCCAAGACCTGGTTTGTAAGATGTTAAATTATAAGCAGCAACTAATAACAAATCTAAATAAGAGCAGAAAAATTCTATTAGTGGCAAATACCTGCATGAGCAAAATTCCAATCTGATAAAAACACTTATAAAGGAAAACCACTTTAAAAAAAAAAAAAGCATTAAACAAGAACTGTTATTATTTCAAAAGGAACCACTTCTTTGAAATTAAATGCTGTAGGTAGGAATGAATTGGCAATAAAATGGTTGATCCTGTATACCTGTATACCAAATTAAATTATTATGACAGTTATAACTTTTTGGCAGAATGAAGGCTGGCATAACTCAACTTTATAGTGCCAGAATGGGCCAAAACAAAAACAAATATCCACAGTATCTTATATTCTGCATTAAAGTATTTGCAAGCAAAGTCCTATGTTCCTGACTTACATTTATTTTTTGGTTATACATGCATTTTAGCTTGTACTTTTTTACATTTATCCAAGGCAACTTGCAACATTTAAGATACAATTGGCTAAATTTGTTACACTTTTGTTTTCCCAGCTGGAGCACAGGCAGGTGAAGTGACTTCCTTACGATCACACAGTGTCAGAAGAAGTATTTTAACACACAATCACAATCTCAATCTCACACTGCCTACCTTACTTATAAGATTGTGTGTCTAGCAAATTGTAAATTTTCACTTATTGTGAAAATAAGTTATCCATAAAAAGCATACAAAACACCTTTCACACAGTACAAAATCACAAACAACCCTGTAAATACAAGAATACATTTCCAACTACAATGATAAAGTACAATGCAAAGATAGTTCAACAAAAAAAGGAAATGATCCTAGAGTACTGTACATGAATTCAAATTTAAAAAACAGTAAACTGATCCTAAAATGATCAGCAGAGATAACATAATACAGCATTAACACGAGAGTTGGAGATCACAAATTACCCCATGTAAAGCAGATCTAAAATAAAATGCAAAACAAAAGATGTGTTTCTGGTACAATATGAATATGAAAAGTTGTAAGGCCTTCAAAACAGAGCTAGAGTACAAAGCCTGTACCACAGACTAAAAATCACAGTGTTAAAAAGAAGTGTTTGCAGTGAAAACACTGATGTCAGATATTTTTCATGTCTGACATGATGATGATAGAAGACAAGTAGTGATGATTCACAATTTATGTTACTGGAATTTACTGAATAGCTTATCAATTCAGTACCAGGGATTTTGATGATCTGATATTAAACAAAAGGATTAATTAATTGAGTGAGTTTAGGGAGTCATGATTGTAGCTGAGGCATTTTGAACCTGTAAAACACCTGTGGAATTGGATTATAGATGACAGAAAAGAGAACTAAAATATCCTGAATGGGAGTTAATGAAGGGATGACAGAATACTTTTTCACTGGAAAAAAGGAAATGTGTTCTTCGCAAAATGACAGCAAAATGTCAATACTTTCACTGATATTTGATATTCAGGGAAGATGGGGTAATTTTGCAAAAGCAACAGTTCAGTTAAAAAAAATTCATGTTTCTTTAATCAGTTTGGAGATCCTACAAGACAGATCTTCAGCATTCTTCCGTCACTGAGGTGGCATGAGGCTTGCCAATGGACCTAGGCACATTTAAGAGTGATTCTGAAATAATGCTGGGCATCATAAGCAACACAAGATGAAACTGACAAATCAAGAGACAAAAAATAACCATACAACAAAACCAAAGAAGTACAAGAATCCAGTATGGAAAGACTTAAAGCAATTGTTATCACTTTTGTGTTATGCAAACTAAGAAGAAACAGTGCACTCAAGAATATTAGGCATGAAAGAAGAATAAAAAAAAAATGTCCAAGTGAGATCACAATAGACAATGTATAACAGTGATAGCTTTGTAAAATTCAGGGTAGAAACAATGTCAAACTAAGGGACTAATAAATTGCGTTTAGGGGAAGACCAACTACATAGATTTTGTAGACAGAAAACAATGACTTGGTCTATATTCTACTACTGCGGTTTACAAGTATTGATTTGAAAAAACTGGAACTTGTTCATCATTGATGACAGACGTATAATTTAGAGAGACTGAATCCAAAAGCATTAAAAAATGTTTTAGTTTGCTGCCTCTTTATACCGGACTTTAATTGACCATTACTACTCCTAAACATCTCAGAATTCTGCATAAATTAAAATTCATGCTATCGTACTGGCTGGCTACTTTGGTGGTGGTCTGGAGGCAAAAATGTGAAAACTACTATCTCAGTATAACACAATGCTGATTTGTCCGATTTGCTTGGCCACTTACTTTTCCTCTAATCCACTTAGCCAATCAAAATGTACAATCTGTAGCATAATTAGGGCTATGGTTTCCACAAAAATATCTACCTGCTAGAGTTGGATTTTGGAGGCAAGTTTAACACCTTTTGAGCATCTTGCAAAAATCACCTCATGCTCTTTTCACAATTTGGCCTAGTGCCTTTTTTTAATGTTAGATCACTTTTATAGGTAACCCCCTAATGAAAACTGTGTAAAAGGGACTAATGGGCACTAATGCTCTTTCAATTTACATTTTGGTGCTACTGCCTTAGTTAACTGTGATATCAACACCATCATTTTAGTAAGCAATGTATTAATATTATCAATAAACATGCAGTGCCTTGGAGTCAAATGCACATGCTTTTTAATTTTGATTTCTGTGGTTCATAATAGGTTTCAAAAAACACCTGACCAAGTGCTGGGCGGTTGCAAAATTTAAGTGTGTGGTGACAGATGCATGCAGGAAAATGTTAAATTTGATAAATGCTCCAACATACTTTCCCTACAGAACTAGAGGCAGCCAAATCAAGACATATCCAGCTTAATCACCACCAGTAACAGTAAATATCAATAGATGAATGGGGGATGCTTAAGGACTTTTACAAGGGACTGCAAATAATGTGCTATTACAAATTAAAACACACTGCAGTTAACTGTGCAGTTACTTGGTTTTGGGTTTTCTCTGTCTTGTGTATAAAATTACTCCCTGTGTAATACCTTGTTTTGTAAAAGTTTCTTTGTTTTATTTTTATTAAAAAATAAATATTTTAGGTAAATAAAACTTTTTTCAGGGGTAAAAATCACAATTCAATAATTTAAACTATACATGTTTACTACTGTATTAAGTAACAGAAAAATTACCCAGATGGGTTTTACCTTACTTTAACTGTTTAAACACTATAAAAATTTTGTCCCACACACTTACCATGATGGGCAAAAAATAGCTTTGGAAAAAGAACAAGTTTTTTTCAAGTGCTTACGTTTGTGTTGCTCATGTTATCACTCAACATCTTTCCTCATGTAGCCATTGACATTTTTGGCTATGTAGCTACATATATGAGATTATGTACAATCTCTAAGCATTTTGTTTATTGCATGACACTTTAATCTATTCTTATTTTTACTGGGAGAATTATGAGAAAAATGTACATTAACTGTTAAATCTTATTAATAATTATAAGAATTATGAATTTTAAAATTGTTACTTCTGAGAGTAAGGATCAGTGTGATTAGTAAGCTCCAGTGGGATTGTTCTATCAGAAGAAGCTGTGCAGTCAAATGTTGTGACTAAATAAGTGGTGAAAGCTACTTTTTGATTGTTTTCCCTAAATATTATGAATTAAAATTAAACCTGGCAATACTAAAAAAAGATATTCCAACGCATGCAAAAATAGTGTCTACTGATGTCTCACATGCAATGGTGCTGCCATTGTTGGCTATACAGCATGTATGATATTAGAGATTTCTTAAGACACCAAAGGATTTAAATTTGTGCTTATCCATAGAGAGACAAAGTCCGCCAGCTCCTCAAAATTTCGACTCTTTGCTGGCAGCTTTTCTGATGAAGGTTCTACTTTAAAAACTTAAGCAACTCCCTGCATAATCCTTACAAAAAAAAATACATATGAAAATTTAAATGGTTACCTTGTTAAAGAGACATACCAAAATAAGACTTTTACATGTTTCTTCCATTATTTGATTTTTTTTTTGTAATGCATTACAGATTTCCACACAAAGAATCACACAATTTATGAAGCTGCTACAGTTACACAAGGACAGAAAGCACAGATACCCAACTGAAGATCCCAGACTAGTCTACAGCTCTTCAACACTTCAAGATTCAAAAACCCTTCTATTCCAAGTGAAGTCATCTATTGCAGCCTAACAGTGTGTGAAAGTAAAAGAACAGAATGGATTTATCAGCAAACCGAGGCCTCAATCTCTTACTCAACTTCCTCCTAATTGTCCTAGTGCTGATCCTGATGCTAATTCTGGTAAAGCTTATGTGACAAATGTAACTAAAGTAATCTTGGAGGTAATGCAGATGATTTTTGAAGACACTGAATAAAGTGTGCCCGTGAAGAATATACTGTACTACAGGTCAAGGAGAACATAGAGAATGGCTTCATTGCCAAAGATAAAAAAGGAAAGCTATGTTTTTTGTTTTTTTTTTGATCGAGTATAACAACATAAAAAATACACTCAAGCACAAAGCACTATACAGTACATAATATGGCATGATTCACTTTTAACAAACCTTTACTTTAGGATCTACACTATTTGCACTTAGCAATATTTACTAACAACTCAATATAGGATAAGGATTACACAGATTTTCATTTTGCTGTATTTTAGCTACACATCCGAAGAACATGCAAGCAGAATACCAGGTTATTAAAAAATAAAGGCTTGTCACCCCCTAGTGGTCATCAATTTCAGAAAAATAAGATTCTCTCTTCTTAATACTTAAAAGGCATATTTTGTCTTTCAGTCTGTTTTATCAGTAAATTTCATGAAGAAGAAAAAAAAAAGTATTCTTATTGTATGTTAAAAAGACTATATATCCTATTATCATCTTTTTTTATCATCATCTTTTTTGTCAGCTTACACATTTTGAATGCCACTGCCAACATACTGTTATATATTCACAATGGACTTCAAATAGAAGTCAAAAATCTTCAAGCTATCCTCGGTTTTCGGAAAGCTATTGAGTGGGAGTTTGTCTAAACTACGGCATCTCAGGCCAATTTACGGGTACAAAAAGGCACGATGAAAATTCATCCCATTGGTTAAAAATACATCATATTGTTAAATGAGTAATAATCATTTATAATGAAAAGCTCAACTTAGGTAAAAATCTGGATGCAACTTTATTCGCAAAATCTATGCATTCTGGTCATAAAACATTTATCCAAAACAGCAGCATTGCATGTTGTAAGTTATTTCAATCAATGTCCTGGGGTCTTAAAATTAATACATTTGTTTTTTTATAGCTACTGCTTTAAAACTACACTTTCAAGTCCTTATGGTGTTTGCATATTTTAAAAAACACAAACTACAAGGAGGTGTTACTTACTCAGTTAAATCTGACAGATTTTAACCTTGTGCTTTAGCTTAACTAAAACATACTGAAAGCTTAATAAAAAACAAACCACATAAAGGAATCTGCCTTTGCCTTTGTATAGCAGACACTCTAGTTATCCACAAAGAAAAATACTTTAAAGCAAATTTTACTTCAACATAAAAACTAACCCATTATACAGATATTTGTGTAACTCAGATCAAAATTAAAGTAAGAATAAAAATTAGTGTGTAATTTACAGACAAAACATGTAATTGCAGAGACATACAATTAATTGGGCTACTAAAACAGCACATATTTATTGATGAAAAAGTAAGCAAAATGCATATTGTTTTGGGATTCTGAGGCCTAGTATAACAACTGAAATGTGACAAATACAGTGAAAGCACAAATGACACATATTTGAATTGTAATGGAACAAACAGAATGCAAGGTCCAGTTAGTAATTATTGCTGATTGCATTAGTCCACTTCAATGGCTAATTCTGTATGATTAGTACACAGGCATAAGCAATAAAGTATTATCTCATATTTGAAGCACCTTGAAAACCATAGAAAAAAATGCTATATTTTTTAAACATTCATTCTGAAATAATGGATTGTGTTCAAATCATGTTTGATTTCACAAATGTAGCCTTAAATTTGGGATAAATGTGAAAAAGGAGTGAGAAATTCAGAAAGTAAAGCAGCAGGAGCTTGTGGCATTTGAAATTTGAATTAAATTGACTTGTCCATTATTTACTCTTAAATATTACTCTTAAGTAAATATTAAATATTTTTAAGCAGCTGAAGTCTATTTCTTATACTCTGGCAAAAATAAATGTCACAACAGCAAATGTTACAAACCTCATAGTGAACTCTGACAAACTTGATTTTAAAAAATGTACAGTTTTAAAAAGATACTGTAAAAGACATTATAATGAATAACCTTGGCATTCACTAAATTATGGGGCACTGATATTAATGTTTGAAATTTTATTTTTTTAGTATTATTTTAAGCAGTATTTATTTTTCTGTTACCAAATACCAAGTATCAGTGGTATCATTTAGTATGTGCACACAGTAAAAACAAATCAAGTATTCCACGATGATCATACTATTCTTTATAAAGCCTATGCTAATATCTGCTTGTCTTACCTCTGCCCTAAAATCTCCCACACTTGTTACACTGGGAGAAAATCCCTACTTTTGCCAGAAGTGAATTGCAGGCCCTTAACAGTACATTAAATTTTAACGACAAGTCAGTTGTGCTAACATGTTACGATATAGGAGAGCACAACAGTTTATGATGTTGCCAGATTGGTGCAGCATCCTGGTTTGAATCTAATGACTGGCCGTCGGGTGCAGGTTCACCCAACTTCTGTTCCAATTTCTTCCTGAATCTCAAAGATTGCAAAGGTTACGTTAATTAGCAAATATCAAATTAACCCTGTGTGTGTGTGTGTGTGTGGTTGGGCCATGTGGTGTACTGGTACCTTTGCTCAAGGATGTTTCCAGCACTATCAAAATTGGCATCAGCCACTGCACCCCTGAATATTATTAAATGGCTAAGAATATGTTTAAATACAACACATCATATGAAATTTAAGATCTCCATTTCACATTGGATTTCGAATGCATTTTTTGCAGTTTTGGGGATTTCAGTCAATCTTTATATATAGTGTTATAATGAAATGATTATGTAAAAGTGTACATTTCTAAAAACAAACATACTGTGTGTGCTTATTTTAGGTTTAAATAACAAAATGAATGAAATAATTAAAAACAGACACAAGCTTAATCGTGTCCCTTTTCTTAATCACCTACTTTGGCAGGAATAGCAACTAAAGAAAAAGGTCAGCATAATCTGAGAAGAAACCATTTTAACAAAATATAGGAGAGTGTAAGGAGACACAGAGCAATACTGTTGGTGAAAAAAATTCTATAATTTCATCAGTTTGTGGAAAAAGTGAAAAAAAACAAAAACCAGATGCTCTTGCCTGGAGATAAGAGTACATTAGGCAAAAATATACGTAAAATAAAAAAACTGTCAACAGTAAAGTGTCACAAATATTGGTCATAATTCTAATTTGGGTTATAAGCCTGCTACTTTCAAATTACACTGCTATATAAACTATTTACATATGCACACTTACCTGCAAAGTAACATATACACATATACATAAACACGTATAGATACACACACACACAGAAACATACATACTGTACATACATACATACATACATATAGGTATGTGTACATGTATGTTTGTGTGTGTGTATGTGCATATGAGGCTATATATGTGAAAATGCCTTGTGATGTGCCCAGGGTTGGTTCGCCCCTTGTACTTCGCCCCTTGTACAATAACTAGCAGATATATAGTATAACTTAATTTTGCATTCTTGTTCTTTCAGTAAGAAAAAGGGGGTATGGATCAATAAGAAAATACAAGTTACCATGATGTTGCCAAAATTATGTTTAACAGAGCATGTATACTTTTCCTTATAATTCTTTAATTTTGCTCCACAACTGGATTTCAGGGCGGCACGGTGGCGCAGTGGTAGCGCTGCTGCCTCGCAGTTAGGAGACCCAGGTTCGCTTCCCGGGTCCTCTCTGCGTGGAGTTTGCATGTTCTCCCCGTGTCTGCGTGGATTTCCTCCGGGTGCTCCGGTTTCCTCCCACAGTCCAAAGACATGCAGGTTAGGTGGACTGGCGATTCTAAAATTGGCCCTAGTGTGTGTTTGTGTGTGTCCTGCAGTGGGTTGGCACCCTGCCCGGGATTGGTTCCTGCCTTGTGCCCTGGGATTGGCTCCAGCAGACCCCCGTGACCCTGTGTTCAGATTCAGCGGGTTGGATAATGGATGGATGGATGGACTGGATTTCAATCTTTTTTCTCTCTCAGGGCTACATCTTTTTTCACATCTGCACATTATTCAGATGTCACAGAGTACTCTACTCAATATAAATGTCACAATGAACCAAAATAGTTGCTGCTATACATTAAGTGCTAAAAAAAGAAGCCCTAGTAAAATACCAGAGACACTAAGAAATAAAAACAGGAAGCAAAAAGTGAGCACATTTCAAAACCATGAATAAGAATCCTAAAAAAAAAACAAGCTATCACAGTTGGAAACGGAAGCATTTCATTATGCTCAACTAGAAGTCAGCATAACTACAACTACTATGTGCCACATTTAAATGTAACCACTAGATGTCAGCTTCGGCTTTTTAACACTAACCTGTGGCATCTCTGGATTCTTGAAGTGCTCCAGCTGATTGAAGGAAGTTAACTGACAACTATTGTCCTGCAGTTTACTGTGATTTGAATGCATTTGCTCGCTAAGCCACATCTGAGTCCGCACAGAAGGTTGAATGGGTGAACACTCTATCGTTTGCTGTCCCAAAGGATTATACGTCTTGTACATCTCAGATCCAGTTGCCACAGGCTTACTTTCAGGTAAGGCACAAAATGACAAGTCTAAGGCATTTGATTTACTGGTCAGTGAGGGGGTGGGACTCGAGTTCATTTTGTTGTGCATACTGAGTTTACACCTTGGGTCTGGGCCCAAGGATCGTATTTGGTTCAGTTGACGCTCCTCCGTTGTTAAATGGCCCATGACAAAGTGCAAGTTGTCCACTTCAGCAAGCTTACATCTATAGGATTTTGCACTGTCAGTCAAGCCCTCTTTACATGTTCTTAAGTCGTCTTTCATGTAAGCCCTACCGTCCACAGAACAGTTTCCAGGCACACTAAGCTTAGTGAGTGAGGACCATCTCTTTATAGGACGAGGATCCTTCATGTCCAGAGGACCATCCTGAGTACCAGCGCTTCTTCCGTGATTTGGTAAAGTATAGCAGGAGTTTCTATCAGTGCCTGCTATTCGCATGCTAGGTCTCATGTTGGTGGTAGATGGCATTACAAGGGCAGTTGGTATGGATCCCTGCATACTGACTGGTTTAAACAGGTAAGTGCTGCTGGAACTGGAGTGATCTGTGGAATGAGAGAGACACCAATTAATGACTTATACTGAAAAACAATTCTTATTTATTGAAAGAATACTTTAGAATTTCAAGACATGCAATCAACACTTCAAATCATTAATTTAAATGAAACTGTCATGTATGAATTTCATTAATGTTCCAAACTAACCACATAAGGTATTGTCAGCATAAATAAGGCACACTCATGCACTGAGCACACAACATGCAACAAGCACAATAATACTCCAGTTCAAAATACAGCATTGGACCAGAAGTATAACACCAGAAGAATATTTGGAGAGAATGTAAAATCTAAAGTATATACCATACATCTCTAAAGTTAAGTATTATTTCCAAGTTTTAAAATTTCATGTACTTTGACCATATTCTTATAATTGGCAGTCCCTCCTTGCAAAAATCTTAGTGGTCCACTAATTAATTGGTTGATACAATGAATTTAAAAAAAAAAAAAAAAAAAAACACACCACTTTATTTACACATTTTTAAATGGATATTTAATACTTTATATTATAGTTTAGTGGGTGACAAACTGGTAGTCCTGTGGCCTGACAGCTCCAAATTTCTGGGCAAGAATTCAAACTTTGCCATTTCCTGTGTGGACTTGGAATGTTCTCCTGGTGATCAAGTGTGTATTTATTATCATAAAATGAAACCTTAAGAATTATAATAAAAATGCTTGCTTGTACTAGTATTTACTTTCTGGTCTAAAGTGAGTAAACATCTTTTAATAAGCCAGAAACAATTTATTCAGCAAGGGTAGACTTACAAGTTTCACTCAGGTTAACATATAATTTTGTCAAGTCCATCCCATGTCAAGTATCAATTTACTGCTCAGTCTTGTCAGCAACAGAGTCACTATGAAGAGAACGCACACAACCCAAATAGCCAAACCTCCAAAACACACTCGATGTGGTTACAAACGGTTTCTTAGCATGTATATATTCATTATACACTGGTTCATAAGGAAGTAAAAGGCATAATCTCAGCAATTGGAGAAAAAAAAACAAAAAGCAAAAAACAAAAAATTCATAAAATAAAGTTATTAAATTACTGTAGAATGTATATTTGTCAGTCCTGTTGTGTAAAGATTGTTGAACACTATAAAAGAAGTGAAATCGATTGAGTTTACCATCACCTAGTTCAAAGAAATCACTTGGGAACCCCACAGAATATCACATGTGGGATTTTATCTTGTGAACTTGTAAATTCAATCCAACTTGCAGCTCTCAGGCTGTTAGACTACAAAGCATCACACAAAATGTGTCCAGAAACATTTGCACTTGTAGTATTACGCTCGTTTAATGCAATGAGAGAGCGGATGACATTTCCCTTGTATTTCCAGTATTCATCCGCAAAATCTATGAAGGTGCAAACATTTCTCACACAGTCAAGTAATCATTCTATAATGCTCATTTATATTTTATTACAACCATTGCTAGAACCTAAGGACCCTTCTTTTAGGACACAAGGAAGGAGTTAGCCTCATTACCAAATTTATAACAACCACCACTTAGTGATAAAAATTCATACTGCTATGCCAAATTTCTCAAAATTGCACTCCTGACAAACTGCAAATATTCTATACTGAGATCACATTTAAAGAGACAGAAAGAGTGTTAAAGCCAGCTCTTTTGAACAGCTACAGTCCTAAGGTATACAGTATTTTGTTCACTGTGTGTTAAGTTCCATCTGGTTTTAATGAGTAATATAAAAAGCCTAGTCTAGCTGGCTCTCAATTTCTAGATTAGTTTCCTTATATGGTCTGAAAAAGCTGCACAAAATTACATATGTGCAATAGATTATAATATAACTTCACACTGGAGTTTGGTATTATGTCTCTATCGTTCAGCACTCACTCCATTATTTAAGAATTACATGGGACAGAGTTCTCTGGAGTTGACATGATGCACATAACAATTTACCATAGAATACAGCTTGAAAAGCCGGCAAAGACAAACCACTGCTGAAGCAGCATATTCCAATCATATTTTTTGTACCAAGTTCACTTAAAACCATGCCAAAACGGAATAACTAGTGAAATAAAAGAAACAAAAGTGTATATGATATATTCCCCATATGTTTAAAAGAAACTGAAACTCAAAATATTAGAAGAAAACGTTGGTAGAAATGTTCTGAATTTTGCATAACAAAATATTCAAGAAAACCTGAATGTTTTACAAGTGCTTTTCTTTTTTTTATTGAATTTATTTAAAGCACTTACCATTTTATACAATCAAGACAAACTTAAAAAAAAATAAATTCAGTTCATCCCCACCCATGAGAAAGAGAGAAAGGCCAACAGCCAAAGTAATACTTTTGAGAGTAGTATAGAGGGAAAGGAGTGTCCCGCCCAATATAAGTGCCTATTCTAAAATATTAATTAGATCCTGCAAGGTCTTAAAAAAGTTTTAAGCAGATCCTCTGAGAATTTGATTTTTTCCAGTTTCAAATAGTATATGACATCAGATACCCAGTAACTAAACAGAGGTGGGTTAAGATTCTCCCAGTTGATCAAGAGAAGTCTACATGGTAATAGTGAAAAAAGGATATTACAATTTGTTTGTCCTTCTCCACTTCAAATCCATCTGGAAGCACACCAAACACAACTGTTAATGGATTAAGAGGGATTATGACACCAAGGCGATCTCTGATAGGTATTTAAATATTTTTGTCCAGAATGATGTCAATTTGGTACATGCCCAAAACATGTGGTCTAGTGAAGCTGGAGCTCAATTGCAACGTTCGCAGGTTGGATCTTGCCCTGGAAACCTTTTGGACAATTTTAAACGAGATAGATGTGCTCCATAAAAAATTTAAAGTTAAATAATTCAATGCTTTGCACATATGGAGCTCATGGCTGCCTTACACTCCTTTTCTTAAGATGCTGAGTAAGAGATCCTTTTCCCACTGTACTTTGAGGTCTTTAAAAGGAAGGCATTTTTAAATGGTTTTATATATTATAGAAATGATGTCTGCGTCTTCAAGACTGATAAACTTTTATTCTGGAATAGAAATAGTTGGAAGGTGAGGAAAATTGGACAGATTTTGTTTAGCAAAGTTTCTAATTTGGAGATAGTGGGAAAAATTGGGTTGATGGGAAACTAAATATAGAGTGTAATTGTTCATAGGATGCAAAGACATTATTTATATACAAATCTTTTCAAATGAAGCATTTAATAAGAGTAAAATGGGAATACATATATAATAATAATACAACATATAACAAGAATATAAATATATATACATACATACATACATACATACTAGGGGGGATTTACCCCCTGTTCACTTCGTTTGCCACCCCCGAGGGGGCCAATTCCAATATCCCAATTTTCTGAGATACTGAATTTTGAGTTTTCATTACCTGTAAGCAATAATCAGCAAAATGAAAAGAAACAAATGCATGAAATATATCACTCTGTGTGTAATGAATCTATAGGAGTTTCACTTTTTGAATTACTGAAATAAACGTTTTGGTGATATTCTAATGTATTGAGATGCACCTGTAATATACTGTAGCAGAGTACAATGACAGAACATGTGGTTCATAAGGGTTTATTCCCTTTTTTTTGTGGTTTGCTTTTTTGCCTCGTACTCATAGGGATCACAAGGAATATGGGTCAGTTAGTAGATGGTGACAGATGGTGACAGAGTGAGAATGGCAAGTGAAGTTAAAAAGCAGGAAAGAGGCAAGCAGGTCAAACTTGGGTTTGTTTTATTATTTTGAAGGTGACTAGTGGGCAGTGGCAGGATAAAGTTTATATAATGGTATTCCAAATAAAAAGCCTGTTGGTACCTGTGGACTCACAAAGAAAAGTGCTTAATGTGTGACTTATGAGATTGTCACAGTAACAAGTCAGGGTTTAAACAATCAGTCTACTTATTTTCTACTTTACAGATGCAAGACATTTTAATACAGGTAGCCTAAATATGTTTAATTACACCTCATTGTTCTTTAGGCATTATGTGTCAAACCAGTAACCACATAAGACTAACTTTTGCACACAACATGTTGGCTATTGAAAGCACTGATTTTAAAGCATTGTAATAAAACCAAAAAAATTATAATTATGAATCATTTTCCATTTGCTTTAATGAGAAGATCTTATCATTAAACAACAGTCAGGGATCTCAGGTTTTGCAACGAATGTGACAGAATCATATGCAAAGTGATATTTTCAATGCACCGGTAACATCACTTTGAAAATCTTGCCGTCACCAGTTTAAGTTCAGGTCTAGCTGTCGGCTTCTGTAATAAAGATAAGACTAACCATTCAAAACTACAAATTGACTGATCATGGAAGTTAAATGCAAAGACAGATACTGCAGCTCTGCATAGTATGTTTGGAGTAACTAGATTCCAAAACTAGTGAGGGTAAAACAAAAAACCGCACTTTGACAATCGTCTATTTACCACCAACCCTTGGGTCACTGCTCACTGAAAACATGGCACAACTGTAGAAAATACTTTAGGACAAATGTTCCAATCACCTTGCTCCTGTATATAACAAGCATACATTCCAGCCTATGTGATATTCGGTTTATGAAGATGAATCAGTTTATTTGAGAAATACTTCCAAAAATAGGATAGAACCTCAAAAGATTCCATAGAGGCCTGGCAACCTCCTCTTATTCAGGGAATCCATGGTTTCCTTGAGCTTTTCCAGAGCGGCATGGTAGTCTAGTAAAGAAACCCCCTTCTCAGTACACTTATGAAGGTCTATATCTTCTAAGCAGAAGTTGTCACAAAGAGATGTGTGCAAACTGACTGAAAATAACATAAGAACATTTAAAACATGTTTTTTGAAATCACTTAGTCTATTAGTATTGAGTCAGGATTTACGTTTGAAAACTGGGGTGAAAGTAAAGGCCTGCATGAAGGCCAGAACAAGTACGTACTTGAATAATGAGTCACAATAATATTAATGTTTGCAGAAAATCAATTATCTATGCATATGCATGGTAAAGATCAGTGAAAATTATCTTAGTGAACACTCAAGCACTTTTGTCATTATAAATAAGCGTCATAAAGGAAATATAACACCCAACTGCCCTCACACTAGTTTGTTTAATCAAACATTAAGCTGGGTGTCAAAGTGTCATGACGTAGTAAGTGCCACCAAGAATATACTCTTTTGCTGAATACTTGCAACATACCAGTGTAACAAGACATACCGTTCATTTAAATTACATTAAATGTGCTTTGCTACTGCGATGTCAGCAGCAAAACAGGAGGATTTAATGAGTTTTCTCTTATGAAACACAACTGTTAAACAAATGTACTGCAATAACAAATGACCAATTTTGAACATGATGATTGTGAAAGTATATGACTTAAAGAGCTGAATTTAATTAAGCCATTCAAGAAACTGGTAAGTACTGGGAATATTTCCCTTACTATACTCTTCATGTGTTTTAAGATCCCCTGTCTAAAATTTCACCATAAGCAGAATATTAGGAGTGGGCGCCTCTGAGCCTGAAGCTAGACGGAAAGTGATATATTGGAAGACAGACTCTTGTAATTTCTGAACAGAGCACAAGCATCATCTCTATTACATAATTATCCCAAAATGAATGGTCAGCCAGACCACAAAAAAACACAACAACCAAGTGTATCATAAGTTTGACATGCTAAGAAAGTTATTAACAGTTATAATGCAAATGTATCCATTTGGTACAGTCAAACAGTGGGTTAAACTGGGAGACAGTTGGAAACAGTCTTGTATTATTCCAACATAATCCTTGAAGGCCCTCCTTATTTGGAGAGCAGGTTAACAGTGTAGCATGTAAGAAAACACACAGTCCTAGCAACCAGCTTTAAAAAGAAATGATATCATCCTTGCAACTCCAGCCAGGCTACTAGCTAATCATAGGGCTGCCTTTCACAATTTGCTATTTCTTCAGAAAAAAATGTTCTTTTGCAGAAACTGAGCAATTTACAAGTCAAATGAAATATAAAAGATACATTAAAATATGAGCCCCTCTATACTAGACTTTAGTGAAGATGATATACAAGTTACTAAGTTATTAGTGTATCTCTATTTAATAGAAAATGCCCAGATGGTCTGGTCAGCAAGGTCAAATGCCTGATCATAGAAAATCCAAATGCAAAATAGTCTACCATTCCTCAAACAGTGATTTTCCAGCCATGCATTAAATATAACTTGAACATCTCAAAAATGACTTTTGTGACGGTTGCAAATCAAAACTAATTACTGTAATAAAGAGAAATCTTTATTAGATAAAAGCAATAGCGAGAAAGGGTAGCATTTATGGATTAAAAGTGGCTTTTGTTTCCCTCATGTAATTTTTTCTTTAATTAGGACCCGATAGCAAAAACAACACATATCCCTAAAACTAACTTTAGGAGGAATACAAAAAGGGCAACCAATCTCAGCACATTTTGCCTCCCAGCAACTTGTGCATTTGTATGACATTCAGGGGTTTTGCAAGGATTTTTTTCCTAGGTATTCCAGTTTTCAACCCAAATCCCACAAATGTGCATACAAGGTTACTTATAGACTATAAAATGCCCGCATTATGGATAACAGTGGGTGTTTACCTTGTCCATTGTCAGTTCCTAATTTGTACCTGATAGCATAATAGTAGGTGGGCTGAACAGAAAATTAATTAGTGGAAAAATTAAAAATATTATCTTTGTCCAGTTTCAGGCACATACAATTATTTTTAATCCAATTATTTTTTTAGCGATTAAAAAAATGTGTGGTTTCTCTCTATTGAATTGCTCCTTAGAGTGAGTATGAAACATCTTCAGTTACAGCTGAAATGGGTTTTGTCTTGGAAATACTTAAAAGAATGAAATGGTGCCTGAGCCCTTACTTTTATTAGCCATTCAGAAACCGTAAAATCAAGTTGTGAATGTCCTGTTTCAGCACTTTTTAAGACATATAATTCCCATGTACCCTAGCAAATTATCATTTGTTTGCCTTTATAGTGAATGGCAGAACAATGTTATCTTTATCAAACTATTAGTTTCTATTATTTAAGCAGTCTTTGCTGTTAGGAGAGTAGTCTCTCATGTGATAATCCACAGTAACATGAAACAGAAACATCCATGAATCTCTTCCGACCAGTGTTCAGTGTTCACCTGGTAATATGAACCCCTATGAAGGGTATGGTGAGATTTTTTTCCACTTACCCGGAGAGTAGCTGCTTTTTACTCAATGGGACTTGTAGCATTCTTAGCTTTCCAAACTCCATTTGAAACCACCTCGTCCCATCTTTTACCCACACTTGCATGACTAAGAAAATGAAGGGTTTTTTTTTGAAGAAAAAAAAAAGTTTACAGTTTCCAGAATGAGTGGAGTACTGGCATTGATTAAAACCTGACACTGCTAATTATTAAAATGTAGACAATTGAGTCTTAACAAGACACATTCTGTTATTAACACTAAGCTACCACAGCACAGCATACAAACAATTGGAGGAAATAAAATGTAACATTAGTAACCTTATTTCAAATTACTCAACATACACACTTAAAAATGCAGGTTACGTCCCACAGACAGGAAAATAGTAAGCAGTGGCTACAAAGGTCCATCAAATCTCTCCACTGAAGAATTGAGAAACGATGAAGTCAAACGAATTAATGAGAAAATTGTCAGTCGGTTACACGGCAAATTGGTTGTCGGTTACACGGCAAATTGGTTAAATGAGTAAATGAGTATCAATATACTACACTGAAACAGTTGATGCTTTCAACTTCCTGCACCATCACCACCAACTTACAATATCAAGATGAATATCTACAACCGTTAACACCGTCCGGTCTTCCACCGGCCGAATTACTGTTAAAAGAAGGATGTTATTGAGTCATTTACGTATGAGTGATTGGCTATACAATAGGACAAGATAAGTTGCATTCAAAAGTGGGTGAACAATTCTGACATGCAAAATTGTAACAGGCAACAAGAAAGGTAATGTAGTACTGCACATCTTCTGCGGATAACATTAGACACCAAAGGAGATCTTGATATGCCATTCATATTAAAACATTATCAGTTTCCCGTTAAAATAGCTTTTGCTATGACAATTAACAAATCACAGGGACAAACGTTTGAAAAAGTCACTTTATTTATTAGAGAGAAAGAAACAATATTCACTCACGGGCAGTTATATGCTGCGTTGTCACGATGTAAGTCCAAACACAGAATCAAAATTCAATGCGATATTGACAAAAAGTTAATTCCAAATATTGTTTTTACTGAAGTTTTACAGTAAAATTGTAAGCTTAAAAAGAATTTGTGTGTTAAATTTCAAAGCCCAACAAAACGAAAATGTATAACGCAAAGAATACCTTTAACGCAACATGAAACATAATTTTCTTTCAATTTATTATGTTTTACTATTTTTTACTATGGTTAATTACTCACTGTAATGTAAAATAGTTCTATTATGCATATGTAACAATTCCCATGAAAATAACAATCTGTTTAAATTTTGCATCCGCTTCCCCATACACGACCGGCAGAGACGCAAAGTGGCTAGTGCTTAGTGCCCACCTGGGGGTTGGTGAGCGAAGCGAGCAGGGGGGCAGAGCCCCCTAGTAAATAAATAAATAAATACTCAGAACAGGACACCCACAGCTATAAAGCTAAAGGTTCTCTGCAGGTCCCAACTCATCCATGCCACTTGAATTTTCTACAGAATAGGTACAAATCCAGAGGCAAAATAGTTTGTTATATTTCCATCCATTCATATTCAAAACTTGCTTAATTCAGTTCAGAATTACAGAAATAAATGTTGGACTTCGAATACCAAACAAATAATGCAAATTCAGCCTTTCCATATTTGTATTTAGCAATGAAGTATGTAATTTGGGAAGTCTTGGCATAATCGCAGTGCTTTGTGCTTGAACGACTAAATACATTTTATTTCTGTATTATATACAGTATAAAGGCTAAGTTTGCATTATGCTTGGTTTTTGAAGTCCAAATGAAGCAGCTCATTACACCTTTGAAATAGACAAACCAATTAACCAGTTCATCTGAAATTTGCCTTGATTTTAATTTGCCCCAACTGTTGTTATCACTGCCAGTGTGTAAATTCCACACACATCCCACAGTCTTATATGCCTAACAGTGGATGTGTGCAACATTCCACGGTAACACTGAGCTGTATAAACAAGTTAGAAAAATGACAGATGCTTGGAAAGACATCTGCAGCCATGCTTGATGTAAACAGAGAATGAACATGATGCCTCCATTTCTTTTTTGGAATGATAACCTGTGTGTATGTGTTTTTTTTATTACCACAATCACCTGTGAAATTCTTCTGCCTCAAATACAAGTATTGTCCAGACAGGACTTCAATTCATGTTAATGCTGTACTGCATTAGCGGGTTGGATAATGGATGGATGCACCATCACCACTGCAAGCCAACTGTCGACCAAACAAACCATCTCTCATCCCATCCTTTTATTTTTTTTATGTGAAAGTACTGTTAAATTAAAGATATACAGAAATAGATCATTTACCAGTTTTATAAACATACTAGAAGGACTGAATACTCTCCTCTGATTTGTAAAACAAATGCTATTAAGAATAATATTACCATTAACCAAACCTAAGCCAAAGCTGACTTTTGGATGTCCTGCATCTTGTATATTCTGGCATCAGTGGAGTTTTCTGTGAATGACTTTTGTGAGCATGAAGTAAAAATAAATTACTCCGGTTTGATAGGGATAATGCAGAATCAAAGAACAGCTGACTCCAAAGTAACATTAAATCCATGAATTGAGAGATGGGAGATAGTAGAGATGTCTAGACTAAATCTTTGTAGTTTGACATATGGAGAAAAGCACACATATGAGCATCGGTAACTGTCTTTCATGATATGATACAATACCTACTCTTACCATTATATTCAAAATTTATATAACATATAGTTAGAATGTTTATTTTATTCTTGATGCAAAAGGCTGAAATTGAAAAGAGAAACCTTGGCAGAGAACAAATAGAGGACTTTTGATTAAATTAACACAAAAAAAATCATCTCCAAGGCAAGCACTTTTAGCAGTCATCCTCAATTTACACAGTAGTTGAACACTGAACATTGTTCAGGAATTTCACACACTGAATATCTTCTGTTGTTCATAGTTTAAAAAACACTAGGAAACTACACAATCTACGGACCAAATTTTTGAAGACAGTACATCCTGACTGATGGATTCTGAAATTCAGAGAAATCTGACCTACATTAACCTCTGGAGGGAGCAGCAAATAATCCATGAGCTTGTAGCCTAATAACACATCTTAAGAGATGGGCCTCTCTTATGTGGTCATTGGTTTCACAAATTAACATTGATGCTAAAATAAAAAACTAATTTTGTAGCTTGTAAGCTTATAGGAAATATGTCTTATGGTGAGGGGAATTTCAACTTAAAATATTTTCTGGTGAGTGCCCAATTTATAATGGATTGCTATTGCCTAGACTTGAAATCAGCAGTAGAATAACATGATGGGTATCAAAAACATCCAATCATCCATCCATGCATGAAACTTTCTCAAGATGTTAGAAGAAATATCATAGAAGTCAATAAACATTCAACAACACAGCCAAGTCTGGAGCTAACTCTGCCCTGGAATCATCTCTGTCGTATTAACAAACAACGTTTCTTTTATTTACATATTTTTCCATGGAAATACTCAAAATCCTGGAGAAACAAAATGTAAACTTACATAATTGTATATTTATACATTTTGGTAAAGGCAAGTAAGCTGCAAGAGCCCAAGTCCCAACTAAACAGCTGATTATTTATAAGTGTGCAGACCGTGTTCTGATACCCGTGTTTAAATGAGCCCAAGGCATAAATAAAATATTACACCCGTGAAGATTGTTCTTCTATTCCACCATAACCTGTGATACTAACATTTTCCCTCCAAAAATCACAACTACCTCTCATAACAAATGGTCTCTCTGAATGCATAGGCTTGTCCCCCTTCAATCCTAAGTAATATAAAATAGGTTAGCTGGGATGCTTAGCTGTGCTTAATGGCATTAGGTTGGCTGCTGGTTTCCCTTCCTTGATATTTGTGTGTCCCAGGAATTGAGGCTTTGAAAAATAAAAAATATCTGCAATCAAAGGAGAGGTTTTACAGTAACTGCTATCGAAAGTACCCACATTTACTCAGTCAGACAAACTTTACTTTGTTTCCCTTCAGTATTTTAAACTATTATATGAAAAAGGAGTCCAGATATTTGAAGAAATACACAGAGACTACACTCTTTACACTTTTAAACAAGTTTTAGCTGTCACACCCACTCAATTTTCTAAAGGATGAAAGATGTAATTTTGTTTCTACAGAAAGCAGAACCTGCATGGTTCCACACATCTAAACATCACATCGTCAAATCAAAATTTTTTTTCTCTTCATCTTGGCAAAGCAATTACATTATTTCATAAACTACTTAACTTAAGGGACAGAGTTTAACAATACAGTGAAAAGACATGGTGTGCAGATGGAATATCGTCTAAACAATGGTTTAGCAATAATAGGCAAATACAGATGTAAAAAAAAATCTAAACATAAACCAGAAATGAAGAAACACATTAAAACTTAAAAGGTTAATATAATAAGAAAATATACTGTATTTCAACAGGAACCAAACACACAAAGGCAAGCAGTTGACTCACTATCTAAGGAAGGTCTGCATCAATGAATGTTGCTTTGATGATGAGGAAAGTAACTGGGGATTTTAAACACCACTCATTGTACTATATTTTCTCTCATCTACACCTGTGAAAAAAGCATGAATACATATTCCCACCGTCTTACATCAAAAGGATATTTATGCATTTGAAAATGCCTAATTAGAAAGATGGTTAAGATCAGAAATAAACTCGCATCACAGGGTAAGAGACCAAGGACGGGAAGAATCTGGTAAGGAAATGTTAAGAGGTATTTAAATTATCTACAGCATTCCCTTTCAGTTAGCTACATGAGTAAAAGACTTCACATGCAGATATCATCCACTATCTTCAGTGTAACAAATGACGATAACCATATACAGTGGAACCTCGGGTCACGACCATAATTCATTCCAAAACTTTGGTCGTAACCCAATTTGGTCATGACCCGAAGTAATTTCCCCCATAGGATTGTATGTAAAGACAATTAATCCGTTCCAGACCATACAAACTGTATGTAAATATATTTTCTTTAAAGATTTTTAAGCACAAAAATAGTTAATTATACCATAGAATGCACAGTTTAATAGTAAACTAAATGTAAAAAACATTGAATAACACTGAGACAAACACCCAGGCTCCCTGCTCAGCAGCTCGCTCGCTCACTCACTCGCTCGCTCTCAGCTGCATGCATCTCTCTCTCTCGCCCGTGCCCGCTTCGGCCACACACCACCACGCCCCCTCACTAAACCGCGAGTGCAGTGATTATTTATTAAAACTGGCCTTTTTGACAGGAGCTGTAGACCCGCTATACCACAGAAGGAAGCTGGGTTGAGAGGAGGTTACAGTTTTGAGGGAGAGTCCCTCTGCGTGATGCACCGAGAACAATGTACAGTACAGGGAGAGACTGAACACGTGCAGAAATCATCGGTGTGTACGAACCGGAAGGGAAACTGGTGTGTTCGTCAACCAAGTGTGTAGTCGTGAACAGATGCAAAAGTTTGACGAACTTTTTGGTCGTAACCCGATTTGTACGTGTTCAGAGACGTTCGTGAACCAAGGTTTCACTGTAACTTGATATTTCAGAACAGAATGCAATCAGAAAAAGTTACCATGATCACTCAAAAAACTGACAAAGGACATTGCAGGATTTACTACAATATACTGTACTGTGCTAGAATAAAGAATCAAAACGTTAAAATATTTAAGCTGTAATTACATCTTTATTATTGTAGATTTGGTAACTTTATAGTATATTGCTGCAACCACCGCATGGCAAACCAAAGGACTTACAAAATAACAATTGTTTACAACAATTATAGCAAAGGTAAGTGAATTATTCTTGATCACACATTAGAGAAATGAAAAAAAGTATATACTTTTTTCCATCCTTGAATCAACACCTCCATTTATGTCATCAGCACCACACCTCTTCAATGTCATCACAGCAACTGAAAACTATGCATTTGCACTTTCAGAATTCCATTTCCTAAGAAACACTAGTTAGAGACACAACCAATATTGCACAGATAATAGGGCACGTACTCAAACAGCCATAATGTAGAAAATGTTCAAATAAACTTATTAGGTGTAAAGACAATAATATTTTCAAGCCCCTACTTTATTTTCTAAAGGATGAAAGATGTAATTTTGTTTCTACAGAAAGCAGAACCTGCAATTTTAATAATTTCAACGAACAATTGTAAACAGAAAGTGAACAACAAAATGTACTCAGGATTCCAAATCATTCTAGAAAAAATAAGAATAATTATACTAAGCAAAAATGTTTGTTTCATGACAAAGGAATAGTACACCCAAAACTGAAATTTTGCTATGTTGCTTATCCTATATATTTTGTAATGATGGGCAACAAAAAAAAATAATCTCATGCCTTATAACAGAATGGACATTAAGTTTCTGATACAACAGGTATCTAAGGCAGTGGATCTTAACCCATGGGCTAAGCTTACTGGGAGCCTCAGTAAACCTCCAAAGGAGCCACAGCTAGACTGAAAATAAGTATAAAATAGCAAAAAAATAAAAAAAAAAAACCATAAAAATCACTAAAAGTCAAGCTACAGCAAGGGTGTCAAATGTACGGTCTGTGGGTTCTTCTTTAAAACCTGTTACATATAACCCACAATAGCTGTGTTTTGCAAGACCTCATTAATGTATGTTTCATATACAGATTGTATCTGTATATAGTTTATCAGGAGTACATTTACACTTGGCATTAAAATGAGTCGCCAGTGGTCGCATCATATCAGACAGTGGTTGCTCATTTTGTCTGGGGAGCACAGCTCATTGTACCTACTAACTTGTAGTTAGAACAAGAATGGTCTGCACATAATGACCAAACAATAAAAAGTGAAAAGAAAATGAACTGACTCACTGCCATAAAACATTTTAGTGTTTTAGCTTGATGGCAAAGACCCAACAGTCTCATAAAGGAAATAGTGGCTTAACTTCACATACGCCATTGCCACCACTTTGCTCACTGTTCAAAGTTAAACAGGTGACAAGGCAGGCTACCCTTCCATAGCCCTGACTGCTGCCACCATTCCACACAATGCTTTGTTTTTTTCTGCTGACTTAATTGTTGTATATCAAGAGAAACACATTTGCATTTCCACTTGTTTTAAATGAGAAAATTGCTCATGGAAAGACTTGAGTGCTGAATCCAGAGGAAGACAAAGTAGCGTCTGTAATTAAATGAATACTATGAAAAAAATGGCGGCAGTGACTCATTTTTCATTTTAAAAATTATTTTAGATTTTTGATTTTCAGAAAAATGTAATTTATTCTTAATTTAAAATACAATACCCAAGACAATTGAGTAGTGGGCTGGTTTATTACTATCAAAAATATTTACAGTGATAAATTTTGTATTTTAGTAACTACTGGTTATCATCTGTCCCAAAAATGCTGACTTGTTTAATGTTAAGATTAAGAAACTCCGGCAGCAGTAAAAATAAGTTATATTTCATAAAAGCATTAGGATTTTAATATTGAAATAGCCTATTCAATTTTGTACTATGCTTTAAAAACACAGGCATTATAATAGAACTGGCAACACTTGTAAGTTCAAAAACATGCACCAGCACATTTGCGCAGTTGTGTTGCTGCTTCACAGTGAGAACACTATGGTTCATATCCTGATTGCTCCTGAAACATGCTCAGAAGTCATTTGAACTGCAAACCTGCCACCTGTGATAATATTTTTATTCACTACTGGAGTACCTTGGGATTATTTAGAGACAGGCTGTAAATCTGTAGGTGTGAAATGACCTTCTGCTTATTGAAGCATCTCAGATGAGCACAAGTACAATACATATTCTCTTGCTGATAATGTTTTCACTAGCTTTTCATCTTTCGTTGCAAGTCTCGTGGAGAACTCTATATTGTTGATATCATGTGAAGCACAATGTTAGCTAATGAATAAGATGTTACTGAGATAGACCTGTGATCAATGGATAAAGGATGGGGGGTAGGTTTTCAACTCAAATGCTCATGGTTGCACATGATCTATTGTAGTTCCACATGAAAACATCTTTGATGGAAGGGAAAAAAAAAAACTTTATCAAAACGAATAAATAATGAATAAAGCAAAGGAAAAAACCCACAGTTCATGTATAGGTGAAAACTGCTACTTACTCCCAATACTGATAGGACAGCTTTTTGCTCCCCAAAACCCCTATAATGGAAAAAGTTAATTTCACTCAAGACAGTCCCAAACAAAAAGGAAATAAAATTGTTATTAGTAATAAATAACCTTTCACAAAGCAGTTAATTATTAGGTACCACCTGTTATGAACGATTTGAAATGTCTCTTTCTATATGTTAATAACATTTCTAATGTTTAGAACCTTCTGTCACGCTGAACATATGGGAAATCTTTGTTCCCAAGATGAAAGGGAGCAGAAGAATGGAAACAAAATGATGCTTATGTTTTGTGCTCGTACTGTAGGACCTAAACGTTTGTCAACTCCTACAGCATGCACATCAGTTTCCTATTGGCAAGTTTAAAATGCAGGTGTATGCAGGTATGACTATTAGTAACCAGTTTACTTTATTAAAAAATAACTTACTAGTCGGGCTTTGAATTCAAAATACTAATCCAAGACATTGTCTACAAAGAAAGATTTGAAAATAGCTAGTTGTGAGCTTGCTGCACTCCATTCTATTTCCCTTTTGCTGCAAATATGGAAATAGTACCCCACTTCCATACATGACAAACCAAAGACTTTTGAATTACTGATTGACTGCTTAGACAACAAACAAGCACATAACTAAAAACTAGCAACTAGTATATGAATTCATCTTTAGTAACTAGTAACTACACCTGTATGATCTGTTACTGACATTTCATAGGCACTGCATTCCCTCCTTGTGATGCTATGGGAGTACTGCAAAAATAATCTTAACAAAGATTAAGTAGCTATGAAATATTGAAAGCACAGCCTTGATCATCAAACAAGCTTATTTCAACATCATATGTTTTACATCCACATACCATATTCATTACAGATATGCTTAAAAAATAGACAACCTCACTAAGTAAAAGTTTTGTTCAATATTGAAAAACTCGGATTGATGAGAGTAGTAGTAAATGATGGGCAATTTTCACTTTGGAATCTGATCACCTGTTTACGTAAACCTTTCAAAACTTCAGGAAAAAACTGAATTAGCTAAATAGTATGAAAGTGAATGAATCTGATACTACTAATTGAGATCAAAATAAACAATTATATGGTAAACAGTAACAATTTAAAATATTCATATTATCTATTATGATTGCACTTTTTCTTAGATTAGATGTTGAAAGGTATATGAAAGCTAAGTCTGCATCTAAAAATTCCATCTATACTAATAAAAGGCAAAGCCCTCACTGACTCACTCACTCACTCACTAATTCTCCAACTTCCCGTGTGGGTGGAAGGCTGAAATTTGGCAGGTTCATTCCTTACAGCTTCCTTACAAAAGTTGGGCAGGTTTCATTTCGAAATTCTACGCGTAATGGTCATAACTGGAAGCTGTTTTTCTCCATTTACTGTAATGGAGATGAGCTTGAAAGCCGTGGGGGCAGAGTTTCGTGTGATATCATCACGACTCCCACGTAATCACGCAGTACGTAGAAAACCAGGAAGAGCCCCAAAAAGCGCTGAAGAAAACATGCATTATATAATTGAGAAGGCAGCGAAACAATAAGAAGCGAGC
>JANRMT010062791.1:91864979-91879421 GCA_026402145.1 Polypterus bichir lapradei | reverse complement strand
ACACACACACACACACATACATACATATATATATATACACAATATTATCTGCATGGGAGTTTCTGGAACACTTTAAAAAGGGTTTAAAGAATTTTGTTTATTCATTCACACAACAGCATCACAGGAGTGAGAAATCAATTGCCAGAATATGACAAAAGAAGTCCCCTTCATCAAAAATGGATTAAATGGATCCAAGCAAGTTCTATGGAAAAAAAACTACAATTATAGACTTGTCCCATGTTACATAACAGCACTCCACTAACTAGTTTCTTAAACAAATAAGGAACATTGAATTGTGAACAAATAAAATTTGAAATCCTGGCAATTCCCCCCCACCCAAGGTCAAAACATTGAAATGCATCTTAGTTGAAACTTCATCTATTTTTCATGCATTCATCTTACTCCCAAAACCACAGTCTCCCCAGGAGTACCTGCGAAGCAGTAATCTGAAACTCTAGTCTGGCTTAAAACACACAAGATATCATCCATTAGGAGCCTGTAATGTTAGGCCGGATTTTGAACTGCCAAGCACACAAAAAATAAATGCTTTGCTATACTGCAAGCAAATTCCCCAAACAGGAAAGAAGAAATTGATTTGTGAAATCAAAACACAATTGGATGCATCAGAAGGAAGACACTACCAGAAAAAAAATTACATTAGAAAATGAGCCATATCTGACTTCCTTTTGTTAAAACTAATTTTAGATTGAATATAAATCTTTTTATTTTTAGTATGAACAGATGTTCTAATTCTTAGTAAAAATAGCAAAGCAGTATTAGGAAGACTAGTAATAAGCAAAAAAATAGTAAAATAAAATTGGAGAATTGTTGAGGGAAGTGTAAATTTCAGCAGATAAGAAGTATACTCACTACAGGGAACAATGGAAGAGGGTGCTTCACTGGGGTGTGGGTTTTAACAAGCAATATAACTTAAGAAAAAGCAAGAAAGCAAAACCAGCAGTGATTTTAAGAAGAAGAATAAAAAAAATAAACAACTAAATAAACAGAATGGGCAAAATGTTAGAGAATTACAATTTGGACTAAGGCTCAGAAAACTAACAAAATAATTTTGGTTGCAAGCAAAACACATTTGAAGCATCATATGAATATGAATGTGTATTACAAATCTGTAGTTTATGGAAATATTACTTTGCAGAATAAAATAGCTGATAGTGAGGTTGGCATTGAGAAAGGACAGTACTAATGATATTACAACCCACAATGATGACACTGTATGAGGAGAGACAAACAATTAACAGAAAAAAGATGAGGAAAAGTGAATCTTTGAGAAAGGCAGTACTTCAAGAGGGATTTCAACCAACCCCCCAGTCTGCTGGGATTTCTGATAGGGACTTTCAGAAGAGCATCTCTATGCCACTGGGTTTGTACTAATGGAAAATACAAGATTTACTGAGATAATAAAAAGCTAGTGTAAAAGGTTTACAGAGGACTTCAGAAAAACTAAGACAATAACTGAATTTAAGGAAGTAGGAGGCAAGTAATTGATGATGGCATGACACTGAAGTGTCTGTGTTATGATATTACAAGGACACCTCGTTAGTGCATATTGTAACGGAAGGGGTTCTTAAAGAATTTAGTGGTGTTAGGGGTAATGTGAAAGTGACAAGAACAACCTTTTTTAAGGTACACAAATACAAAAGTCAATCTAAATGGGAGGAGGTGAAGATTAGGCTAGAAAAAAACATGGAATGAACTGAAAGAAGAAACAGCCCCACCTCAATAGATAGTCAAGACAGAGGACTATTCTACCTATCTTTATATGATGATTATAGACATTATAGACTAATGATTCTCAATGTCTATAAAAGTTATTCTAGTTATTGGAAAATTATCTTTTAATCATGTGCATACCCCATTACTTAGCATATTTATTTTTCTTCAGAATGTTGTTATAACGATTGCCAGCTTTACACTTTATACAGCAGAGTTATGGCTAGCAATGACATGGCCAAGCACAGCACCGACAAAGTATTGTTTGCTTGCTCGCTTCTGAGAATAAAACAAAAAAGAATGTAACAAAGAAAAAAAATGTTTTTGTGAATCTTAGGCTTTACAAGAACAATCACCATGTGAAATACTTTGAAATTCAGTTCTCTTTTGCTTCTCAATGTCTTCCATGCAAATAACTCAGGGGTGCGGAAATCCAACGCCCGACTCGTCCGACACGGGTAAATTGACCGTCAGACAAGCATGTTTTTCTGGTTTCAGTTGTCCGTGGACAAGTGCAATTTTCTGGAGAAAAAAGAATTATGTGCGCTGTGCAGGGTACATTTTTACCACTACTTTCAAATTTTAAACATTTGGGTACGCACTTCGTGAGGAAACAGTCTACTTAGGCATGTTCTTCATGTCTCAGATTGGTCTTCAATATCGTTTACAAAATGACAGCCGATTTTTCAAAGGGGAAGCACTCTCACGGTCTTACATAAGTATTTTACCCTACTATTTACACGCTTGGTGATGCGGTCATTTTTTTCATGCATGCCGACATTACGATGTAATCTGATGATTTTTCATTATAATCGATAACTTTTATATATTATTAATAAATTCATTGTTTTTACATAAAATGCGGTCATTTTACTTACAATGCAAATGTTTTCACCACATAACAAAGCTTGTTAGGCAGTTGATCTTTCCTGAAATTTGCAATTTCGCGTAGGTTGTGATATACGGAGGAGTTAAGAAATTAATTGCGTGACAACATCAATTTTGATGATCTGTCTATAGATCGTTTTTGATTAGAAAATTTTTCATACAAAACAAGTTGGTTTCGCGCTGTCAGTTTAAACAAAGAAGAAAACATTCTAACGGTTTCCAAATGTTATGAAATATCTATAAAAATTTTCACTTAGACGCGATTATTTTTTCCCCGACAACATTGCTAGTATTTACTTCTTTGGTAAATCAGTCCAGGAACCATGCAGTTCAGCTCAAGCAGAAATGAATAGCATTCAGCCCATGCTGTCTGAGATGGTAAAGATTCTTAGGAGAGAAGATGTTGCAAGACAAAAGCTGAAAAACATGGCAGAAAATGAATCAGGACAGTGCTCTGTTATGTAACTGTAATATGTGAAACAGAACTAGTGTAGCTATAATGAAGGCATTGTTTATTAGTGAGTTAAAATGATAAGGGAATCTTTTATATAATGTTCTAGAGCAGGGGTTCTTAAACTCGGTCCTGGGGGACCACTGTGGCTGCAGGTTTTTGTTCCAACCAGCCTCTGTTTTTAATTGGACTCCTGTGCTAATTAAGTGAACTGTTGTTTCCCAGATTCCCTGTTTTGGGGAAAAATATACAAATATAGAAAACTAAAAAAAAAAAAAAAAGTAGTAAAATGTACTAAGCAGTTATATGTATTTGTTTCTTTTTAACAGTTTTTTCATCTTGATTGTCATTCTAGGTGTTCTTATTGTTTAATTAATCCGTTATACACTACTTTGTGGGGCTGACGCAAAATTAGTTGCAGCCTTTCACGATCGAGTGTTGTTTGCTTGGGTTTCTGCTTTGCTTGTTTTTAATTGTCATTATTAAGATTCAATGAAGGGAGCAAACTGCACAGAGAAAGGGTGAGATATAATAAAAAGAGAGTTAAGCATTTAAATTCATAGCAAAAACAGAAATATTTATAAGAAATGTTTCTTATAAATGTAAAAATCATGCTGCTGTGCTTTTCTGAATGTAGAATAAAATATAAATAAAACCAGCTAATTAAAAGAGATCAGTGCTATCAGGTGTTGTCACTGATTAGGAATCTGGTTGGAACAAAAACCTACAGCCACAGTGGTCCCCCAGGACCGAGTTTAAGAACCCCTGTTCTAGAGCAAGGTGGCAAAATACTACTCCCTGAAAGAACTTTTTTCAGTTTTAAAATGGAAGGCAATTTTGGTATCAATAAAAGAGATCAGAAAAAATAAACTATTTTTCACTTTTGTTATTTGTTTATGGGCCAGTGAATTTAACTGGCGGACAAGTGGATTTTCTAAGTTTACTTGTCCGTGGACAAGTAGAAAAAAATTTGATTTCCACACCCCGTAACTTAAATGCATTTTATTCTTACAATAATCTTGCTAGTTCTAAACAAACTCACATATTGCAAGAAAATCCATAAGATGTTTTCTAGTGTAGGTATTCCCTCATGGGAACAGAAAATCAATCATCCCATATTTTAATTTTCTAAAATGTAACACCCCCTGTATCTGTAGCATGAATGCTGCCAGCAGGCAAGCAGACAAATCATGAACACTCAGTTCACTGCAATGAACAGAAGGGACTACATCCCTTCTGAAGGTCTAACATCACTGAAGAAAGTGTTTCTAAATGTAATTACAAGTGTTTCCTCAAGCTGATCCATTCATTTTTCCACAGCAATTTAAAATCAAAATGTAGCAAGGCAATCACGGCCGTTACGGAGGCTGTTATTTACCTATTTTTCAACTTCCCTGGCTCTTCTACACATATTGAAATAAAGAACTACCCATTCATCAGCTCTGCTGCATGGTAAAGAGAATTACCAATTTAGAGATAACTTCACCTATAATGCTGTTGAAACAATTTAGATCATACGAGTTGTTTGCCATCTGAAAAACCTGAAGGTTGAGTGAATTAAGATTTGAAAATGATAAAATATAATTAGAATGACAGGTATTTTTTCAGTAAAATATTTACTCTTGCAATTGACAATCAGCCCCTTTGGAAGACTTACAAAAAGAAAAACCTTTTTTCTATAGACATACTTATAACTTCTTATATAGTGTCAATACACATGGGTTTCTCAGTAACAACAGCAAAATGATATGGATAAAATAAAGTACAGGAATGTCTGTAAATCAGTATCACAATTACTATAGGTGAGGAGAAAAATGCATACAGTTGCACCTGTCAGCATACTGAATATATGCACCTGCATATTTTTTCTCTATTCCATTTTTGTACTGCACAAATGTAAAACGTACAGAAAAATGCATTAGGTTCTACACTAAAATTTCACTTTCATACAAATTGTAACAACTTGATCACAAGACAAAGACTTGGCCATTATGAGCTTTTTTTGTTTAGTCTAGAGATTTTATGCATAAAATAACAAGAAGATCAATTTATAAAATCAGGTTGCATTGTATGCCTACATGTATGGACATACAGTGTTATGTAAAAGTTTGGGCACCCCTCTGAGGTTGTATGATAATTTGCTCTGTCTTCATAAGAGAAATGTAGAGAAGGGGATGTTTATCAGACCAAAATTCTCAGTGTAGCATTATTGAGTTTTATGAAATAAAATAAAACATAAAAAATGGGATGATCAAAAGTTTCACACCCTTTTAATTACATTAATTTGAAGGTTGAAGGTTGCAGCACAAAATTGCTTTGAATGGCACCAGCCAGATTTCAGGGACTTGTCAGTGGCTATAGGAGGCGTCTATAGGCTGTTATTTCAGCAAAAGGAGGCTCTACTAAATATTGATGGTATTATTCCTTTGGGGCACCAAAATTTATGCACCTGCCTATTTTTGTTTAAATGCACATTAAATTGGTTCTGTTGGTCCAATAAAAAATATTTCACTACTGAAATGTTGTTGTTTCCATAAGGTATAAATGTAAAAATAAAGTTGCTGCCTCAAAAGCTTATCAAGTTATAAATTGACACATTGACTTTTTTCAGGGGTACCCAAACTTTTACATAGCACTGTATCTACCACTATCTATCAGTTTTGTGAAATGTTAAACACTGTAATGGCCATCATATTGTGAAATGAATATGTTACCTGGGTGCACACAACACAGAAAACAGAAAGAAGCTTACGTCACTGATCTCTCTATTATAAAAAAAAAAAAATCTTGACAAGGAGACGAGACATGATCTTCTCGGAAGACACTTTGAGGTCCCGCAAGAGACACTGTACCATCATGCGAGACAAGGCAGTGAGACAGAAGGACAGCTGCAGTACATGCTTTTAAATGATCAACACACAGTGCGACAAGCAGAACACGCACCTTGGCAACAGGAGAACAAAGCCAGCAGCTGATCCATCCGCATCTCCTTAGCGAGCGTTCAGCTCCCCCCCCTTCACAACGCGAGCGGGAGAGACGCGAAGTGGCAGGAGCGTAGCGCGCCTCCAGGGAGGTTGAGCAAAGCGAATGAGACCTGATCATCTCAGAGAGACACTTGGACGACACACAAGACTAGACATTACAACATTAGCAAGCAAACTGTGAGATGGTGACTTTTGCATGTCATGCCTTACTTACAATTTAAAACAAGTTCACGGACATCTAACCTAGCAGTTGTCAGAATGCTTTTGGCAGACACACTTCATGTGCGCTCAGCTTTTAAAACAACGACAAGCAAAACATGCAGCTCGCCAGCAGCAGCTGCAGCAAGCCAGCAGATGATCCGAGTGCATCTCCTTAGCGTGCATTCAACTCGCAATCAAAACCCCCCTCAACCTTCAAAAAGTGAGCGGCAGAGACACAAAGTAGCAAAAGGACAGCTGCTATACTGTCTTTTCAATGATCGATGCAAAGTGCCACAAGCAGAACACGCAGCTCGCCGGCAGCAGCAGCAAAACAGCAGCTGATCCGACCGCATCTCCTTAGCATGCGTTCAGCCTGCCCCCCACCAGTTTACTAAAATACTGAGATAGAAAACATTACAAATATAAGTTTTTAAGTTTTTGTATTTTGAATACATACAACACCAATTTCATTAAGAGTCAAAGGATAAGTTTGATCAATTGGCACACCCTAATTAGATCTTAAGTCTTAAAATATAAAAATGTGGATTTAAATTCTTCTTTAATATCTAGAAATTAAATTAATGCTGTCAGATCTTTTCATTCTAAAGAGTACTTGCAGTTTGACATTTTACTTTGTTTCAGTTTAGTTGATTTGCTTTAACTAGCAACTATTTAATTACGAGGTAAAAATCAAGAAGCCTATTGATACTGCATCATAATATGCTCATTATCATTTTAAATAAAGCGTCTAAGGAGAGCACCTTGGAAAGGTGAGGTATTCTAGTCTACTCCATCCATCCAAAACATTTCAACAAATTAGTCCAACTGCCTGACAATACCAATTGGGAACTGCGTCAAAGCTAACAAACTCCAAAATTCTGAAACGCTAAGAACAAATTACAAAGGTTGAGATGTTATGGTTTTCTAACTAGATTTAAAACAGTACAGCATAATATGGCACCTCTTTAAATGTACTCAGTTTTCAAATTCAAGTATTACAATATTTTTGTTAATGCTAATAAAAATACTTTTTGAGTGCCAATTATACCTATTGCTAAGTGATTACTAATATATTATTATACAACTCAGAAGCAGTTAGCTAAAAGTAATAAAGAGCAACTATTACTACAATGGGAATGGTAGGTGGCCAAAAGAAAAAGACACGTGCTTGTCACAGAACTGGTAAGAATCACACAGGCTCTCAAAGGCACGTTCACCGGATAAAGACGTACAGAACATTTCCAAATCAGACAGGGACTTTAACAATATGAATGGCTACAAAACAGACTGAAATGATAGTGTATCTACTATAGCAAACTACGCCAAATTCCCTTCTAACCCTGAAATAACTACACACAAAGTAACAAGCCAGTATGAAGTGCTAGTGTCAAAGGAGTTTACTCCAATCTCATCTGGAACCCAGAGGAAACAAAAAACCACCAGCAATGGGTAACTGCAAATGAAGTCAAATTCTTGTGAACTGTAATTGCTGCACAGTGCTTCAAGGTGCCAGGCTAAACATTTAAGTAACTCTAAATCAACTGATCGCAGATTTTTATCAGTAGTGTGAAAAGACACTCTAATCAAGAGTATCCCATTTAAACAAAACCTGGGACTAGTGCTAAAGTGCTCTGGCAGTCTTCTACATGGATGCATATTTCTGACGTGTTTGAGTAAAATTGTTAATTCAAATTAATTCTTAATGGTTTTGAGTGAACAGAATAATCTATGGTTGACCTGAACAGATTCAGCTCCTCCAAACTTTCCTCACAATTCATATTCCACAATTTTGCAATAGTTCGAGTCACTCTTCTATAGAGTTTGTTTGGTCACGTTGCATCATTTTTTGTAATGCAGGTCAAATATGCAAACACTCTAAATGACGCTTTTACATGAATTATATATCTTAAGAACACAATACTTATGACCAGTACATAAGCTACTGATGAGTATTGTGAGTGTTTGATGGGTTTCTGTAGGAAAAAAATAGGGAAGAAATTCAGTGTGATACCACTGCTAACATTGGTTCTGTCAGTTTATTTAGAGAAGAGGAACAGAAAGCCTGCCCGAGGACTGCTAAGGTCATGTCTGGTCTGGCCCTTCTGGCTGCAGTCACACTTAAATCGATGGCTGCAGTCATACTTAAATCGAAGGACCAACGGTAGTCAGTCTTCAGTCTTAAACCATTTTCTGAGAATAGAAAATGGAGAAAAACTATTGCACAGTCTATTGGCTTTGCAGTCAATTAGGATTGTATCTTATGGTATCAAAACTTCCTTTTTTAGAATTTTTAATCAATACCACAGTAATAAAAAATGGATGAGAGATGGATGGATAAAGTAAAAGAAGACTTGAAAGAAAAGGGACTGAGTGGGGAGGAGGTGTGGGACAGAGCTGCATGGACAGGATTATCGACCCCACATAGATGTTGGAAGAGAGCTATAAGAATCAGCACTCTGCATCAGTGAACCCACAACTGAAAAGGATCATTCAATCCATTCACACACAGTTCTCAATGTTAACAAGAAACATCTATCATGTGGTTTTGACAATCAGTCACTTGTAAACCAGAAAAAAGTCACTTACCTTCAACAATGTCAGAGCAAGATGTGCCAATTCCAGTATCGCCACTGTCAGATGTTGTGCTCAGGCATCTTCTGCGAGTGCTACAACTGCTTGCAGTAGAAGCAGATGCCTCCCAGGCTGAATTCTCCCCAGGTAACCATCTTTCATTAAGTGTATCTGAACCTGTAGAACATCAAAGAAGGAAGATTTACAGTCATGCTATAATCTACTCAGATCATATAAAAAGTATTAACCTGCACTGAGCAAAAACATAAATGACATTTTCATAATGATAAAAGAACAGTACTTGTTCAACAATATGCCCATCTATCTAAGACAACTGCATCAACCAACGACTTACATAAACCTATACAAATCTGTATGCTACAGTTTTACTGGGTAGGTAGGTCTGATATCAGAGTTTTGTTAGGTAGGTAGATAAATATATATCAATCAGATACCACATATGTCCCATGTGCTCCCTTACAACAGCTTGGTGTGTATGATTTAGACTGCATCTTGCATCATGCCTCAAATGTATGTATGTATTCAAGTACAGGAAGCTCTGTATAAGCAAATGCATTATATATATATATATATATATACAGGTATTGAAGTGAATATGAGAAGAAAAAAAATAAATTTACATTAAGTCAACCTACATAAATGTATAGCTAGGAGCTTCAAAAATAGGAGGCCTGTGGGGCAGCACACAGAGGCAGGTCCCAGTCCCCTGCCCTGGTTAATTCTTTGCAATTAGCCGACAACTCTGCACTACAGGACTCTATATGCTTGTCTATGGAGATGTGAAAGGAAAATACATAGACATGGGGAAGGTGTAAAAACTCCACACGGATAAAGACTAGGTGCAGGACTCAAACCTAGGACACCAAGTTCACTATTCAGCACAATTATCATGTTAGAGGAATCAAATAAAGTTATGTGATGGATGAAACTGAACTATTAAAAAGCAAGCAAGAACACTAAAATATCTGTATACCATTCTGAACTAATGTATTTTCATCAACTGTAATTTTTCAGCACATGTAATACATCTCTGTACACAACCTAAATCATACTAACAAATGTTAAGTCTAGGAATTAAAAGAACCGGCTATTTTCTTCAGAAATTCATGGCAAAGGCTTTGCAAGCTTTGTTTCCAATTAAAGGGTGGTAGCTTATCACAGTGCATCTGAATCAGATTCTATTACTTTGCACTTTGCTTCAATAAGAAGTTAAAAACCGTATTTACAATAACCTCCCACCAGTACCTCCGCCAAACCTGTCAAACTGAAAATGAAACAGGTGAGGATGACTAGGGTTTCGCCGACTGTCTAAAAGACAAGCATGAACATGCTTTCCATGTTCTTGAGAAAACAAAATACAATGACTCATTTTGTTTTAAAATTCCAAGGCTTCTCACTTTAACGAGTCTTCCTTATGCAATTACTAATTAAATTTACAGAGCAAAATCACAAAAAACATATAAACCCAAGATCACACTTTCATTCATCCTTCAAATTTCTTCTTATTGTAGTTAATGGTTATATGGTGCCACAGCTTCACCCATTAGTGCTGGGCACAAGGAAAGAACCAATCCTTGATGAGATGCTATTCATTCACAATAGACGCCACTCACAAATTACAAATATGAGCATACAGAAAACTGACATATACTAAAATAAAAACTGAAATTCCACCACACACTAACTGGGACTTGATTTGAACCCAAAAGCTTACAGTTATAAGGCAGCAACAATCCACTATGCCATCCTTAACCATATGTTACACAAATATAAATTAAAAAGAATGCTTAGCATGTTTATTATAAGCCATGGCACATTTGAAAGAGCTAGTATAACATTTTTCTAAATACACTTTTATAACTGTTACTAATTATATTATACATGCATTTTACTTCAGAATCACACTGCCGTGGTTAATTTGGAAACTTGTACTGTTATTGTCATTCACTAATGATAACAGCAAAAATTGTCCTGTTCAGATGCAATCAAAAGAATGCAAATAAAATGCTAGGCTGTTTTTTTTTGTTTTTTTTTACCAAAACGCATGTCTTGCTAAGTCCCTTTCACCTAGGGTGAGAATAAAAGACTACCAACAAAGCCAGGCAAATGACACTAAAGCTATGCAAGGTCTTAAAAGTTCACATCATCACATCGTCCTTTCAAAATATCGATGATGTTTGATTCCATTGTGGGGGAGGTTGGGATTGATGCAGTTTAACAGATGCTTGTGGATTACAAATAAATAGCTGATGTACGAAGTACAAAGACACCATTAGCAGCCAGACATACAGAGGAAAGTGTCTACACAAGCTGGTTGGAGAAGGCATTTAGCTTGAGACATAGAACTTAAGTTTTGTTGTCTTCGAAAGTATTATTACAATGATTCAAACGCGATTCATACCAAGTTCATTTAAATTGCTACAAATCAAAGTGCAGTATTAGCATGAAACATTAAAATTAGGTCTGCCTCATAAAATTGATTTGAATAAACTCTACCAACAAGAAACTTGAAGATACTAACTACTGTTACTCACTCAAATACAGCATCTTCAGTTGTTCTCTTTTAATCATATTCCTAACAAAAAAAGCAACTTGGCAAGCATTATAAGAAAATAATTTACTTTATTATTGTATCATCGAGGCTTGGCCACCATGCCTATTTTGTCTTTTCATAACAAGCATGCAAACGACATATAGCAAAAACCATATGATGTCACAGGATCCATATAAAGCATCAACTGCTGCTGGTACCACCCCAATTGAAGCACTGCCTTGTAAATAAGCATCACCATGTCACCATTTTCCTTCTCCAGTGCCCAACTCTCACTGCACTGGTTATGTAAAATATAAGACTACTATAAAAATGGCTTCCTTTATTCCACAACCCTGCCCAGGATAAATGGGTTAGTAAAAAAGAATGATTAATGAAAAAATACAGTAATGTTGCTGACAACTTTAGCCTGGGATTCAGCCACCCACCATATAAGCACACATTCCACCACGTAAATGAGAGGCTTCAAGGGACCCTTTAAAAACAAGCAAACAAAGATCATAAAAGAATTCCAACTTGTGTGGACACAATGTGCAATCATTGTAAGGAGAGTGAGTTACCTAAAAAGCACTGAAAAGAGCGCTGTAAAGAGTGAGGAATCATGGGCACTGCAGCAGCACTTAGCTGTGCTCTTCCCATTCAAACTCGGCACATGATGCACTGATCAGGCTGCCTGACAGTTTTTTTTATGAGGTGTGCAAATTTAAAAAAGTGATGGCTACAGTTTGCCACTTTGGCTCCAAACATTTGCAGAAAAAAAATTCTCAATCGACAATGTTTTATTTACATTGATGACGTACCCAACCAATCAGCGATGGAGAATATCATCAACCATCAGCTCATCCCGAACTCACATTATTTAACTTCCAATACTTCTTAATGAGATGATCCAAAATAACAGTTTCAAAGAAAAAGTGGGGTGCAGCCAACAGCACCCTGTAGGCACCCCCACCTGTCTACATTAAAGAAAGTTTGGGAACTTAGCCAAACCACAGATACAGTAGTCCTAGTAGTGGTCTTAGAACTGTATCTACCCCCCAGACTGGCAGAACCGATGAAGAGAAAAATGAGTTTTGAGCTAGGGTGATGGAGGTGACTGCAATGGTGGTGACTTGAAGGGGCATGAAAGAGCTGGTGCTGATGGTTGTAACGAGGTCCACAGGGACTTTAGCTTTTGTACCAGGAATGTTTAGGGTAAAGAGACTCTCAAGTTTGCAGTTCTCTTGCAAGGATTTGCCAAAGATGATCCTCCCATTATCTCTCAAGTTGTCCTTCCTTAGATTACAGAATTGGGATGTGAAAATTGGTCAGTGGAATAAGAGTCACCAACCACTGTATGCAACTGCTTAGCTACAAGTTCTCTCTCAGCTATACTCCATGTTGTGCTAGATAATTAATTATGGTCAATCTGGTTATCTGGTGTGTATGGAATACAACAGACTATTTGCAGGTAAAACAATTTGATGAGGACATGGTGAAAAATGCAAAGATTATCTTTGAGAAGGCAAAATATCTTAACATTGCTTGATTGAACCAGATTTTTTTTAGTCAGGGACAAAAAACAAAATTAAAAGGAAGCTTGGATGAAGGGGACTTTGAGAAGCACCTCTGCTAACATACTGGTAAGCAAGAATAAATGCAGTTGGAGAAAGGGACCACCAAAGCACAAGGAAATATAGAGAGGAATACTGAAGTAGGGGAGGCAACTGGCAAAAAAAGGAGATGCTATAAGGAGTGGCAAATAATAAATGCAGAAGGTGACATGGCAATCTTTCTTATTAGGTATCAGGAAACAGAAAAGAAGCTGCATTATACACTTGTAAAAGTAAAAAAAGCATCCGACAGGGTTTGCAGAACCACAGAGAGCAGAGGACAATAACTTGGGTGGGCAACTAGCTCTCCTGCGTAATCCCAGAAAATGGCTGTTAAACCATTAATGAGGAGAATGATGTACATATTTCTAAACTCATAATGGTTTAATACGTACCAGCTTAGAACAATTCTATAAACATGAGTTTGAGTGTTAATCAGGATACTACTACAGTAACAGATAATATGGAGGAAAAACTATAAAACCAACACTTAAGAGGTATAGGCCACATGTTGTGCAGGGCTCAATATGATATTCTGCAGATTAAGAGGTGTGGGCAGAAGTTGATCAAAGTAATGAGCCTCTCTTCCCTCTCCTACTGCAGCAAAAATATTACAGTTGATAAGAATACTTTTGTTTTATTTCACACCATTTTAAGACAATGCTTGCCAAACAGACAGCCAATTAACGCACAGAATGTGTGTGAAATTGTGTGTAGGCCGAGGTAGTCAAATGACCTTGGTTTACTGTGAAAAGTCTCTTAAAATTGGTAATAATAATAAAAAGAAACTCAGAAATAGGACAGTTATTTTCCATTACCATTAATGAAAAAATTAAATCAGTTGTTTTCTTACTGCAGTAGATGCTTACAAAAATAGCAGTAATTCAGTGATGTTATGTTTAGGGAGTGGGACAGGAACAGGAGCAAAACAACACTTTTAGGGTACCAGAAATCTATTTAAATGTCTGTTCTAGTGTAATTTCACATCCAAAAGCAAAGCAGATAAAACACGGAAAAAAACCCAGCCCTAAAACGTATTGTGAATGGGTGTAAAACAGGTGTTTTCCACTCAAAATTATTAAAAGACTGATCAGGGTAGTACTGTACAAAAAACAGATCTGTAAAATAAAGCATTGTATTGGACAACACTGTGCCAAACTTAACATGGGGGATAAAACAAACTGCAGATCTTTCATACTGTATTCAAAATGTCAGTTTTTCCTTTTGAATAAGACATTTCTATCATACAGTTAAATTACATTTAAATAGTGACTTTCGATCTGACAGCCTTAATTATGTACATTGTAGGGATGCCACAATGGAGTATTCCGATGATTGATTAATCTGGTGAATAATGGAATGATTAAAAATGAATCACCTTACCTGAAAACTAGTGGTTGTAAATGAGAAAGGCTGTGACAAACATGATTTGGCACTTTCCCATCCCTATAT
>JANRMT010062791.1:91845873-91864879 GCA_026402145.1 Polypterus bichir lapradei | reverse complement strand
CACACACACATTTATTAAAATAATTTGAAACACAAAACCTAACAGTTTCAACTTAAATTCATTATCTTATTACCACATTGTTTTTCACTTTTACATTTAAATAAAAATAAGCAAATTATTTCTTCCTTCTTTATACAACAATAAAATTCAATGTTAAACAAAATACATAAACCAGGATTCAAACATAACACACTTCAGAAATCCAACCGTGAATACAGAACAACAAATACAAGGTTTTCAGGTCAAACCTGGTTAAATGCAAAGCTTATCAAGTTGTGTCATATTCATTAGCAGTCTATCTACTTTGCAATTGTCTTCAAAAATCATTGCTTGTGATATGCCATTTCTCAATAAAAAAAGGACACCAAAGTATGCTCAAATGTACCAAATAAATCATGACGGCCTTTTGATTTTTTGTTGTTTCCCTAATTTTGCCTTTGTAATATAAGGTAGTTTCTACAAGGATAGCAATGAACACGCAGTAAAATTTGTAAGTGAATTTGCTATTCAAGCACAGAGCCAAGGGTGTTCCTTTCCCTGTCCGCCTGGTAGACACTTTTAGAAACCATGCACAACTTTCACTTTCAATTAAACCGGTCTGCTGTAATATGTTTCAGAAAACAGTAATATGTTGTTATTGTATTGTTACGATGTCTTTCCCGGACCCGAGCAGATTTTTTTAAAGCTTGGACCGCATCCCAACATGCAAAAAATATGAAGTCCTTTAATCATCCAATATCTACATGCTACAGCTGCCATGGGAAGAAAACCTGAAGCTAAACTAAAATACACAGCTTTGGGTGTCAGGTCAGTGTCAGAGCAGGTACATTCATCTAAAAGGCCTACGTGAAAACACTGAATATGAACAAATTATCAGTAGGTATTGTTAGTTGTACTCTTGAAAGGTGGAGCATTAGAGAAAGTGCCGAGACAGACGAGTGCAGTAAGTTTGAAATAGTGGAAGTACACTACAAAAACAGATTAAGCCAATAATATAAACATAAATTTACAAAGTTTTTTTTAACAATTTTAAATAATCTTTAAAACCCTATTACACTGTAGAAGTACTTCATCTACTTGAAGAGTGCACCTTTAAATTAAAATCAAGCAAATTAACATTTGTTAAACCATTTAATTACAAGATGGATGCCCATTAACAACAACAACAACAACATTTATTTATATAGCACATATTCATACAAACAGTAGCTCAAAGTGCTTTACATAATAAAGAATAGAAAAATAAACACAATATGAAAACAAAATAAATCAGCATTAATTAACATCGAAAATGTACTTAACATTGTAATAACTTAATGGTCCCTTTAAGGCTGCATACAGCAGATTATCTGTTTAAGCAGAAAATCCTCTTCCAAATGTAAGTACAGTCTACTGTACCTCCAGTTCATTTACTGTAATGGCATTCTCAGAAAACTTCATTTTTACTTTTATTGTATAATTAAACAATGATGTTCCTTTGAAATTTAGGGTCACCAAATAAATAATAAACATGGCATTTTCTTATTTTACCGGTCTGGACACCTAGAAGAAGGTATAGTACCTACAACAACTGAAATACAAAACCTAAGGGCTTTGAGACAACAGCACTAACTTTTTCAGCAGGACATTCCTCCTTACATCAGAACAACACAGTATTCTTTAAAACAAAATATTTTGCACAAAGATGTAATAAAAACATTCTTTTGTTTATGAAGTGTTTCAAATTACCTATATCTAGTCCCAAATTCCCAACTATTTAGCTATTTCAATTTCAAAATTGCATTAAGGTCTATTCTCTGATAAAGTAATTTCTCAAACTAATCAAGAAATCCATCTCTTGATGAATGCTAAACTCAAAGAGCACCCAATAAAGGACAATACAGATCAACAGTAGCTACCCACACAATATAACAAAATCTCACTGCCCAGCTTTAACAAGAATTTTTATAGTGGGTTGTAGCAGGATTTTTTAAATCACTAACAGCAACCAAGAACAAAAGCATACTGAACATTTATTTAAATAAAATACAACCAAGTAACTCCTACGTGTAACTCATAAGGTGATCTCTGAACAAGAGAAGAGTTCATCAGCACAGGTGCCTAAAGTCACATAGCATCTGTGCCAAATCAAATAAATTATTACATATGTGGCTTTTGATACAAACAGTACCAACTTCATCCTTAAACTAGAAGAACCAAATCAAGTGGCAGTTATCTTTACACAAGCTCCGGGCTAACACTAATTCAGTAATTTATGTTAAGTAGCCCCTTCACAAGGTCTCCAGATCACACAATTAGATTACAAGCTTGAAAGTGGATGAACCGACTAGACTTTCAAAATTTCAGTATGGCGCCATGGGCCATTTACTTATTGCACAACCATAATAAGCTATATTCTACAAGTACACTAGATCAAGGACTTCATTATCAAGTTAAAAAAAGCAAAAGTATAAAACAAAAATGTATTTGCCAGTGGTTACAGAATACAGTACACTTGTATTTTCAAAAAAAGAACACAGGTAAATCTTTTTATAGATTAAAAGTCCGATTCCGATTCCTTAGCCATAAATTTGCAGACACTATAGCTTAAAAATGTAATTCCCAAGAAACTATTTTTTTAATAAAATTCCACCACATTAAGTTTATTATCATTGTAAATTTGGTTGATGCCATTTAAAATGCTAAGCACTTTACATGGTCAATTGAAAACCACTTTATCCTCTATCAATGTATTGCATTCACCTGGATAATGCAATGGTAGCCATTCTTACACCAGTATTTTCACCACAAATTAGCTATTAGGTGGTGAAGGGGTCATAGAGATAAATGGCCAGTGCGGAACAGAGGATAATTTGGGGGACAAAATGTCCAGAACAAGGTAATTTAGGCAGGACAACTTGGAAACATACTACTCTTTTCGAAAGATGACCATGGATCTTTTATAACCACAGAGAGGTAAGAACACCCATTTTTTTGACATTTAAAGGCGCCAATTTTTTTTTTGCTTTTTAACAGCACAGTGTCTCAAGCACTGCACTAATGCATTGTGATTCACACACAGGTTAAGCGTTCACTGATGTCTTCTCCAATACTACTTTCTAGCAACCGGTCTCCCATCCAAATACAGTAATGGCCAGGCCCAAAAATGCTTACCTATTAGATAGATAGATAGAATAGCTAGATAGAATTCTTTGTTGTCATTATGTATACACATAACGAAATTTTTTGTTGGTAGGACTCGCCTTCAAGGCAGAATACTTAAAATACACAATAAATAATAAAATAAACATAATAAGCATAAAAGACAGCAGCAATAAAACATCATCAAGTCCAGACTTTTCCTGAGGTAGTACGCCTGCAGAGACCAGTTATCTGTGTATGTGGGTATGCAGGGGAGGAATACAAGTGTGTGTGCTTGTTTACCAGTGAAAGTGCGTGTGCATGTCTACAGGGGAGCAGGTTAGGGGTAGTCGTAGATGTATGTGTGTCTATCAGCATGGGCAGATGGACTTTCAGTCTGCTGGTACATGTTTTTTTGTTTCTGTACCGATTTCCCAAAGGCAGTGGTACAAACAGTCCATTTCCCGGATGGGTGAGATCCACATCTATACATTTGGCCCCTCTTGTGCACACTTCCAGCGTATACAGAGTCCAGGTCTAGGAGAGGACCTCCCACAATCCCCTGTGCTGTTCTCACCACCCGTGCCAAGTCATATACTGAATCACCATAAAAAGATCAAAAATATTACAATTGACTATTTATATTTTTACAGTTGGAATAAAGGCAGGTTAAATACTTGCTCAGGGTCACACAATGAGGCAAAAGCAGGAATTGCGTTGACAGCATTGCAGTTTAGGGTCTGGTGTTTTAGTCACTATGCCATACTTCCTGCAGTGCTTCAATATAGTTATTTTTGCATGACTTTAAGCAGAAACATTGTCGGGAAGAAGAATACCCCAAGTGCAAATATTAAGATTTAACTTATGATTTCACTGGCTTGTATTTAAAAAATGTAACATTTTTGCCTTACTTGGCTGTGATGACATAAATGTCATTTAGCATTACTATGACCAAGCATATTCATTTTTTTTGTTACTTATCCTTGCTCAGATGAACTTTGTGTTGTGGTTCCTCTGCATTAGAGAGAGAGAGATATTCGATTCACCAGGAAAGTACCTTTACTAGTGGGTATTAAAACAAAAATACTTTGCAAAAAGTAAGTTAGATAAGTAATAAAAAAATATGTATGTGTGAAAGTTAAAAGGCACTGCGATTTACCGATTGGTGAATATTATAGTCTTGGGGACCAAAGCACAATATATTGCGCATTTAAGATCAATTTACATATACTATTATTAAGCTCTCGATGGTTTATAAAATCGTCTTGTTCCCCGCAAGAGCTTTACCAGACACAGATGAATGTCCTAAAAAAGAAGTCTAAAACGTATTACGTATAGTGTCCTTTTTGACGTAACACACAAAAGGAAGCACCGTCACAATACGCCTGATTCGTACTGGAATAAACAAGACAAGTAAATGCGTCAATTTACCATCCACATTGCAATTGTAGTTGGCAGATTAATTTGAGGAACCCCCGCAAACAATACCACGGGCACGCGGGGAAGCAACGTGCTGCGATTTTCCTTCAGCTTGCCAGTGTCGTGCCATTTAAAATGCTTGCGATTTTACTAGCTATCTAGTCTTCTAATTCCCAATGATTCAGAAGCTTGTGACGTTCTGCTCCTGGAGCGACGTGAAAAAGGGCAGTCTTAACTACTCCAAAAACAAAAAGACCCCTGTCAATGCGCTCCATCGCCAGGCAGCACCCACATATGCAAAAGCCAGCCACGGAGTCAATCTGCCAGCTCGGCGACAAAGCAGCCTTTAATCGAATCGCTTTGTGCGCGCCCACCCCGATTGGCCGTAAATGGAAGAACATATTTCAAAACATCGCCCTCAAGAGCTTTCACCTACCTGTTGTATGCTCATATTTGTCCACATAGTCCGAAGGTATCCTCGACCACATCATCCGCTATATGCCCAGTAGACGCGCCAGGTGACGACGACGTTACTTCTAAACGCTTTTCGAGGCAGACTCAGCAGCGATTATCTCCCTCCAGCAAAACAGAATAAAACGACAAAGAAAAGGGAACAAGCAAAAATAAAAGCTGAATTATGTAAACCCCATGTTTCGACACGACGGAGGTGGCTTCACATCAGCAAATGTACACGCAGCCCGGCGGAAACGTGCACTCTTTGAGTGGCTCGACTGTTTAGGATGTGATCTCACAAGCCGAGCCCTTCCATTATTCAGAGGAGGGGAGGAGACACAAATCACAGCATGGGCTACCCCTCCTACGCGATGGGTGCCGAGAGCAGAAGCTCGGCCGAGTCATTCGAAGGGCATTGAGTGCTAGCCTTGGCGGATTATTCGACTTTTAGTTACTCCACGATCTGTTTATTTATCTGAACGGCTGGATAACGTTTTTCACCTCAGTTACGTTAAGCCTGACGTCAGCGTCTGCGCAGCTGCATCACAAGAGGCAAGGCTGATGTGTTATCGGCGTTTTTGTAGCGCATACTGCGGACAACTGTGACTTTTAGCCAATGAGCCGTTTCTGTACTGCAGTTCAAAATCTGTGGTCGGTTTACTCAGAATAAAGACCTCCGCTGTGTTATAGCTTCACGAGATCACGACCACACCGTCGAAGTTTTTGTACGTTTTCCACGTGCTTACGAACGTTTAATTCAGTGTTTAACACTAGGTGATACGGCTGATTGGCCGAATTCTAATATTGACGAGGGAATGCTGGAGAACTATCTGACGGTCAGGAAATATTTCACTTGTCCCAAAAAGAAATTTACTTTCAGCGGTGGCCTGGCAGCCAGTCCAGAGCAGGGTCTAGCCGCCCCCGTTGTCGCGTCATGGTCCCCGCGCCACTGGTTAAATATAAGTAGATCGTTAAATATACTTTATTTCCTCCCAAGAGGAAATTAAAACATTACGGAAGCTAAAGAAAAAAAAAAAACATACACAAATACACACTCCATACATATGAACTTATGGCTTCAATAAGAGAGCAACTGCTGTCAATCACATGCTTAAGGGGGTCAGATCGGCTTCCTAGTATCGCAGGTTTACATTTAAAGTCACTGACATTCGCATTGAACACGTCCAGCTTGTTGTTTCTAGTTTGTTTGTTCCGATATCCAATATGGTTAGGGCAACAGAATTAATGGCAGAATGAGTCATTCATTAGAATATCAGTAAACAGTGAATCATTTTTATTCATGAGGTTATAACATTAATCAGGATGATGCAACCTACCGGTCTAGGCATTATAACATTGATACATACAGTCAGTATTTCAAATACTGAATAACAAATTTAAGTTTTAATTGTAAATTTACATCAATGCTCATTCACTCAGACCCCTCCTGCCTTTTCCACTCTAATCATACCAAGTTAAATATATATATATATATATATATATATATATATATATATATATATATATATCTCCAGCATTACAATACCATCTGAAATAAGGAGTTTAGGCTGGTTCTCCATCATAAACAAATGCCACAGTACCTGAACTCACTGTGGCCCGTCATAACATGTAAAAGTTCATCCAACTTATTTAAAAGCAATTGAACATTCCACATTTATAGAGATGGGCCACTTCTGTGTACTTTCCACCAAAAATGTATCCTTGTACGTGTTCTTTCAATCTGTTCCTGCAGTGAGGTGCAATGGGTAGCAGTGATCACAGTGCTACCAGCTGATTACAGGAACATTTCATATTTCCCACTTTTCGTTCTCAGAGTCTCTTATATTTATTTTTTTTTATATACTTCATTATTCCCTGAGAGGAAATTGTCTTTTTTTGCATGACTTTTGGATGTCAGAGCACAGGGCCAGTCATTGTACAGCACCACTGGAGCAATTTTCAGGTTAGAGGTCTTGCTCAAAGGTCCTCTCAATGATAAAAACTTAGGTAGCCATCAGATTCTCCCAAATCCTTTGCTCACCTCATAACAACTTTCAAGTTCCCAGCTCATCCAAATGGCAGAGGATACAGGCCGACTATTCGCCTGAGACTCCAATGTCAGCTGCATATCTTCTAATTAAAAATTAATTTGTGATTAATAGTAATAAGCCACATGCCAAATCTCTCTATTATAAAAAAAAATCTTGGAAGGAGACGGGACGTGATTTTCACGGAGAGACACTGATACGTCCCGCGAGACGAGTCCACGCCCAGGGCCAGAAATAAAGAACAAAGAGTAGATGACAAAGTAGAATGTCGTAAAGAATTCAAAAATTTTGCTGTGGTACACATGCAGAGCAGGTTAGAGATAATGCAAGTATGAAAATTTGAAAGTCTCAAAAAAAAGGATAGTAAAGATCGCATTAGCACAAACAAACAGAAATTATTACTCAGTGAAATAATGCAACAGCGAAAAGAGATTAAATATATTGTTAGGATTTAAACTTTAAGTTGGAGACTTGTAGATTATTTAATTCATGTTGACAGTGAGAATTAAAAGATTCCAAAAACATTGGCACGGTATGAAGTCCCTTGTGACAGAGACTTTTAACCTGAGATTATTTCAAGTCACACCCTACTTACAACTATTTTCAAACAAGACCACGGTCATCTACTCTCAGTGATGTAAATGCTTTTGTCAGACACAGTTCCTGTGCTCTCAGCTCTCAGTCGTGTGAATGCTTTTGGCAGACACGCTTCCTGTGCCCTCAGTTCTATGACTAACGTCAATGTACGTCAATGTACGTTGTACGTCAGTGTACGTCAATGACTAAGCGAAGAAGAAAGAGCATGGACTAAAAAGTAATTTATTAGTTTATTTATTAGAGAGAATGAAACGATATTTACTCACAGGCATTATCACGATATAAGTCCAAACACAGAATCAAAATTCAATGCAATCTTGAAGAAAAATTAATTCCAAATATTGTTTTTACTAAAGTTTTAAAGGAAAAGTGAAAATAATGCATATGTAACAATTCCCATGAAAATAACAATCTCTTTAAATTGTATATCTGGTTAACCAAACCCGGGGGTTGTCGAGTGAAGCAGGTAGGGGGCAGCCCCCTAGTTTTTTTAATAATAAAATAAATTATTTAATAATCATAAAAATAAAAAATTTGCCCCCGCCCAATAAAAAGAAGAGAGGGAATAAGCTCCTGTGAAAGGCAGCCACTAGTGAAGTGCTCAAAACCAAAAAGACATTACATTCAGAATAAGAAGGTGCAGAAAATTGATGGAAATTGCAGAGAATAATTGTGGACTACAGAATAGAAGGGACTCACTATTAGCTTATTCAATGTTACAGATGGGCATCAAAGCTGAAAAAAAACATTAACTGGTCCAGTAGTGAAAATGGATATGACTTACTGTACAATGCTTGTCAATTATTATTTTGCTGTAATTTATACTTGGAAAAGGGTGCAAAACCCTTCACCTTACACTAATACTTTCTAACATGCCAAAGTATGGGGCATTTTCCAAAAGCAACCACAAGACGTATTAAGCAAAAATAACACTGCCGCAGTCAAGAATGTCCGTGGACCTTCATATTGTAACAGCACCAACAAGTTGCATCAGCCAACAGATGGCATCATGGCATAATAAGTAGGTCTATTAGATGACAATACATCATTGAAATGAGTAGCTCCAGTAATGCTGTAGGGGAGCTCATAAAAAGGGCAAGTCTACCACAGTCCACTATCTCTGTTGTGATGGGGCTAAAGTCAATTTTGCATTATGCAACTTCTAGTCGTGGGGTATGACAGGAAAGCCAACTGCAGTTGCTGATCTCATTGCCAGACCATGTCAGTTTAACAACTGAAAATCGCAGAGCATGTCACATTTACTGACTGAATGCTTACCTTCCAGTGCAGTCCTGCTCACCCCTTTTTGGGATAGCCAGTAACATGCTGCATGATGGAGCCGGTGCTGTATAAAGTGTTAACAAGTACAGCAAGTTCAGCCGCAGCTTCTGACCTTTTTTCTTTTTGCATTCCGTCATGCATGTAAAACACAAGAAATCAGACAGACGAGCCTCTCTATTGTTTGTGAGGTCCAAAACACCTGCATTCCTTACTCCTACAAGGCTATCTGTTAACTGTACTTCTGGATGAGCATTCATTGATTGTCAGCTCTTATTCACAGAGAGTCCACCCTTACAACTAAAGACAAGATGAAACCCATTTATTGGAGTCTAGTTGGAGTGAGTCACAGGGTATGTCATATAAGACCTCTGATGTGTCAGCCTGGACATGAATAATTAGTGTTGAGTGAATAGCACTGTGAGCTGACATTCCATCTTTCAAACGAAGCACTTCAGAGCCAACCACAGTAGCAATTTCCATTCTAGTACAGCTATAAAAAGAGGTACTGTGCAGTGCTGCAGTATAATTATGGCAGTGTGTACTTCTGTGTTGTGATTATTCCGTACATGAATATCTTTTTTTTTGTTAATGTTGAAAGATAAAATACAACCCTGTATTGTTGACCAATATAGACAAGCAGGTTTGTCTCATTACTGTTTGCAGCAATAAGCCAAACAGGAATCCTTAAAACAGTAAGTATTTGATTATATCCCTTTAAAACCAATGAACTATGTGGCAACAATAGAATGGGAAAATAAAAAAAATAATTCACATCCAAGAAAGAGTTGTGCGATTTGTCAAATGGTTGAGAGAGGCTGAGAAGATTTTTAGAATGATTCAGATATGAGGATGGCAAGGAAAGAAAGCTTGTTTTTTTTTTTTGTTTGGTCATGTTAAGAGAGATTGTTTTCATGTGCATTTAGTCTCAGTGGGATGTGTAAGGTTCTGAAGTGGACCTGAAGACATATTGATTCAAAAATGGAAAAATAAAACTGGGAAAATGACAGAGCAAGAATAAGCTGAAACTGCAAATTGTACAAATGCTTCACAGCAGCAGCAGTCTTCTCAATTTACAAGCTGTGAAAGTTAAATCATGAAACTGTAATAATAATAATAATAATAATACTACATTTTATTTATTTGTAGGTGCCTTTCTAAACACTCAAGGATACCAAACAATAGATAAAACACAGATTATAAACAAAAGTAAAATACAAAAGTTAAAATCAGAAAGAGCAATTGTAATCAAAGAGAAAAAGCAGACTTAAACAAATGAGTTTTAAGTTTAGATTTGAATAGTGAAAATAATTCAATATTTCTAAGCTCAGATGGTAGTGAGTTCCAAAGCTGGGGAGCAGAGCAACTGAATGCTCTGTTCCACATAGTGGTAAGATAGACGGAGGGGACAGTCAAGTGGATAGAGGAAGAGGATCTGAGGGTGCGGGAGGGAATGACAACATAGAGGAGGTCAGACAGATATGGAGGGGCAAGGTTGTGGATAGCCTTAACAGTTAGTAGGAGAATTTTGAATTGAATTCGGAACTGAACTGGAAGCCAATGAAGCTGCTGCAAAACAGGAGTGATATGGTGAATAGAGGGGGTTCTAGTAATGATGCGGGCAGAATTCTGGACCAGTTGAAGCTTATTAAGAGCTTTGTGAGAAAGAACAAAGAAAAGGGAATTGCAATAATCCAGACGAGAAGTGACAAGGCTATGAACAAGGATAGCAGTGGTGTGGGGAGTGAGGGAAGGGCGAATACGATTAATGTTATGCAAGTGGGAATATGCAGACCGGGAGATGTTATTGATGTGGGACTGAAAGGATAAAGTACTGTCAAGGATGACACTCAGAAGGAGAGACAGAGGAATTATCAATAACACATGAAAAATGATCAGTTTTGGATAATGTTGATTTTGTACCAATGAGGAGAACCTCAGTTTTGTCACTATTTAATTTAAGAAGATTTGAAGAAAACCAGGATTTGATTTCTGTTATACAATCAATAAGTGAGGAGGGTGGAAAGGAAGCGGTAGGTATGCTAGTGAGATAGAGCTGGGTGTCATCAGCATAACAGTGGAAGCTAATGTTATATTTACAAAAGATATTACCAAGGGGAAGGAGGTAAATAATGAAGAGGAGGGGCCCCAGGACAGAACCCTAGGGTACATCTGAAGTATGGAATGTGAAAGTTTTAAGCTGAACAAACTGAGTGCGGCCTGAGAGGTAGGATCTGAACCAAACTAGTGGAGTGTGGGTAATACCAATCGAAGATAATCTATTGAGAAGAGTAGTGTGACAAATAGTGTCAAAGGCTGCACTCAGATCAGGGAAGATGAGAATAGTAATTAAACCAGAATCAGCTGCCAGAAGGAGGTCATTAGTAATTTTTATAAGTGTCGTTTCTGTACTGTGGTGGGGATGAAAACCACACTGGAACTGTTCATACAGATTATTTTGAGATAAGTGAGAGCGAAGTTGAATGCCCACTATTTTTTCAAGAATTTTGGAAATGAAGGGTAGATTAGAAATAGGACGAAAATTACTGAAATTAGTCGGATCGGCACCAGGTTTTTTCAGTATTGGGGTTATTGCAGCAGTTTTAAAAGATGAAGGAACAGTACCAGTAGTGAAAGAAGAGTGGATTATGGCAGAGATAAGGGGACCAGAGAGGGGAGGCAGGCTTTGACCAAAACTGTAGGGAGGGGGTCCAGTTGACAGGTGGATGGCTTAGACTTACAGACAAGATCTGAGATTTCTGAGAAAGTAGGAGGCTGAAAAGAGGAAAATGAGTGAGTTGGTGGGTGAAATTTAAATTAAGTACTGGAGGAATCTGTACAGAGAGACTGATGAATCTTCTGGATTTTTTCATTAAAAAAGGACATAAGGGAATTGCAAAATTCATTTGAGTAAAGGTGAGAAGGTAAAGAATCCGGGGATTGTGTGATATTGTTAAGTAGTGAAAACAATGACTTGGTGTTACCTTCACTGGAGGAAATAATGTGAGTATGATAGTTAGATTTAGTTTGGGCAATACAGTCCTTGTAATAAAGTATATGGTTTTTGTACATCTCTTTGTGAACAAAGAGTCCCGTTCATTAATATAACCGTTCAAGTTGCCGGCCTTTGGCTTTCAAAAGACAAAGTTCAGGCGTGAACCAGGGAGCAGAAAAGGAGAAAGAAACAGATCTAGGACGGTCTCACTTGATGGGACGGTTCCTTTTCTACATTTTAGCGAACGATTCCAACATTTCAATTAGCAATTATTACTTTAACACAAAAGGCAGTGGTCTATGGCAAGTTCGGTCTTCAAAGAATAGACGTTTTTGATTTATTCAGTTTTAATCCGTGTTTTAATCTAGTATTTATTTCCAATGTACCTTTGCATATCTGGCAGTATACTATTATACTAATGTTTGCACATGTTTGTGCTGGTATTGAATGGCTTTATTCAGTATGCTCACTTTACAGCGGATTTCTTGTTTTGAAATATTTACACAGCATTAATGCAGCCTTTTAACTTACACTACTGAAACAGGACTGACAGCTGGGCACCAGGTGCAGATTCATTGCAAACAAGAAAATTAAAGTAAGAATTACTTGTAAATTGACTACATCCAATTTAAGTGATGGATACTTGCATAATTGCTAAATTGTAAAGTGCAGAGGGAATTGATGTGGTGCTGTTTAGTCTTTTCAATGCTTTATTATACTCTTGCTCGATTTTTTTTTCCCCCAGCATTGTTTTCCAGTGTATATTTCTTGCTTGCAGCTTGACAGCAGTTAAATGCACTTGTGACTTTGTTTTACACTGAGAGCTGGCACTGCACTAAACATAACCAGTCTTGTCAAAAATGTTGCCTAGAGCAATAGTGCTTTGACTTCAGTCTTGAAGTCTGCAAGACATGTTAAAAACAGGCCGCTGCCTTATTAAAGGCAATCCCACTGATTAAGGATCCAAATATGAAACAGAAGCAAAGCAAGGCACAACATTTTACAAGTTATTCCAGGAACGTTTGGATGAAAATGAGGGAGTGGCATTAAATTGGAATTGGGTTTAGCCTTGATACTGTCTGGTCCCTGGTGCTAGTGGATAAGTAGAATAAGCGGTCAGTGTAATAATGATGAATGGCATCTCACAAAGACAGTGTGACTACTTCTACTAAGGTGATTACACCACCAGTCGCACATTTTAGACCAGATAAAAGTGATCTGCCTCAAACTTAAGAGAATTAACACAGGGATGCAATTTAAAATAAATAGGTCAGCATTAATACGCCTTAACTCGGCAGCTGCTCTGATAGCAGAAATAGTTTACCTGGAAAGTTAATTAATAATAGTAATAATGCATTTAATTTAATAGGCACCTTTCTTAGCACTCAACTTCATTTTTCAAACAATTGAACAACAGTAATACAGATAAAAACAAACAGAACAATAAAATCAAATAGCAATAAGGGGACAACAGTAGTAATAAACATCAAAGATAGCTGGCTGTATCAGTGGCAAAAATACAGTTGGTATGCCAGTTTGAAATGATATGTTTTGAGAGCAATTTTAAATTGTGCTGAGTCCAGCTGCCAGGGGAGAGAATTCTGGAGTTGAGGGGCACTATGAGAGAGAATGCTCGAGCTTCCATAAAACAGAGTTTGATGTGTGGTACAGAAAGTAAAACTGCAGATGAGGATCAGAGGGAGTGAGAGGGAGTGTAAGTCTGTAGGAGAATAGTGGGGGAGAGTGGAGCAAGATTGTGGAGTGCTTTAAATGTTAAAAGCAGTATTTTGTATCACATTCGATTGTAGACAAGGAGCCAGTCAATTTGGTAGAGAGTAGGTGTGATATGTTCACTGGACCTGGAACAGGTAATTATCTTAGCAGCAGAATTTTGTATAAGTTGTAAGTGATGGATACATTTTTTAGGGATACCAGCTCATACATGACCTGGGAAGAGATGTTTGTGAGAGTGTTGTTAATTAAAATTGAAGAACTGTTAACCTTAGCAAGTACAGATTTAGAACCAATGAGGAGCACTTCAGTTTTATTGCTATTTAATTGGAGAAAATTGTCTTGGAGACATGCCATAAGAATATTTGGAGGGAAAACAGAAGTAGATTTAGCCAGATTGAAACTGTTCGAAGAGGTTGCTTTTTTAAAGATCAGACTGAAGTTGGGAGGCAAGTATCTTTTCGAGAATTTTTGATATAAAATGGAAGATTTGAAATAGGCAGATAATTATTAAGGATATCAGGGTCTAAGCCAGGTTTTCCAGAGTTGGAGTAAGTGAAGCCATTTTTAATGAGAGGGGTACTGTGCCTGTAATAAGGGAAGAGTTAATGATAGTTGTTATCATAGGGGAACTACGTGACAAACAGGATTTAGAAAGGCTTGTAGTTATTGGACTGGCAAGTGGAAGAATTAGATTTTGTTCCAAGCTCAGAAATATCATTTTCAGCTGGTAAACTGAACTCTGAGAATAAGGTGATTGGTATGGGAATATGGGTGATAGTGGAAATTATGTAATTTTCCAAAGGGATAGAAGAAGAAAGCTATGGGTGGATTTTTTCAATTATTGAGCTGAATAAAATTTAAAAAAAGTATAGCAGTGCTTAACAGAAAATGGTAAACGACATTAGAAATAATTAGAAATTGTTAGAAAATAAGGCCATTTACTTGCATGGATTTGCCACTGATTAAGATTTTGAAATCAATGAAAACATGCAGCAAGTCTCGCTCTTACAGCACTGAACTTGGTCACGCTGAATGTGTGGCAAATCAGCTGATTAATGTTTTGATGTTTGTTGCATTACTAACACTTCAAGATCGCTATACCCTACATAAGTCAATGGGTAAAAAAACATTTTTAGGGTGGCATTCAGTATCAGGGCTGCATTTGTGAACATATAAAAATGCTTCCCATGAAAATCCAGAAGATGTATATACAGTATTTTTAGTAGTTTCTAGTACTATCATGTCACACAGGTGTTTACTGGTTCTCAAGGTATCAAGTACAAATATTCAGTTATGAGGCAGGAGAGTCAAATCTAATCATCCATCTGTCCATTCTTTGAAAACTCGTTATAAGCCAGAACCTTTCTTGGCATTAAAATTTTCAAAGTATGTACCATGTGTAGCACACTGTGACAGATAGGGGGTGCTATCGTCCCCTTGAACCCTCGGACCAGACACCAGACACCAGATAAAAGTCCAAATCTTGACTTTATTATAATAAATAAGTGCACAAAGCACCCTCCACTCCACAATACTCATAAACTATAACAATAAAACAATACAATAATCAATCCTCCACTCCCAGACGTGTTGTTCCCTTCCTCCCAAGTCAGCTCCCCCGTCTGGGATCTCCCACAGTCCTTTATAGTCCTTGACCCAGAAGTGCTTCTGATCCCTCAGTCCATGCGATTATCCAGCACTTCCGGGTCAGGTGAAAAACTCCTTTTCTTCCTTAGCCCAGAAGTATATAATTTCTTCCGTTTCTGTGATTGTGAATTATTTCCGGGCTATATGGATAATATAACTCCATGGGCCTCCCTACAGCGACCCCTGGCAGCGCCCACGGTATCCAGCAGGGCTGTGAAGAAAGACACCAAGGTCCATAATGCCCTGCTGGAATTCGGGGCACCTCCATGTTGCCGGGAGAGCTCCATCTGTCAGCGTGGGGGTATTGGCTGGGATGAAAGGCCGGCCATATACCACAACACTAATACATACATGCATCCACACTTCCTTATATTCTGTCGGTTTAGGATCAAGAATTAAAATGAGTTATATTTTTTATGAAAATAAGGTATGCAAAGAACGCCTACAAGGAAGAAGGTGCAAACTCTCCTTTAGAGAGGTCACTAAAAGTAATAAGTGCAGCCTTGATTTTGAAAATGTGTTTTTTACACACACACACATACATTATATATATATATATATATATATATATATATATATATGTTTTTGTTTTCACATTGCATTAAAGAAAGAAATAAAGAAAGGCAATACATTACACAGATAAAACATAAAAGAGAAAAAGAGCATTCACAATCACTGTGAGGCATTATAAGGTGTATTGCCATTGATAAAAAGTAACATTTCTTAACCAAAATGCTCAGACAATAAACAATGTATGTACAACATACTGTAAATCCAGTACTCATCTTTCAATGAATATTTATCATCTTACATTGAATATTTCAGCAAAGACAGTCTGAAAATTTGGCTAAAGATTTGAAACCCTAACCCTAATTGAAAGATTTTCAAAGCATATTTTGTCCATATTAGTTATATATATATATATATATATATATATATATATATAGGTTTCATTATAACTCTTGAAATATTTCTCACAGAGAATGAATAATCAAACAGAAAAACCTGAGGCTAACAGAAAAAAGAAAACAACAGCAAACATGAGAGCACACTTCTATGTAGACAAAAACTACAAAGGCTTTTGATGAGCTTTATTTTATGGTGAACAAAAGAAAGTGTGGTATAAAAGAAACTGCTGTGGGCATTGATGCCAAACACTATTATCTTTAGGGATCCCATCAAAGATTTCCCTTTCCCAAAGTATGGACTAAGCATAACACTTGACATTCCTTTTAATGGGCAGAGGCAGTCGGTACTTAGGGAATTGCCCTCTGGCTTTATATAATCACATCATGGTGGCGGTTTCAGAAGTTTTGATGAATGAAAAGCAGTAAAATGTAGCTGAACCCATAAGAGGGTCTCTTGATTGTACGTGCTGTCTCTGGGGGGTGGGGATAGCTGGGTGTTTAATCACAAGGTCACAACATACCAGCTGCTAGCTGTCTTGTCATGGATTAAGGCAGTAAACAAACAAGGTGACTTGGCCACTTTTTTTGGCTTAAAAACAGGAGCAACAGGAGCTATTTTTGGAGAATGTGGATTTTGTACTGGTGCTTAATTTTAACATTATTTTCATTATGGTACTGTGTTTTTATTATTATGAGATTTTTGGTGTGTTGCATGCTATTTTGTATTATATTAAAATATATACTGTATGTGAATAGTGTTTACTCATTAGGCATGTAAATCCAGATGCATTGCATTAAAATAAATTGAACTGGACTTTTTTTTCCAGTACATTAATCTATTCATTCTTCCATTTACTGAACCTGTTTGATCCAATTTTAGGATGTCAGGGTGCCAGAGTCTTTAGTAGTAGTAGAATAAAGCACAGGGACCAGTTCTAGATGGGGTCCCATTGGTATAATAGTCTCAACTTTGCGATGTGGACAGGAAATGGAGTGCCTGGAGACACAACATTTAAGCTCCACCCAGGAAGTGATTTGTCCAGAAATATACCAAATATATCAACCTATGTAAAAGTCACTGTTTAAATATATTTCTGTAAAATCTTTTTATAGAAGCATGTAAAAAGCACCTACTGTGATAGCCACGTCTGTTTATCTCTCTGTCCTAATGAAACAATTCGGCTCCCAGTGAGCCCATTTGGTTGAAATGTGGCATACTTATTCTTCAAGGAATTTTTTTTCCAATTGATAGTTTCAATTTTATTGTGATATCTTGTGTGCATGCACTGTGCACATTTTTGAATTTTCAAAATCTCCCATTGAGAAGAATTGGTGAATTTGTAAACTGGTCTGTCTTAAAACAGTGAAACATTTGCTGCCACTTCAACAACGTATTAGCCTACTGTTTCAATTTTACCTTGAGAGCGATTGTTTCTATTTCTGTGTTTCGTTTTCTTTTGGTTGTTCAACAGCTACTCCTGACAGCAAAGCAGTGAAACACCTCCAGCTGTGTGCATTGAAACAAGTAAACCTCAAAGCAGGAAATGTGATGGTCAGAAGTGGGCAAGTTTAGATGGATGTGTTATCATACAAGAAAAGTTCAATGTAAGATGCATATTTATTTACTCAATTCACCAATAATGGTATTCTTTACAGTAGTGATGACATTGTTTTCAAGGTAAGTACCCTCTCTTACTGTATCAGAATGCAGAGGTAGATCTTGCTATATGCTAACAGTGCAGCTTCTGCCTTTGACCCATCCCATGCTTGTCTCTGCTGCTTGCACAAAGCTCAGACACAGCAGCTCATTTTCTCCTCCTCTCTGAAATCGTAGTGGGTAAGTGATACAATATTCATGTCCATAAAAGGAAAATTAAAAACAGCTTAACTTATGTAGAAATGTACAAAGGATGGCTCGGAGACATTTCATGCTAACATTAACTAAATGTGTACACAGTTTTTCTGTTGGTCATAAAATGGAGTTTCCTCAAGACAAAACAGGTGTTTTCCTTCAAAAACAGGCTAGAGAACAGGCCACAATTTTACTTGATCTGCCCAGCAGAGACAACTTTAATTTCAGCCAGGCCTCTAAGGCTACCTGCTGGCTTTAGCTGAAGCTGGACCAAAAATGAGGAGCTAGCAAAAGTAACTATAAACAACTCGAAAACAATTCATAAGCCCCAGGATGTCTGTCAACATTTGACTTATAAAAACAGAGCACGCAAAGAATTTTTATAGGTAAATGATTTATTTCTCAAAAATAGATTCCAGGTCTTCTGGCTCCAAAGTGGACAAATACTTGACTGAAATAATGCCAAAAGCCGGCCTGTCAATGTTGGATGCCACCTCCCTCTCAATGCTGCTGTAATAGAAACTGGCCACCTGTGACCCTGAACTGAATAACCAGATTAGAAAATAGATGAATGTTTAAAGTCCACTTAGTAGTAGTGCACAATGGCATTAGAAAGGGTCATTAAAGAAGCCGTGGGCTAAAACATTCTCCCAAGATGAGCACAATGCTAGACTCTGCCTTTTTCATGGTACCACAAAGAAATTTATTAAAGATGAAATTCCCATTAAAATAATTCAGATGAAGTTGCAATCTCCTTAAAGCAGCAGACCTTTTTTTTTGCTCAGCTGGATATCTCATCCAATGAAGGTGAGAATTAATTTGACACTATTGTGGATGAATCAGGTCACATCAACATAGCCCTGGTAATAAACTCAATAAGAATGAGCCAAAAAACAAAGAATAAAGCTTGGCGCAGACAATGATTCGTCAGGACATATATATATATATATATATA
>JANRMT010062791.1:91756420-91845773 GCA_026402145.1 Polypterus bichir lapradei | reverse complement strand
AGGTTCTGTAATTTTCTTGGCAGACTTGCTTCAAAATACAGTACCTAAAATATTCCCTAAACGTTCAGTAAGCTAGAAATCGTTGCATTGTACCCCAAACTGTCCCTTCAGGTAGTTGTCATGAAATATGCCTGAAAGCATTTTTTACAAAGTAATTTATACAGTCTTATGGGCACTGTGTGCTTCTTATAGCAAATCTCTCCCCAGCAGCTTATTATTTTCTTAAAAAAGGGAGTATTTACAAATGCAACATAAAGCTAAACAAAATTGAAGTACAGTAATACATTATTAAGTAAACTATAAACTGACATTTCTTATGAAGCTCCCTAGAATGACTTGAGTCAGCCCATCTATAGGATTTCCCAAAAGATAAAAATGTCTCTGTGCCACTGAACTTTGAGTGCCTCTTTTTTACACTAAAATGAGCTTTTGACCCTGCTCTTCATTTTTCATGGAACCTGGACAGTAATGTGATAGTCCCCAGTGAAACAAGCCCACTTAACCATATAATATGTAAGCTGTGAAGGATAAATATTTAATTTGACAGCAGCATGAGCAATCTTGTTCCAACAGCTCCGGCGTTGTTATGCTTTCACCTCAGTTAGTGTCCTATAGACAGATACATTTACATTTTTTTTGTAATCTATCCATGTATCCAGTGTAGGGTCATTGGAGGACAGAGCCTATACAACAAGCAGTGGGCTCAATGCAGGATCCAGCCCTAGACAGGGTGTCAGTCCATCAATTAACACACACACTGGCACACAAGGAAAAACAAAAACAAACTCCTCTTAGACATGTGAGTGTTCTTTAAATTTCTAAAAATGTGCAATTAAGAGTGGGATAGCCTCTCTTAACATGAGCATGAGTCCAGCATGAGTTAGTTGTTCTCTGATATTCTCTGCTCCTATTTTCCCTCCCAACTCCTCCCAACTCTATCTGCATGCAATTCCACTGTTTTCTGAGTAAGTGAGCTGCATGGCCCTATACCTATGAATTTATACTGTGCATACTAAAAGCTTAATGATTATGATGGCATTTTAGGATATCTGGAAATGCACTTAAGGTATTATATAATGAAATTAAGATATCTGAAAATATGTCTACAATACGTCTACATTAGGATATCTTTAATGCATTTTAAGGTATTTCAAATACTGTAGCTTTCAAGGTATCTTAAAAGGTTACAATGTTCATTTATCCATTCATTTTCTTAACCTGCAGGTTTGTAGGGGAGCTGGAGCCTATCCCAGCAATCATGATGCATAAGGCAGGAACGACACTTGGACAGGATGCCAGCCCATCACAGGGCGAACATATCCAAAAAAACTAACTACTGCCATTGTTGCCAATACACCTAACGTGTATGTCTTTAGACTTTGAGAGAGAAACCAATGCGATCATGGGGAGAACATGCAAACTCCACACAGGGCGCACCCTTGATGTGAACCAAAATCTCCTTGTTGTGAGGCAGCAGTGCTACTGCTGTGCTACCCATACACCCATTACAGCAGATGGACAGGGAGAACTGCATGGTAGTACAGTATATGCCCTAAATGTAAAACCCTTACCTGAATTGGATGCCATGCCAAGATACTTTATAGATTCTTTGGGTGCTTGTTCTATAAGAGGAATAATTGCCCAGACCTCTAGTGGACATTCTACTTCAAGGGTTAAGGTTCCCTCAGAGGCATTTGTACACTGAAGTGTTTGCAGGGATGACCCAGCAGTACTCCTGAGACTAGGCTTAAAAGGGCCTCCAATCAGAATAGCTTGGACTTGAGGCCAGGATAGAAGCAGAGGTAAGAAGGTGAAAGGAAGACAAGGAGAAAGATGAGAAAAATTAGGCAAGTGTGTTGAGGAAAAGAAAGGATATAAGGTATGGAGGGCAGGTTTTGGTTATATCCCCAGGACAAGGAGTACAGTTTTGTTTCTTACTTTACTATCTGTATTGTGTAAACTCCTTCCCTTCCTTGTATTTTTGTTATTTAATAAAGATTCCTTGCTGGCTATTATATGGTGTATAGTAGTGCCTCTCCGGGATAAAGGTCTGCTTCATAGCATCCACATATGGTCACACAAAATAAACTAGGCAATGTCTGACTTTACTGGACATATCTAGGCATACGAGCGTTTACCGTAAGAATAATCTGACTGTCTGGTTGAGCTTTCAGTGGGAGATTTCCCCATCCCATAATCGATCTGCATGCGATGCCAGATTGCTTTTCTTTGCCACACTAGATTTTGTAAATTTAAAGTTAGGGACTCGATTTTAGAAAGAAAGGCAGCATCAGTGAACTTACTGATTGGAATTTATTTTTATAGTGCTAATTAAAAAATCAAAGGTAAATAAATAAGTGAAAGGTCTCAAAAATGAAAGTAAGGGAAATGGCAAAAATGAGCTATGGGAAAAAACATTTCCAGCACTGACTGGTGCATGGAGATAATGTGGTGAGGCCCATGATCTCTTGACAATGAAAGGGTAACAGTATTAAACCCATCTTGAAACTCAAAGAGATTCCACTTTTTCTACTTAATATTCTGTACATTCTAAGATTTTTACAGGCAAGAAAAATAGAAGTTACAAGGTAAAGATGTACTCATACTATCAGAGAGTGGCAACATATTGCATGTTCATTAGCACATGCTAGCAAGAAATTAATTGTAATTAATTAATTGTGGACACGTGACAGTAATGACCCTACTGACTTATGTATGCATTTTCACCAATCATTTTGTGGAGCAGTAGTACAATGAGATAAGAAGCACATTACACAAGAAAGGCAAAATCAAAAAGCAGACCTGAAGACCCTAACACAAGACATTTACATACAAAGGGCACAATGCCAAATAAAGATTGAATGTTTAAATCCTCTTAGTTTTCCACGTCCACCGGTCAAATCAATGCAATCTGTTATGTTCCTAGGCAACCATTAGAAATGGATGGAACAACATTATTTCTACAGCACATTTTCATACAAAGAATGCAACTCAAATTGTTTTACAAAATGAGAAAGAGAAAGTGGGAAAAGTGACACATGGAAGGAGCAGCTGTCCAGTTCCCAACAACTGTAGGATAGACAGATAGATAGATTTGTCCCCAAGGGGAAATTTGGCTTTTTACGGAAGCTCTTTAAATAAATAAAAACATAAATAGCAAGATAAATAAATAATCATACATACCTATACATGCAGTATATACAGTACATACATACATACACACACAAACTGTGGTCTGAACAAAGACTTCTTCTTCCGGCTGCTCCAGTTAGGGGTTGCCACAGCGGATCATCTTCTTCCATTTCCTTATGTCCTCTGCATCTTGTTCTGTTACACCCATCACCCTCATGTCCTCTCTCACCACATTCATAAACCTTCGCTTAGGCCTTTCTCTTTTCCTCTTCTCTGGCAGCTCTATCCTTAGTATCCTTCTCCCAATATACTCAGCATGTCTCCTCTGCACATGTCAAAACCAACGCAATCTCACCTCTCTGACTTTGTCTCCCAACTGCTCAACTTGAGCTGACCCTCTAATGTACTCATTTCTAATCCTATCTATCCTCGTCATACCCAATGCACATCTTAACATCTTTAACTCTGCCACCTCCAGCTCTGTCTCCTGCTTTCTGGTCAGTGCCACCGTCTCCAACCCATTTAAAATAGCTGGTCTCACTACCGTCCCGTAGACCTTCCCTTTGACAAGAAAAAAAGTAAAAAGAAAGAAAACTTCTGACTTGGCAGTCCCAGTCCCAGTGAGGCATTATGCAGATGTATTGCTGTTGGTATAAAGGAGCCCCAGTATCGTTTCTTCACACACTTCTGCTGAATAATTCAATGGCTGAAAATCAGTGTGTCTAAGAGAGGATGTGCAGCATTGTTCATAATGGCACTTTCCCTTGCTACGACCTCCAGGAGGTCCAAAGTGCATCCTATAATAGCCTACAATTTATCTTGCATTAGTTCAAGTCAGGGAAATTTACAAGGCCATGGTAATTCAGTGAATGTATGGGTCCTTTGGTTTGCTGTCGGACAACTCCTTACCCTGTACACTTTTATACTTCTTCTTTCCTATCACATTTTTAGCCTTCTTTCAGAATTAAAATGTGAATGAGACAGTGAGAAGGAAAGAGAGAGACAGAGAGAAAGAAAGAAAGAAAGAGCAGTTTCAGCTCACAGTAAATGTTTAGCATTTCCACCTGCCGGCATCCTTTAATTGAGAGATTTGCACACATAACATTGTATAAGCACCATGACCTCCAACTGAATTTGATAAAGGATGGGTGGATGAATTATTGCACACTGAAATCAATCATTTGTGGGTTTCTGTGAGGAAACAGAGTTACTTCGTTTCCAGTGTTGTTTTACTTGAGTCTCTTTGTTTGTAAGTTACTGGAAAGAGGAACTTCAGCTTCAATTATGAATAACAATAGATGCAAGTTATGGAAAATTTAAATGTACTGTCATTGGGTAAAATATAATAGTTTTTAACAGATTAACAATCAGATCATAATTTTCTGTGGTGCAGTGGTCGCACTTTTGTCTTGCAAGAAGGAGACCAGAATTTACATCCCAAGTGCCCATGTGAGTTTCCTACGGCTGCTCCAGTGTCGTGCCTCAGTCCAGAAACATGCAGATTAGATTGATTATTGATGCAAAATTGCTGTATGTATGTGTGTGTGTGTGTGTGTGTGTGTGTCCTGCCCAGGTGTTGCTCCTGCCTTCTATCCGATGATTGCTGAGATAGACTCTGGCTACACCGGTGATTCCCAATGTGGGGGGCAATTCAAGAATTTAGGTATGTTAAACAATTTACAAAATGAAAAAACAGAAATTACCTCTAAAAAATGATAGAAAAAATAAACAAATAATTTTTATTTTTTACAGAGACATTTATATATTTATATAAACAGAGAAGGGATGGTGAAGAACCCTTTTTAATTTATGAATGTACAACCGGCTTGGATTTTTCTAGTTAGAAATTGTTTTTACCATTAAAATAATATGAATTGTAGCAATGATTATAAAATTTTGCAATATAACAAAAATATAAAGTTATCAAAATATTACAGAAAAAGCTGTCATTAAAGTTATTTTATATTTATGAATATCACGTCTCTTATATGTTTTCAAAACTGTATTTGCTGTATTTTCATATTATGTCATATTATATTTTTTTTTTAACAATTTCTTAGTGATTTCTTTGTCAGTACTTCACCTATCCTTTCCCTTTTTTGTTTCCATATTGTTTGGAAGTTTGTTTAGACAAAATTAATGACATTATGGGCTTCCTCCACGTGAGTAGGAGTTCACTTTTTGAACAGGTAATAATAAGAATAAGGTATATGTTACAGTGGGAGACATCATGATTTTAGAGAGGCCTAGGAGGGGCATAGCCAAAAAACGTTTGGGAACCACTACGCTACACCATGCACCTGGGCTGGATGAGTGTGTTAGAAAAGTGGGTGTATATAATAAGCACTAATACTACAGTTTTCAATACCTTTTCATTTTCCAAAGCATTTTCTAACCCACTTAGCCTTGAAAATCTTTGTGCTTTGTCGGTGGTGGTGCCGGAACCTATCCCAGCTAGCATAGGGCACAAGGCAGGAACAAACCCTGGAAAGGGCACCAGTCCATCACAGGGTGCACATACACACACCCCAGTCACACACTACAGTCGATTTAGAACTACCAATTTACCTAACCTGCATGTCTTTGGACTTCTGATACAAATAACTAACCCATTCAGTTCCAACCCCTTTTAATTCATCTTAGGGTTATGGGAAGCCAGTGCATACGCGAACAGCCTTGTGTGCAGGTAGGTTGTATTTGTTGTTTGTGTATGTTTTAAACCTTGTTGATTAAAAAGTCTGAATTAAGGTGGTGTTTGGTAATTTAGTAAAATGTTTATGGTTGAAAAGGGTGTGCAGCACTCACTCTATCCATTGAGAGCTGACTATGTAATACTGAAAGACTGAAAAACTGGTCAGTTTCTGACAGGAAGTTGGCAGCGTGGTACACGTCAAGGTATTTTTCCCAACAAGAACCCATTTTTAGATTGTAATGGCTATTAAGCATTTAACCTAATTTGGCACCCTATTCTGTCCTTCTCTCAAATCATTCTGATAGCAGATGTGAAATATTTTGTTATAGGAAGAGAATTAAAAAAGTTCCATTCAAGCCGGCTGCTTTCATTTATTATTTTATGCTTCTCTGAAGTATACTTAGCACAAGTGACTGTAGTTGTATAATTGTGCACTAAAATGGACTGCTGCCCAATTTAGGATTTATTCCTGCTTTGCACCTGAAGCTGTCATGGAAGGCTTTGTAGTGATACCACTCCTCAATCTAATTAAGTCTGAAAATAGATGGACAGATTATTTAGTAGTTATGACCTTGGTTGCTCTAAGGTGTCTGTGGTAATTATAAGACTAAACCGTTTCACAATAAACTTCCTTGAAATCTAAAGGTGAAAACCACAAAAATCTAACAAATTAAACAGTCATCTCCAAAAGGTGTACCCATCAGTTTCTGTGGGCCATGCTTGGAAGTCCGACCTAAATGTAATAGGCCTCATATTTTAAATTTCATTCTTTTTGAGAGATGGTGGCACAGTTGTTAGCCCTCTACCTCACAGCTCTGAAGTGTCAGCTTTAAATCTTGTCTGTCACACTGGCTGGGTGGAGTTTGCATGTTCTCCTTGTCTTTGAGGGATGATGTTCCACTGACAACTCTAAGGACATTCATATCGTGTACGTGTGTGTGTGTTTCCTTACACTCAGTGATGCTGGTCTACGCTCTGACTCCTGTCAGTTTGAAATTAATTAGCAGGTTAGAAGACTGAAAATGGATGACAGATAATAAGAACCAGTGGACTGTTGTAGTTTTCTTAAACATAGTGTTTTATGTTTACAACAGAATTACATGTAGGTGGATATAGAGCACCACAGCACTTAACATGAAGAAAAATGCAAAAGGACCTCTAGGACCTGCAGTGACCCAGACAGACTTCCCACAAAGCCATCCCCCCCTTATCATAGCCATTGCTTTCATTAAATTTATTTTCATAAAGAGCATTTCCAGCTGGCAAAACACGTGTTGGGTAATTAAGTCGTGTTAAACATTGTCTGTGTGCAGTCGCCCAGAGTTGCTCAATTAATCAGAAACGCACTCTTTCTCCAATTGTCTGTGGAAACAGAGTCCCACTGCAAGTTGTTTTACATATGGCACAATCTGTTTTTTACCAAATATATCTTTAACATGACAGAAGGAGCAGAATATCAGTCTAATTTTATATTTGCATTGCTTATAAATAGGATGTTGCTTATGTACAGTAAGGGATTGACTGGAAAGCAAAAGATTGCCAAGATGGAACAGAGCATTGGACATTCCCAGAAGGGACCTTCCAGAGAGATGAAAGGCTCACCCTGGCAGATGGAGAGTCCTTCTGCTTGACAGTTTGGAGCAGTAAACCCGGTCTGTGCTTCATGAGCACCAGAAGTGAATTCTCTGAAGGGTACCAACAAGATAAAGAGGGCCTTCATGACTGGCAGAAATACAGTGCAGTTCTTCCAGGCCAACAACTGGCAGCACAGATATTCTATTAAGGATAAGTGGGACCCTACCAATAGAAAGAGAGTGAGCCATAAGCCTGTATAGTGCCTTATTGGTCTGGAGCTTTGTGAATGCTGTTCTGGTGTTTAGTTCCTCTGGGGTACACCAACTGACAATGTAGACTTGTTAACCTGATATTGTGTAAGACACATTAGGCAACAAGTACAGTATTCTGAGTTTGGATCTGAACATCCATTTGCTGTCTGTGAGGATTCTGCACTTGCACCCTGGTCCAAGTGTGTTTTCCTCTAATGCTCTAGAATCAGGCATGCTGGGTTAAATCTAAATGGTCCTCAGGTGGACAAACCCTGTGATAGACTTGCATCCATGACTGGCTTCTGCTTTATGAACAATACTACCAGGGTAGGTTCTCCTCCTAGCGATCTAATGGGTGTAATATTATTATTTTAGGTTATCCTTTTTTTTTTTTTTAATTTGCTCCCATTCAATAACTTCAGATGTATTGATTCACCTTTTTATGCCTTTCATCTCCCTTGGAGTGGTAAAAGCTTTTGTTTTCATATTATGCCAAGTTCAAGTGCAAGTCTACTATATTGTCTATAGAAGGGGTGGCCAACTCCGATCCAGGACAGCCACTGTGGCTACAGGTTTTCATTCTAAGTATTTTCTTAATTAGTGACTAATTTTTACTACTAATTAACTTCATTAAATTTATTAGCTATTTAGAATTTAGACGTTTTAATTCGGGACTGAGCAACGTCAGTCCTGGAGGGCCGCGTTGGCTTTAGGTTTTTATTCCAACCCAATTGCTTCATGATAAATCATTAATTGATGAAGAAGCACTTATTGCTCAAGTAACGTTTTTCTGCTTCATTTTAGTTGTCTTGCTTGTTAAGACTTTGAACCCTATGACAGACCGGGACTCCCCTTCTGCGTATGTGCCAGGGGAGCAAGAATGGGCTGCAAAGTACCTCTCCCGGACCATTTGGTGGTAGCTCCTCTGAGTGACTGTGGTGCCTCAGATACCCGCAGGGCTCCATGGGAGATGGAGTTCTCCACAGCCCTGTTGGGATCCGGGGTGGCCACCAGGAGCTGCTGCAGGGGTTCCTGGGCCCGTCTGGGCCGTAGTTCAGCCACACCCGGAGGTGTGATCGGAGGCAGGTGGTCAAGCATCAGAAGCACTTCCGGGTGAACTATAAAAGGGGCCAGCAGCCACCACTCCAGGAGCCTGAGTCGGGAGGAGGACAGCGCTTGCCGGGAAGAGTGGTGGTGTAAAGAGTAGTGTGTGTGTGTGTGTTTTGCTTTGGTTGGTGCTTTTGGGACTGTGTACTGCCTGTGGGACACGGGGAAGATGTACCCCACTGGTGAAGAAAAATAAAAGTTTATTGGCTTTTATATGGGCCTCCAGTGTCAGTCTGTGGCACCTTTGTTACAACCCTTAATTGCTTATTTTAGTCTTAAATGGCTGTATTCATTGCTTTAACTGCTTCTTATTAGCAACAAGATGCAAATGACAAAGGAACCAGCAGTTTTAAATCTGGCTTTTCTCCATTTCCAGCAGTGTGTGTTCATCATTCACTGTTTGGTTTAATTAAGTACTCAGAAGGAAACTGAAGAGAGAGTGAAGAACTTAAAATTCTCCTGGCTATAGAAACTAGCTCTGTACTTTTGACTCTAATTTTCTACCCATGTCTGCGTGGGTTTCCTCCGGGTCCGGTTTCCTCCCACAGTCCAAAGACATGCAGGTTAGGTGCATTGGCGATCCTAAATTGTCTCTAGTGTGTGCTTGGTGTGTGTGTCCTGCAGTGGGCTGGCACCCTGCCCCGGATTTGTTCCCTGTCTTGTGCCCTGTGTTGGCTGGGATTGGCTCCAGCAGACCCCCTGTCACCCTGTAGTTAGGATATAGCGGGTTGGATAATGGATGGATGGATAGTTGTGAGCTCTAACATGCAACTTAAGACAAAAATCATAGCCATCTGATTTTGTTGGGGTGAGTCACGGACTGGTTGGACTGAGTCACTGGGTACGTCAGACTAAAGGACCGGCCATCATGGGACTGACTACATCTGACTCGCAACGATTTTGTAAATGAATTCTATGACAGAAAAGCACTGGAAAAATCATGTAATAAGGCAGGGCCTTAACAAGTATACTCTTGTGTTGTAAATGTTTTCTTTATTATTGACTAGTTAACCAGGTAGTCATATCCACCTTAATGTTTGCGTGTTTGTCGGTATCTGTCCAGTTGCTATGTTTCTGTCATTCCAACAGATGGCACATCACAAACATTTTTAGTAATAAAATGCATTGCATTATTCATTCCAATTGACAGCACATGACATTAACACTGCTTTTATGAATCCCATACCAAATGGCATATAATAGAGATATATGCATTACATGGTGCACTGGAAAGGTTAACAATGAGCTCTAAGCTAGTACTTAGCTTTCAAACTGTCTCAGATGGGTAACACAGCTAGTTTATGAATAATTTGAATTTTCAGCCATTTGTACATTCACAGGTTCTAGTTTACCCACATATTGACAGAGGATAAACGTGGCACCATTTTACAGCTTGTAACAAGGTCTGGTTTTATTTTAGAATTTTGACAGCTACTATGCAGTACTTGTCCTTCTTCATTCTAGATAATGCTGATGCTTTCAGATTTTGCATCTTTATCAAAGTAGTTTGGGTATGCAGTGTTTAGAACTGCTGCCTCAGAGATATAGCATCCTGGGCTCAAACCTCATGTTTAGCTGCCACCTGTGTCTGTGTGGGTATTTCCTTCCATTAGGCTGATTTGCCCCTCTTAAGTGTGTGTGTTAGTAGAAAAAGTCTGTGGCCCTACATTAGAACGCGTGGAGAACTAAAAACTCTGCAGTGACAGGCACACCATCCTGGTTTGTTTCCTACCTTCTACCCAATGCTGCTAGTCCTCCACAATCCTGAATTGGATTAAGTGGGTTTAAGGATGCCCATTTTATGTTATGTTGCCCTGTGGTGGGTTGACACGTTGCCCGAGGTTTGTTTCCTGCCTTGTGCCCTGTGTTGGCTGGGATTGGCTCCAGCAGACCCCCGTGACCCTGTAGTTAGGATCTAGCGGGTTGGATCTTGGATGGATGGATGGATTTTATGTTATGTTAGGTGAGTTTTGTTGATGTGTCTCTGTTTTCTTTTTATTCTCCACTCCTAAGATATGTATCAGCTTTCTTCATCTCCCTGTTGCTTTTTCATACATAACCCATTTTTATCCTACCCTAGGTTCAGTTCTATAGCTGAGTTCACATGCTATCAGACAAACAGAAATTTCATGTGAATGCCCTCTGAGTTGAACAATGCTACTTGAACAAGTGGTGCAACAACTTTTTATCTCAATGCCATTGCATAAAATAAAAAAATACAGTCCGGTCAAACAGAAATGGAATGTTTGTGGTCCAATTGCATTTGGAGTAACACAATACTCCTTTACTATGCTTAGTTTGTTCTTTATTTACATGAAACATATTTATATTTAGCTTCTGTTTTTACAGATGAAGGAACAATTGAGAGTGACCTCCAGTTTCTCCCAAAAATCCATCGGAGAAACTCACATAAATACACCAAATTGGAAAAGTGAAGTGTCACAAGTCAGAGCTACAAAAACTTTTAAGAACAATTTAGGATGAACTGCTCCAGTGGGTCAGAACTCCTAAATACCCATCTAAGATGGCTTTTGTAGCCACATTCAATATTTCTTCTCCAAGTCCTCCCATCAACTATGTATAGTAGGACCGGTCCTTGTAACGATATGCACCCAAGTCACCCTGTGGTTCAGGGTCACTACTGTACTCCATCTTTTCTCCATGGCCATCTGTAAGCCTTGCATCTCTGCTCCACCTCCAATTACAGGACTACCACCCATCCCTTACCTACTTCCTTTGGCTCACTCCTGGCTGTTTCCTCCCCAACTCAGAGATGCTATCTTGTCCACCACAGTCAGCAGTCCTCGTCTATTGTGATGACCACTGTGCTTTAGCACAAAGCAGTTAACAGAAAGTTAGATTCATTCTCAACACTGTCCACTAGCAGCTGTTGTTCACAGAACTGAAACAAATTGTAAGTAGTTGTTTTAATTGTCTGTGGAATCTATCTTCCAATTGGTCATTATTTAAAAATATCCATCCACCCAAACAAAGAATTTTCAAACCCACTTAATCCTGTGTAAAATTTATAGTATCTCCAAAGGGTGTTTATTTCATAAGGGAATTACTGAAATTCCCCACAACCCTGAACCAGATTAAGTATGTTCGATAATGGAAAGATGGTTAATTAAAACTGTTTCATTTAGATATCCTGCCCCTAATAAATCTAATTACTCTTGAGCTGACGGCCCACTTTGATCAAATCGCCTAAGCCTATAGAATGTAATATTTTCATAAAATAAGTATATTCTGTATTCCTGAAGCCGCAGATGTTACCATGCAGGTGTAATCTTCTGAAAGTGCGAGTTAACCCATAACAAAGGGGTTTAGTATGGGTCATGACCCTGTAGAAGGAAACTCACACAAACACTGGGCAAACATGCAAAGTCCACATAGCAGAATCCCCACCTGGAAAGTGGGAATCTGCTGCTGCACTACTCACTGTGCCACCCTATACATTTGATTCTTTTACTTCTTTGTTTCTTAGGGGTTTACATCTATTATTTACTTAATTTTTTGATATGAAAGAAGATGATCCGCTGTGGCAACCCCTAATGGGAGCAGCCAAAAGAAGAAGAAGATTTACTTATTTTTTTGACAAAGTGCTCAAAATCCCAGCCCACTCACTATGTAGGTGTAGCTGGCATTTCCTCTCCGTGCCTGCAGAAATATTTCTTACTGTCCCCAAAACATGCAGTTATCTTGACTGGTAGCTGTGAACCAGACAGTTGTGAAAGAGTCTGACATGAGTATACCCCCTGATGGACTGACACTCACTTCCTTGTCTGTTTTTTGAAACCAAACCAATAACTGAAAAACAAGCTGCTTTAGACAGTTTCAGTGAAAAGCGCAGAGAAAAAGGAAGTAGTAATGAACAAAAAGGAAGAAGCACATCATTCTTTATCATTTCTTTCTTTATGTGACTGCTTTTAATAAAACATAGCCGGTATTTAAAAAATATATATATCTTGTCACCATAGTCTACAAGAAATAGACCATGCAAGTTAAATATACAAATCAGAGTTGAATTCTTCAGAACAGTAAAACAAACTCCCATGGGAAGGATACTTTATGATTGAGAAGGTACAGGTAAAGCCTTGAACAAGTGTTTAATTCCCATTATAGATAGGAAATAAGGCCTTTACTTAAAAATATAAATAAATAAAAAAAAAATACAAATAAAGGCAGCTGCTGGCATCCTCCAGTCTGGTAACTCCCTCGGTTTCGGAAGTTAATTCTGTTTACAAGAAGTGTTTGACATTTTCCTAATGGAAAACATCCAAGGCTCTCCTTTTAAACTACTATTAATACACAAATACACTTTCAACATCATAATGTGGTGAAGCCAAGCTCTGCTCTCCCACTGTCCCTCTGTGATTCTCATTTCTCTCCTTCCTCAGGACATTGCTCTCTATTCCTGATGTCACATCCTGGCCTGCCTCCGGGAGTGTCAATGCTGACTGTCTGGTTGGTCACTCATTCATTTTCCAAACCTTTTTTATGGCCAATATTTACTGCATTAGAGGACCAATTATTCCCCTGGCAGAATCACGTGCAAGACATTAATTAAACCGGGAAGAGATGGTGCTCAATTATAAAAGGGCACATTCCCTTGCAGAAGGCTATTGTAGAATCAGCTGTTTACCTAATGTACATGTCATAGGGGAGAATTTGCAGAACCAAATAGTCAGCACCCAGGGTGGGACATGACACCAGGACTGTATAGCCAAAAGCTGTACTGCTGTGTGTGCCTGTGTCTACTTTGGCTACTTTTAGTAAGTCATTCCTTAAAATGTTATCTTGCCTATCTATAAAGTGGTAATACTGGGCAAGTTACTGTGGCATCACTTTGGGGGTTTATATGCAGCATTTCAGAGCACTTCATAATGCGGCTCATCTATATACAGTATATATAAAATCCAACGTCCGTCCGTCTGTCTGTATGTCTGTCCGCTTATCACAAGAGAAATATTTAACGGATTTAGATTGGGTTTTTTTCTATAATTTGCTTGAACATTCTGGTTGATTTTGCGACTGCTCTCATTGCGCTAAGTATCATAGTTCGCATGTGGTACCGATTTATTGCCGCAAATCCAAGAGAGACGCAGTGGGCGGAGGGGAGGAGGGCAGGGCCCTCCTCACTCACGTGCCAGCTTCCGTTCGAGTCGGTCTACCTCTCGCCACGTGTTGCAGCATATCTTGCTTCTGCTTAACTAGTGATACCTGTTTGTTCAACAGACATTATCACCTACAGATTGTTAAGGAGTAACTTTTGATGTTTTTCAGAGAGAGATCAGAGCTCCATGTGTTTTAGAGGGTAGCTGCTGATTGCCAGAGATATCACGGCCACATGCTTTTCTCCTCACACGGGGGACACTCTCCCGTCAGACCTGAACACGTTCAGATATAGTGCCAACGTCCATTGCTTTTTAAAGTTTGTCTTGTTTCACTACTACGTTGGCGCTACCGCAGGGGACAACTAGTATTGTATACACTGCATGGAAAAAAATAAAATGCAACATTTTATGTAATGAAAAAAATTTAGTTATAGCTTGTGTTCTAGAACAGCAATATAATTGGTCAAAGCTCTTTAGGTGCACTTTTGTCCTTCAAGATCTAGGTGGAGCAATACCTGATCAGGTCACTTTTAAGAAGGTCTTATTTCAAAGCTTAATTTTCAGGCAGGCTGGCTGGCAAGTTATGTGTCAGCGTCACCACACATATTGGAGAGACCAACTCAGCTGTGTCCCAACCTGAGGCATGGTTTCACAAAACTGGCAGAACAGAGGACTGTCCAAGACCTGGCCAGCCTTGAGGACAAAAAAAATCATATCATGCTTGTCCATCTGAGACATCATTTCAGATCTGTAATGTGTAGTGCTGTTAAAACAAGAAGGGTCTGTCTTTAGACCTTTAGCTGCAGGCCCCTCTTTGGATCCTTTAGCCACAGGACCGTGGTAATGTCATTCAGGGGCCTGTGGCTAATTTTGATAGAAGGTCCACCTTCTGTTAGAAATGGAAGTGACGTTGATGTTCAGTACTCTTGAATGCTATTCATTTTTGATAGTTTTTTTTTTGCCTGATATTTTGTAAAAATTAGGGGGCTCCGCCCCCTGCTCGCTTCACTCATCCACCCCTGGGTTTGGTTAACTGGATATATAATTTAAAGAGATTGTTATTTTTATGGGAATTGTTACATACTGTTTTGATTCTATGTTGCATTGCTTCTCCGTGATCATAAATATACAACTGACCGAATTGTGGTTTCTTCAAAATTAAACTTGTTGTAGCTTTAATTGTTGCGGGACCACAGATTCTCATAGTGTATGGTCCATTATTGTGTAAATCTATGTTTTGAGCATTGGATGATGTCTGTAGTGTTTGTGGATTTCACTTTCACCAAACGACAAATCTTTTAATTCTCGCGGATACACCTCTTCATTGGGAGGCAACGCGAATTAAATGATCTACAAGTCTATGACTTGAACTTTAAAGCCTTACAATATCCACATACTTCTGACATATCACCTATGTCCATATTTTCAATCTCTTTTTGCTGTTCTGTTATCTCACCAAGTAATAATTTCCATTTTTGCGATCTTTACTTTCTTTTTTTCGATACTTTCGAATTTTATCACTTTCATATTCTTTAACTTGCTCTGCATGGGTATCACACCGTTTTTTTTTTTTTTGAGCCTTTCCAATTCCACTGCTTTTAAATCTCTAACCTGCTCTGCATGTGTATCACACCAACGTCTTTGAATGTCTTTATGAAATCTTTTATTTCTAACCCGGATTGGACCTACGAGGTTTTCAATTCCACTGGGTCCGGGCTGATTATCAGTTTCCTTAATTTCAGAATTTGCATAGATTATTATTGTTCTTTTTTGCATTCTTTTTTGCCTTCTTTTCTCTCCAACGCTTTTGGGTCTCTTTTTGACACGCTGCTCTTTCTTCTTCGCTTAGTAGTTGACGAACCATCTAAAACATATAAAATTTTTAAGAACAAGCGTGTCTGCCAATAGCATTCCAACAACTGAGAGGTTAGATGTCCGTGATCGTTTTAAAGTCTAGTCTCGCGGGACGTCAAAGTGTCTTTCCAAAAAGATCACATCTCAACCCAAGATTTCTTTATATAATAGAGAGAAAATGTGTGTATGCCATTATTTTTATATTGGGATGGCAGGTGAAACATCCAAACAGAGTAAAGCCAGGCTAGCAGATTAAATGACAGAGTTTAAAATTACTTACATGAGAAACACAGTTTGCTTCTTCTATCTACTGTAATATAAAAGGTGAATAGTACACTTTTACAAGGGGATGTTGGGTGAGGCTTGATCACGACTAGAAATGCAGCACAACACAAAGGAGAATCAATGGGTGGTTGACTACCTCCTGCTTTGTTGGCTTTTCTTCATAATCTAAAGTACAATAAACTGTCCACCTTCAACAAAGAGTATGAGTCAGATTTGACAATGTTCATGGTTACAACCTGTCAATGACTTACCACAATTCTGGAATTCAATCAGACCAAAAGGAACAAATTCTTGACTCACAACAGCAGAGATAATGATAGAGAGGCAGTGTGGATAACGGATGCAACAGCAAAAATCAACAACAGGGATCACTATTTGAAAAAAACAAAACAAAAATCTTTGCTTTCTTACATATAGGATTTCATGTTCCCTATATTGTATGTAACAGCATATGGAGAACAAGCTTCAGCAAGTCAGTGGTGTGATTATCTGGTTATCTTTAAAGCTCAAGCTCCAACCTTATCCATTAATTTAGTGAAGCCCATCTATACCTCTGTTTTCTGAACTGGTTTATTCCTTACAGTGTCACAGAATGCCTGAATGGCAGTATTAGCTTGTATGGTGTGAACCAGCAATGGAAGTAGAGTGCAGCAGAGGACACACTTACCAACACACCTATGCTTCCTCACATACCGAGAAATGCCAATAATTGTTATTTTGTTTTGATAAATAATGCAAAGTATCTTTCCTTAGTAAATATCATCATACATACTCTACATATATGCATATTGTGTTTGGAGGCATAGACAGGCTGGCATCCTGACCGGGTTAGATGACTCTTTATCTCAGAGGGAGGCCCTCATCATGGATGAAGACTGTCAGTGTACAGGCATCCCAACTGGGAAAAGGAATGTTGGCTACACAGATAATGGAAGGACTGAGGAAGATTGCTCCCCAGGGCTATGTGCCCCCCCCTCCATACACCAGGTGGCACCAGCCCTCTGTATGGACTATCATGTGTGCATGTGCAGGGCTGCCTGGGAGTCTTAGTCCTAATGAACAACCAGGCTAGATTCCTGGGGTTTGTTGGGGAAGCTGCAAGGAGAGTATATCACTATCACTATATCACTAAACTTCACCTGAGGAGCTAGAGTCAGGAGAGGAGGAGGATAATATTTAAGAAAAGAAGGTTTTTGTGGAGGTTAAAGAGCCTGTGAAAATGTATGGGGCTGAACAAAAATAAGTGTCTTTGAACCTGGTACATCTATTCTGTGTCTGGGCTCTGAGATGCACCCTACTGGCCACAATATATACATACACAAACACAAACAGATATCAAAGAACAGGTTAGCAGGTTTTGCTACTGATCCTTTCAGCTGGTTCAAGTGTGTGGCGTGTTCAACATTTAGCTCAATCTCCAATTTGCCATGCAAAGCTTGAAAAATGACTTCACTTTCCTGTGCTTTAATTACAGTGATCCCTCGCTATATCGCGCTTCGACTTTCACGGCTTCACTCCATCGCAGATTTTAAATGTAAGCATATCTAAATATATATCACGGATTTTTCGAAGGTTCGCGGATTTCTGCGGACAATGGGTCTTTTAATTTATGGTACATGGTTCCTCAGTTTGTTTGCCCAGTTGATTTCATACAAGGGACACTATTGGTGGATGGCTTAGAAGCTACCCAATCAGAGCATGTATTACGTATTAACTAAAACTCCTCAATGATATACGATATGCTTCCCGAGCAGTGCTTGATTGTTTGCTTTTCTCTATCTCTCTCACTCTCTCTGACATTCTCTGCGCCTGACGGAGGGGGTGTGAGCAGAGGGGCTGTTTGCACAGAGGCTGTTTGCCTAGAGCACAGGTGTCAAACTCCAGGCCTGGAGGGCCGCAGTGGGTGCAGGTTTTCTTTCTAATCCTTTTCCTAATCAGTGTCCAGTTTTCACTGCTTATAAACTTCTTTTCCCTCTATTTTAATAGCCCTGTTTTTAAGGATTAAGTCTTAAGTATTAAATGACAGCCAAACAGAAATGAGACATGAAATGAGCCAACAGATGACCAGCTAAATTGGGGCTTCAAACTCCAACCAGTTCCTTAATGAGAAGCTGATTCTTGCTGTTAATTAAACCCGTTATTCAATTCCATGTCTTGTTGCTGCTCTCTTTCTGCCACAGCAGACATTTCCAAAACTGTTGATATTCTGTTTTTTTCTAAGAACTCCTAAAATGTTTTGGTAACCTGAGGGATCAACCTTACTGAGACCTTCATCTTTATTTTCAGATTTTGTTTGATGGGTACAGGTGAGCTGGTCATGTCCTGCTTGTTTTATGTCTCACTACTGTCCGGCGGCTAATTAAGGAAAAAACAACTAAGGGGCCTGAGTCAAGCTAATTAAAGCTAAGGCTAAAGAAGTTAATTAGCATCAAAAACTGGTCACGAATTAAGAAGATGGTTAGAATGAAAACCTGCAGCCACTGCGGCCCTCCAGGACTGGAGTTCGACACCCCTGGCCTAGAGGATACGGACGTTCCTATAAAAAATGCCGCTTTATCGTGGTGCTTCGGCATACTTAAAAGCATAAAAGCACGTATTGATTTTTTGATTGTTTGCTTTTTCTCTCGCTCTCTCTCTCTGACATTCTCTGCTCCTGGCACGCATTCCTTTGAAGAGAAGATATATTTGCATTCTTTTAATTGTGAGAAAGAACTGTCATCTCTGTCTTGTCGTGGAGCACAGTTTAAACTTTTGACTAAAGGGTGTCATTTCATGTCTAGAGGGCTCTAATAATGTTAACAGTGTGGGAGAGTTTATAAGGGCTTAAAATATATAAAAATAACCATACAAACATATGGTTTCTACTTCGCAGATTTTCATCTATCGTGGGGGGTTCTGGAACGCAACCCCCGCGATCGAGGAGGGATTACTGTATACACTTGTGTGGCTCATTTTCTATTGTAAACAACAGCAGTGAAACCACTGGAACGTAAAATATGCAGTCAAACTGTTTAATATTATTTAATATTCAGATCTAAAATAGAATAGCAAATTGCACAAAAACGCATGTGCATTGGGCATAATAAGTTGGTAGGAACAATTAATGCAATGAAAAGTTATGGTACCATAACCTACCAGTATATATTTGTTGACATTCTGCAATGACAATATGAAATATTTTTGTTATATAATGACCAATGTGCACCAAAATCCTAGACCCTTATGATAAGACTGCACGATCTAAGGAGATGCTAATACGAGGACCAAAGCCGCCACTAAAAATGAACAGGAAGTGCATTTAGGACTCACAATGACTGTTGTGGAACTCTGGAACAAACTACTGAGGCATGTAGTTAGAGCAGAAACTTTGGCAACCTTTAAGAAGAATCTGGATGAGATTTTGGGACAGCACAGCTATTAGCTAAGCAAACGAGACTGATGGACTAAATGGTCTACCCTCTACCATTTTGGACATCTAATAAAATGTCTGCATAAGGCACAGGACTGGTCTCAATTGTCAGTAAAGTTAAGCAATCCATCAAGTGAAGAGCATCATAAAGATACGGAGAGCAGCGTGAGACAAAAGTAAGAGAGGTGGCCTGCTAATCCAGTGGTCAGACATGTGGCCCAGCTATGTGTCCAGTCAAGCTCAGTGGGGTACACACAATTTATGTTAGTCAGCATTGTCCTAAGGCAGCATTTCTCAACCTTTAAGTATTTGCGACCTGAGTTTTCATAACAGTTTTAATCGTGCCCCCCTAACGTTTTTTTGAAAGGAGCCCACTAATACCAATTTGTTCTTTTTTAATTAATGATACATCATAGATGCATATTTTATTATACCTACTTAACTTTTATCGACATTTATCTAACTCTATATTTATTTTTCTAGTATCAGAATGTAGTTTAAGTTAATTTGTTTTGGTTTCAATAGATGTATTTTTCATATTTTTGATTCTTGTTTTCTTTTTTTCACATCTTCGCGCTCTTCTTTTTGTTACTTCGCAACCCCCTAGGGGGGCCGGTTCCACAGTTTGAGAACCACTGCCCTAAGGTATGAAGCACATGGGCTCAATACAGGCCAACTCAAGGGTGCTGCCTGTCATGTAAAAAACAACCTACTTCATCAAAAATAAAAATCACAAAATTGGGCCAGCACAGTGCAGATGGGTCTTGGCAGTTATAAGAACATGGATACTCAAATCAGAAAACTGAATCCAGTCTCTTTACAAGAGGCTATTGGTGGCGTTTTAAAGAGATGCAGATCTTGATTTTGTTTTACCAGCCATTTCACCTCCCAGATTTGCTTTTTGAATACATCATTTGTTTGGCTCCATGTAAGCAGTTTTAAAATGGGGGACCTCAATTTTAATTAATGATCTTTGTGAAATATTTGTCACTTGGGCCTAAGCATATCCAATGCAAACTGTACAGGGATAGGAGCAAAACTAACCTGGAAGAGAGTAAATATACCCTCAGGGACCACCTTACCACACAACCCTGCTTAGATGTATCCTTAATAGAACTCGCAGATCAAAAGCAAACGCAGAAAGTTAGACTAACAATGGAGTCCAATTAACAGAGAATTAGGAAGCTACAAGCAATCTGAGAAAACTATACTACTTGGAAACATAAAAGCGAAGTGTAAAATAATTAGCTTGAAACTAAAAGATACCTAAACAGACTATTTTGGTTGTACTAGAAGTACATCATTTTAACATTACATTAACATATTTGGCCAACACTTTTATCCAGAGCAACTTACAACATTTGAGATACAATTGGTTAACTTTCTTTTTTTTTTTTTTTTTTTTTTTGCAGTTGGAATAAAGACAGATGAAGTGACTTGCTCAGGGGTCACACAGTGTCAGTGGTGGGATTTGAATCCACAACCTCAGGGTTTGAAGTCCAAAACCTTAACAGTTAGACTGCAGATCCTGTGATATTGATTAATCCTAACGGTATAACTAAGCTAACTGAAGTAGCGTGTGTGTGATGCATCAGTGGTTTAGCAAAATTGTCAGCAGACAAGAAAATTTGCAGAACAGGACTCACAAAAGCCATCAAAAGCTCAGAAGTAGTCCATCATTTTAAGGAGAAGTCTACACATTGGCATTGAACACAGCAGGTTCACTGCTCCATGTTCACCTTGTGATTTAGTAGCACGTCTTAAAAACTAATCAGGTTCAGCTTATGCCAGGAGCTCCCAACAGCGGCTTATCAGATTTTCAAGAAGTGTTCTCTGTAACCTCGAGTAAGAGCAGCAGTAAAAAGAAATGCATTGTCAATTTAATTTGAAATGGATAAATTTGCCATTTATACTCATCAATCTCCACTCAATAGCCCATAATGACAAAGTGAAAAACCATTTTTTAGAAATGTTTGAAAATTGATTAGAAATGAAAAACTAAAATGTCTTATGTCTGTACGTATTTAGACTCTGGCACTTCAAATTGTGCTAAAGTGTATCCTGTTTGTTCTAATTCTACTTGAGAACTTGATCAGAGTCCACCTGTGGCAAACTGAATTGACTGGACATCATTTAGTAAGGTGCACAGCTGTGTATGTGAGGTCCCACAATTCACATTGCCTGTTGTGACAAAAACCAAGCTATGAAGTCCAAGGAACTCTTTAAAGACCTCTGCGATCAACCTGGGTGAGGCATAGATCAGGACAAGGATATAAAACCATTTCTAAAGCTTTGAGTGTTTCCAGTAGTACAGTGGTCTCTATAATTGTGAAATGGAAGAACTTTGTAACTACCAGGACCCTTCCTGAGTAACCTTAGAAGAAGGACCTTGGTCAATAAGGTGACCAACAACCAAATTTGTGACTCTAACAGAGCTTCAGAAGTCCTCTGCTGGGATAAGAGAACCTTTTGGAAGGGTGACCATCTCAGCAGCACACCATCAATCAGGTGTTTAAGGTGGAGTGGCAAGATGAAAGCACCTCTTGAATTAAAGGCATATGACTTTGAGAGCCTGAAGAAAAACATCCTGTGGTCTGATGAGACAAAAATCTTCGGGCCGAACTCTAAGCATCATGCCTAACAATGACCAGTCATTGCTCACCATCTGCCTAATACAATCCCTACAGTGTAGCATGGTTGTGGCAGGATCATGCAATATAGTTGCTTCTCAGCAGAAGAGATGGGGAGACCTGGTCAGAATGAATGCAGCCAAATACAGAGAGGTCCTTGAAGAAAACCTGCTCCAGAGTACAAGTGACCTCAGACTGGGGTGATGCTTCACGATTCAGCACAATGACCTGAAACATGGCTAAGTCAATGCTGGAGTTGCTTTGGAACACGTCTGTGACTGTCCGTGAGTGGCACAGCCAAAGCTCAGACTTAAACTCAAAAGAACATGTGTGGAGAGACCTGAGGATGACAGTTTACAGGCATTTCCCATCCAATCTAATGGAGCTTTAGGGGATCTGCCGTGAGGAATAGGATAAACTGCTTAAATCCACATGTGCAAAGCTTCTAGAGACTTACCCAAGATAACCCAAAGCTGTAACTGCTGCCAAAGGGGCTTCTATAAAGTACCGAGTTAAGAATCTGAACACTTATGTGAGTGAGAGATTTCAGTTTTTGATTTTTATTAAATTTGCAAACCTTTCTGAAAACATTTTCACTTTGTAAATATAATTTAGTGTACTATTTTCTTCCCTAAGAAACAGAACATCTCCTGGTCTATTTGTGTACCTTAAAACAACACTGAGACTGCAACCTCATAACAGGCAAAAAATGATGTAGTCAGCTGATGAAAGTAAACAAATGGCAACTGATGCCAGTACTGGGCAGGGAAGGGGTTAAGTGTGAAAAATTGTTAAAACATTTTTAAGCGATGGGTGGCATGGTGGTGCAGTGGGTAGCGCTGCTGCCTCGCAGTTAGGAGACCCGGGTCCTCCCTGCATGGAGGTTTGCATGTTCTCCCCGTGTCCACGTGGGTTTCCTCCGGGTACTCTGGTGTCCTCCCACAGTCCAAAGACATGCAGGTTTGGTTCATCGGTGATTCTAAATTGTCCCTATTGTGTGTGTGTGTGTGTGTGTGTGTGCGTGCCCTGTGGTGGGCTGGCACCCTGCCCGGGATTTGTTTCCTGCCTTGCGCCCTGTGTTGGCTGGGATTGGCTCCAGCAGACCCCTGTGACCCTGTAGTTAGGATATAGCGGGTTGGATAATGGATGGATGGATTTTTAAGTGATATACCTTGTTTGTTTGTTTTTATTTTTCCTTGCATGTTGGTTTAAAAAAAAACCAAAAAAATGCACACACACACCCCTCTGATCCCCAGCACCACCATTAACCAAATTATGCCAGATTTTAGCTGATTTTAGCAACATCTGGTGGTGAGCACTAGAATTACTACAAGTACCTGTTGTACAACAACTTTGCAAGACTCATAATATTAAACATTATGGGAAAAAGTAACATTTTTTGAACAACTCTCTGCTGTCAATAGTCAGATTTCTTCACATGGACATTCAGTAACTGAAAGTCACTAGAAGAACAACAAAAACAAAGAAAAACAATCTTCTGCAAAAGTAAAAAGTGCCACCAATAATTGGAGAGTATGCATCCCAATATTCTTTTGTTGATGACGAAAACCTGCAGTCTAAGCGGTCCATCATGGACTTAGTAGAGCAGGGGTGTCGAACTCCAGGCCTGGAGGGCTGCAGTGGCTGCAGGTTTTCATTCTAACCCTTTTCCTAATCAGTTACCAGTTTTCACTGCTAATTAACTTCTTTTCCCTTCATTTTAATAACCCTGTTTTTAAGGATTCGGTCCTCTGAATTGATTCCTTTCTTCATTAAATGGCAGCCAAACAGAAATGAGGCATGAAACGAGCCAACAAATGACCAGCTAAATCAGAGCATCAGACGCCAACCAGTTTCACAATGAGAAGCAGATTCTTGCTGTTAATTAAACTCGTTATTTAATTCCATGGCTTGTTGGTGCTGTCATTCTGCCACAGCAGACATTTCCAGAACTGTTGATTTTTCTGTTTTTTCTAAGACCACCCTCACAAAGTTTTGGTGAGCTGAGAGATCAGCCTAACTGAGACCTCCATCTTTCATTATTTTCACATATTTTGTGATGGGCACAGGTGAGCTGGTCATATGGATTCTTGTTTTGTGTCTCGTTATTGTTTGGCTGCTAATTAAGAAAAAGGAAGGAACTAAGGGATCTGAGTCAAGGTAATTCAAATTAAGGCAAAAGAAGGTAAGTAGCAGCAAAAACTGGTCACAAATAAAGAAGATGGTTAGAATGAAAACCTGTAGCCACTGCGGCCCTCCAGGACCGGAGTTCGACACCCATGGAGTAGAGCTTCCCTGATGCTGATCCGTCACCCCATTCTGAGTTCACTTCTGACAGACCCTTTTAATTTAGTCATAATAAAAATGAACGTACCTGACAAATCCATCTTTAGCTTTAAAGTTGAAAGTGAATATTTCAGTCACAAACACGTTCATCATGATCTCTAACTGACTTAAAGGTGCAAACCATTTCACCAGTGCAAAAAAAAAAAACACTTTTATGAAACAATGGCTCATTTGAAATACGTTGTTTTATCTCTGGTACCCCTCCTAACTGGAGTGATTGCAACTTTTTACGCACAGTGCAGGTTAAGTGCTTAGCCACCAGGAAACTTCTGCTCTATTCACTAAACATCTCTAGAAAGAAAAAAAATAAAACACACACACATTTTTTTCCTCACTAAAGTGTTTTTGTCCACTCCCAAGCACACAGAAAAGCAGACAAAACCAAAATGTTCCAAACTGCTACTTAAATGTGATTGCTTGGCACTGAAATGCCAAAATCCATTTATTTCTCTATCTTATCTAACTATACAGTCGCACTGCTTTCCACCCCACACGGCGCCCCGTTTCCTGTTCCAACAACAGGAAGTCAACGATCAGAAATGCACTCATCTCCTCTTATTGCTCAAAAGGACGCCTTCAGCAAGACGCATGTTTAGGTTTGCATTTTAAATCCAGCATATAAAAAGTACTTTGCTGTGGACCCTGCTGACATGTTTGACTTTATAATAAACCTGCCCAAAGCAGTAAACTCCACTGACTTGGTGCCTCTGCACAAAATATTAAAAGGGCAGCATTAATTAAGCAACAATACCCAGTGCTCTTTGCAATCCTGTGGCCAAGTCAAGAGAGCGTTTGAATTTAATGGCCACTGCTGCATATTTAATTTTCCTACTTGTTTCACTAACAGCAATGACAATTTCAACAACAGCAAGAACACTACTGTACCATCAAAATCGTTAAAAATGAGAAGTGAAATGAGGTCGTCATTACCTGGGGTGTTTTCTTCCTATGCTTTCTATACTGTTTAAGAGCACGCAGGAAGCTGTGGTGTTTCTGGGTAACTAAACTGAAAGCTAGCACAGGAACTTTTTTCTAGCCAATTGCATAGCGCTTACGGGGGGACAAAAACACCCATGTTTGCAGGTTGAAGTCGCTGTCCTCAGCAGTCCTCCTGATGATTTTGAAAGTGGCATTTCAGAACTCTGTTCTTAAAATCTACCCAAAGCTGCCTTTGTCCTTGTCACGTGTGCCATTACTGCTTCTCTGACCTTACTGAACCGCTTCATGCTTCATCTACAGACAGTCAATGCTGTCTTGTTCTTCTTCTTCTGGGGGCCTGTGGCTTTGAGAGCTCTCACTACAAGTGGCACTGTGCACAGTTAAGTTAGCTTGCTCTAGCAGCGCACTCCTTTTAGTCTAAGGTTTCATTATCTTGTGACTACACTGCAATAAAACAGCTGAACACAGAAAACATGTAAATCCTAATCAAAACTGAAATTTAGAAACATACCGAGCAGTCACCTTCTGTAGTGGGACATACAGTGGCTGTGCATCAGCGGACCTCTTAATTTCACTCCTGGTGGCCTGCTGACTTCTGTTCTAACCAAAGATGTCAAAGGTTCCATTTTCTCTTCAAATTAAAATCCTTCATTATGATGATCGTGTTTCCTCATCATTTCATCAATTCAAACACATCACAGGCAAGTCCCTTATGTTCATTTTATGCCTCGTTATTTTTTCTCTTTTTAGATGAACTCCTACTGTTAATTAAATAGAAGAACATTAAAAAAGACCAGAAGGACACAAATACTATTCCATAATATGTGGCTCTGTTACAAATTGCCAATTCACTGAACCAGCATGGTTTCTGGATGTTGGAGGAAACCAGAGAACAGAGCAGGACAAGACCGGAGCAGGCTCGACACCTAGTAAAATGCCAGACCAGTCTAGTAGCTCAGATCAACTTAATTGTAGCATACTAAATATATAAGGAAGGAAAGAAGGAAAGTGGAAAGAAATAATAAGGCAGCAATATACCAAGGAAAACCCCCTTTCTGAGACAGCAACAACAACAGCACGTATTTCTATAGCACATTTTCATACAAATTATGCAGCTCAAAGTGCTTTACATGTTGAAGAAAGAAAAGAAAGACAAAATAAATAAAAATTAGAATAAGGGAAAACTAATTAACATAGAAATAAAAGTAAGGTCCGATGGCCAGGGAAGACAGAAAAAACAAAAAAAAAACTCCAGACGGCTGGAGAAAAAAATAAAATCTGCAGGGTTTTCAGGCCACGAGACCACCCAGCCCCATCTAGGCATTCTACCTAACATAAATGACCTCAATCAGTCCTCATGGTATTCAGGGTTCTCATGGAAGAACGTGATGATGACGGTCATGTAGACCTCTGGCCTTTAATCCATCAATGTAGGGACATCATGGTGCTTTGATCAGGTGGTGGTGGCACAGTTTGCCACCCCAGAAAACCGGAAAAAGAACAGAAGAGAAAGTAGGGGTTAGTACAGAGACAGCCTAAACACAGTGAAGCTAACTTCCTCAATATAGTGGCCTGCTCCTCACCAGATAATTTCTTCTCCTGACTCCATGCTCATTGGACTGAAGAAGCAGAAGCCCTTATAAAGAGACCTTCTGAAGCACTTCAAGTGCCATTTGAGCCCTCTGGTAAGCATCTCTTGTCAGCCCTTTTCTTAAACTCATACAAAGGCTACATTTCCAAGGAACCTCAGTTACTGTAGTTATTTATTGATTGCTGCTATGTACTTGCAGCATGAGGGGTTCCCATTTTTTTTTTTAAATTCCAATCTGGGTAATAAAATCTGATCCAAGCTGTGTCCTACCATTGAGATTAGACTGCTATTCTGTTCACTGTCACGACTTGCAACCTCCACACAGACAGCATTTTAATGTGGAAAGGCTTTTGGGGACACCTCCATAAAACATCAAAACATCTTTTACCAAATGTGGAGTGACCCACAGTATAATGTTTAATTCTGTCTCACTACTTTAATTTGCCTATGCTTAACAACTACCAACCTTTGGGGACATGCAGGTCACAGATGTAATGCACTTACATCCAGGATTATGGTCCACTAGTAGCTTCTGTCAGTTGTAGTACTGAATGAAAATGTACTGATAAAAAAAATTATGAACAATGACCTGAAGAAAAACACATGGTCAATAACAGGTAGAGGTCAAATACTAGAAGACAGAAAGTCTATAAAACCAAATCCAGCCATCCATCCAGCTATATCCTAACTACAGGGTCACGGGGGTCTGCTGGAGCCAATCCCAGCCAACAAAGGGCACAAATCCCAGGCAAGGTGCCAGCCCACAAATCCCAGGCAAGGTGCCAGCCCACCACAGGGCACACACACACTAGGAACAATGTAGAATCGCCAATGCACCTAACCTGCATGTCTTTGGACTGTGGGAGGAAACCGGAGTACCTGGAGGAAACCCACACAGACACGGGGAGAACATGCAAACTCCACGCAGGGAGTACCCGGGAAACGAACCCGGGTCTCCTAACTGCGAGGCAGCAGTGCTACCCACTGCGCCACCGTGCCGCCCCAAAACCAAATCACTAACCAAAAATTAAAGTCAAAAGTACAGAGCTAGTTTCTATAGCCAGGAGTAATAAAAAACACAAGTAAAAAAACACAAAGTAAAAAAAAAACTATATAATCAATCTCAGATAAGCAGGGAGTGCACGCAGTGTCCTTTGCATGGTCACGTCAATGACGTCATCAGTCACACACTCCCAGCGCATCAGGGAAGAGATTGCCACAGCAGCAACTATCCCCCAAAACAGGGGAGAAAATGTCAGTAAATAATTATATGATTGCAAAATAAGATGCACCATTGAATTCATTGAATCTGAAAACATCTAACAAGAAGTCAAAATGAACTGTATCTAAGGCAGGAGATGCAAAAAAATTTAAGATAAGGTGCCACTCATGACAAGTTCCTTCAAACTTCACCAGGGTATGACTGTTACTGTAGCCTTTCTATTGGGAGTGTTCTCTCTCTCCCTCACCTGACTGATCCAGCGGAGAATGGAACTCACCTCTCAGCTCCCTTTGGTTAAAACAGAGCAAATGTGCAGCCAGGAAAGCAGGCTTTAATAAAACACTCTTTAAGCATTATTCAAATAGATACAGTAGTGCTATAAACAAAAGCAAAATAAAGCATGAACTCAATACAGCCTGGCACTGCTAGATGTTTAGTCTTTCCAGCCGGCCCATTTCTTGCATTGCTTGAAGTGTTTGCAGTAACTCTGACCATTCTTGGAATCTTCTTCCTTGTAATGTGGATTAAAAGTTGTTTTATTTTTAGTTTATTAAAGAAGACTTATAATATTGAATCTGAGTATTTTAATAATGTAAGATGTAGCTTTTACATGAATAGACTGTGTGACCAAGATTGTAATTATAGTTTACCAGTAATGGCACACTGCACGATAACGTGCAGTGAGTACACTTGACTTGAGCATTCATAGCTTTCATCCTCTTTTTCTGTACATTTAGCATTCGTTTGCTCAGAGGTTGATGTGCTTGGTGCTTCCTGAGCAGCTCTTCTTTTCTCCAGCCTAGTGGCCCGCTGCTTTTCTTCTTTTGTCGGCATATTTTCACGTTAAAACTGATTACCGGTAAGTTAGTTTTTGTGTTGCAATTACTTAGTACGTTTTTCTTAATTTTTCACTTAAGTGCCACAATCTGCCTCAAGAATGATTAAAGATATGAAGAGGTAGGGGAAGTGACAGCGAAGGTGGTAGGGAATGAGAACGATGCACGTATGCATGCACCGCATGGCCGGGAGGCCGCCCTGCTGCATGCTGCCGAGGGTTGATTCTACAATAAAATAAAAATAAAAAGAGTAATAAAAATCATCATCCCCGGAAGCGGATACTAGACGTCATGTAGTATATGTGTACCAAATTTCAAGTCAATAGGTGAAACGGTTTGCAAGCTACAGGTGATTTAAAATCCTGGCCAGACAAACGAACAGCCACGGTAGCATATTATACAGTATAAGAAGATTGCTTTAAACTGTTTGCACTTAACTAACGTTTAGTATAACGATTTAGTGAAAAAGCTAGTACAGGCACATAACAATTACCTGGCAGGCAATGGCATTGTACTGTCAGGAGATGTAACATGACACATGTTTGATGGCTAATCTTGAAACTGCTTTAGAGAAGGGGTCTGCTAGATCTGTTCTGTTTTTAAACTAATTGAAAGGAGTCAAAAGGAATAAACACTGTATCTAGGTAGAAAAATACTATAAAATATATATGCAAGTTATACGAGAATTAAGGGAAGTATGCAAATAATCACTTAAAGTTAAGAAGAAATATGTTTAAGCTGAGGAAAACTAACTAGCGTGTATATGCTTGTAAGAAGATGAGAAATGCAGGTTTTTGGGGATTTCTTGTTTAATGTGTCTCTCAAAATTACCTTAAAAATAACTTCAGGTTGACGGGTATCAAAGATCACAGGTAAATAATATGTTGTCCCAATTTTACTTAGTGAAAATAGCTATCAAGTCATGTTACAAAAGAAAATATAGCTACGGAGAGAGATGTAGATACACCTACTAAGAAAGGCAAATGGGAGGCAGATGAAAAATGCAACAGGGGTATGAGGGTGAAAGAAGTGCTGAAGCCACACTGAACCATCATGGTTATGAAAATGTAGTGCCGCCCAATGTTATGGTGGCACATACTTTCAAAGAAAGCACTACCAGGCTCTAACGGGGAGCCTCTTTAACCCGCTACCGCAAATAACATACCTGAGGGATGAGCCTAGCAAATGAGGACACGCATGCAAAGCTATTAAGCAGGACTCTTGCCACTTGTTTTGACTGAGGCCATCTTCGGGGGAAACGTCACATATCTTCCTAGATTTGGTCGAGCAAAAGCTTTTTTGGTCTTCTGCATGGCTGCTTGGCAGGCAGGCTCAATCGTAAAGCCGACTTGCCCGCTTTGTTGTCATCGCTGCATTTGACATGGCCGTACCACTGAAGGCACACATGGTGCATCTTCTTGTCAATCTCTTGTCATGATTTTATGAACGTCAACTCTAGTTAGGCCCACTGCAGCATTCATATATCCATGACATATACAGTTAGGTCCATATATTTGGACAGAGACAACTTTTTTCTAATTTTGGTTCTGTACATTACCACAATGAATTTTAAATGAAACAACTCAGATGCAGTTGAAGTGCAGACTTTCAGCTTTAATTCAGTGGGGTGAACAAAAAGATTGCATAAAAATGTGAGGCAACTAAAGCATTTTTTTAACACAATCCCTTCATTTCAGGGCCTCAAAAGTAACTGGAGAATTGACTCAAAGGCTATTTCATGGGCAGGTGTGGGCAAGTCCGTTGTTATGTCATTATCAATGAAACAGATAAAAGGCCTGGAGTTGATTTGAGGTGTGGTGCTTGCATGTGGAAGATTTTGCTGTGAACAGACAACATGTGGTCAAATGAGCTCTCTTTGCAGGTGAAAGAAGCCATCCTTAAGCTGCGAAAACAGAAAAAACCCATCTGAGAAATTGCTACAATATTACGAGTGGCAAAATCTACAGTTTGGTTCATCCTGAGAAAGAAAGCAAGCACTGGTGAACTCAGCAACGCAAAAAGACCTGGACATCCACGGAAGACAACAGTGGTGGATGATCGCAGAATCATTTCCATGGTGAAGAGAAACCCCTTCACAACAACCAACCAAGTGAACAACACTCTCCAGGGGGTAGGCGTATCGATATCCAAGGATACCATAAAGAGAAGACTGCATGAAAGTAAATACAGAGGGTGCACTGCAAGGTGCAAGTCACTCATAAGCCTCAAGAATAGAAAGGCTAGATTGGACTTTGCTAAAGAACATCTAAAAAAGCCAGCACAGTTCTGGAAAAATATTCTTTGGACAGATGAAACCAAGATCAACCTCTACCAGAATGATGGCAAGAAAAAATTATGGAGAAGGTGTGGAACAGCTCATTATCCAAAGCATACCACATCATCTGTTAAACACGGTGGAGGCAGTGTGATGGCTTGGGCGTGCATGGCTGCCAGTGGCACTGGGACACTAGTGTTTATTGATGATGTGACACAGGACAGAAGCAGCCGAATGAATTCTGAGGTGTTCAGAGGCATACTGTCTGCTCAAATCCAGCTAAACGCAGTCAAATTGATTGGGCGGCGTTTCATGATACAGATGGACAATGACCCAAAACATACAGCCAAAGCAACCCAGGAGTTTATTAAAGCAAAGAAGTGGAAACTTCTTGAATGGCCAAGTCAGCCACCTGATCTTAACCCAATTGAGCATGCATTTCACTTGTTGAAGACTAAACTTCGGACAGAAAGGTCCACAAACAAACAGCAACTGAAAGCTGCTGCAGTAAAGGCCTGGCAGAGCATTAAAAAGGAGGAAACCCAGCATCTGGTGATGTCCATGAGTTCAAGACTTCAGGCTGTCATTGCCAGCAAAGGGGTTTCAACCAAGTATTAGAAATAAACATTTTATTTCCAGTTATTTAATTTGCCCAATTACTATTGAGTCCCTGAAATAAAGGGATTGTGTTAAAAAATTTTTTAGTTCATTCACATTTTTATGCAATCTTTTTGTTCAACCCACTGAATTAAAACTGAAAGTCTGCACTTCAACTGCATCTGAGTTGTTTCATTTAAAATTAATTGTGGTAATGTACAGAACCAAAATTAGAAAAAAGTTGTCTCTGTCCAAATATTTATGGGCCTAACTGTAGCACTTGCTTGGTGTAGGTTGGCCAACAGTCGGCCCCATACAATGCCACAGGGCAGACGACTGCTTTATAGATCTTTGTTTTGAGGTAGATTGGAATCTTGCGATCACAGAGTACCCCAGAAACCTATCACCATTTCAGCCAAGCCGCGTTGGTTTGGGCTTCGGCGTCTGGCAGTATATTGCCGTCTGTGCAGATGAGCGATCCAAGGTATTTAAATTTTGTGACCTTCTGGAATTCCTGGCCATCAATATGAATAATGCCATTGGTCTGCATACTGCATTCCATGTATTTCATTTCCTTGATGTCCAATTGGAGGTAATTTTCTTCGAGTCTCATTTTCCACTACTGTGCGAGGTTTTCAAGGGCCTGTCAGGTTTCATCCGTGAGCGCGACATCATTAGCGTATAGAAGTATCCATGGGCGGAATGTCTGGAGGTCTGCTGTGGCCGTGTCCATACATAAAATGAAGAGCATTGGCGAGAGCGCCGATCCTTGGTGGATGCCAACATTGATACTGAAAGGCAGTGAAATGCCAACTGGACATAGTCCTTTTTATTAAAACCATCAAAAAATGGAACATTCAAAAAAGTCCAGTGCTCTCTTCAATAAATGAATAATCCATAAAAACAGTGACCGACCACGAGTTTAAAATCCTTATTAAAACAAGATTAAAACTAATAGCCTTCGGGTCTTTCATATTCTGTCAGATGAGCCCAGCACCATTCTATTTTCATATCCCCAGCTCACCCATTGCTCACTCAGCTGGCGGAGACGCAAGCCGCCATGGTCCTCATGACCTGACCCCTATCTTAGATGCCTTCAAGTGACGCCGACCAGGCTGCTCGAGATCGGTTGTCCTCTTATTTTCCTTCTTGCACCGCTGGAGTACCTCAGATCACTGGGATAGTACACCATCTCGTCCGTTCCCACTCCTCAACAATCAATTAGTGGGGAAGATCCAACCCTAGAGTGCCGATCCCTTGTAGGCCTACAACAGCGATGCCTCGCACCCACACTGCCTGGCCTGTCCTGCCTCTCTCCACAAGGCTGTTCTCACGGCTCTCTCTCTCTCTCTCTTTTTTTTTTCTTACTCTCCTCCTACCAAATTCCTCTTAAATACCTCTGTGGGCGCAGCATCACAATCGTGCACTGCAAAAAGCCAATAAAGCAATTGAGATGGGCCGCATCCTCACGTGTGAGTGCATCTCACCTCAATTACCTCACCAACCTTCCCCACACCCACAGAGATTAGGCTGCCCATTCAATTATTTATTTAAAAACTGAGTGGGTGTTTAGCTGCGGACCCACTTTACCACATAATGGATAAGAAGAATGGACACACTGGATTCCATTGACATCTCTCCTGGTTATTCTAAAGCAAAGATTGTTTTCACAGACACAAATCTGAATCAGTCAGGTTGCATCTTTTTTCCAATTTTGACTTTTAGTATATAGTGCCTCTGCAAATAAATTTAAGTAATGATTAAAGTTAGAATATTTCCTAACTGAATCCTGTCTTTTTTTTATATCACCTGTCCCAGTGTGCTTGTTCAAATCATTTGTAATTTCTTTAATTCTAATAAAGGTAGTGATCTGGCATTGTGGGACTATATCTTGCATGTTCTGTTCAGGAATGAGCTGCGCTTGTTCTGTTAGATTTTGTGAAGTCCTTTCAGGGGTAACCATGAAGTAGCCAGCTTGTGACCCATGCTAAGGTTTTGAAGCCAAGGTTGCCAGCCTCGGCCACGTTTGATTTGTGTGTTTGAGATATGAGTGATTAGTGAATGTAACATAGGTAAGTATTATGGGGTGTACATGTAAATCAAGGCTAAACAGTTGGGTACATTTACATAATTCTCATTTCTTCTATTTCTGGTCAGCTCTTTTATTGATCTTACAAAGCTCTCTCCAAAGTTCATCAATCTAAAATCATGTTTCCACATGATCATGAAGGCAGCCTTTATGGTCTACATCCCTATTCCTCTACAAATATACACTTTTGTGTAATAGTTTGGTGCTCAAAAAGACTTTAGCTTATTTCCTTCAGGATTGTAGACATCAGCCATTCTTAAATATTCTCCTGCTGTTCATTCTTTATTAGAACCTGAATTTATGGCTGGCATGGTGAACATCAGGATTACCAGCTCATGTATATTTCAGTGCTGTGGATTACTTTTTTCTGCTCATCACAACACTTTTGCCACTTTTTTCAAAGTTTGAGTGCCATATAAATGAAAAAGTTCCTGTGCAATTGAAGGGGAAACGCTTACTCTGTCCTTTGAAGTCGATCTTGTAAAATGTCCTTTTCAAGTCACAGCAAGTTTTAGCAGTGGTGAAGTATCTAAGGTGACATGTGAAAGTCTGGTCCTGACACAAAGGTCAGAGCTGCACACATTTAGGGGAATCAGCAGATGTCCATCTGTATTGAGCACCTTGAGGTTGGTGGCTCTGATGCCTTGGAGATGGTGATCACCTCCACACTCACCCCCAGAAAGAGTAAAGATTTAGTTATTAGGGGAGGTAACAGACTAATTTGTATCAAACATACAGTGGCTGGGACAGAAAGATGATCTTCCAGTGCACAGAATAATCAGAGATGTTGATAAGCCAGAGCTGTCATTGTCCTCATCTTAACAAATGGCAGTTGCTAAAGCATGGTGACAGAGCTGAATAGGTGGTCTTCCCTGAGGTTGTGCCTATAGATAGATACTTTATTAATCCCAAGGGGAAATTCACATAATCCAGCAGCAGCATACTGATAAAGAACAATATTAAATTAAAAATGCAGGTAAAACAGACAAAAACTTTGCAGTTTGTATGCCAAATGTGCATCCTGGTAAGCCTAAGGACATCAGAAGGCTTAATATGTGGCCTAAATCTTGACACGTTTGTAGGTCCCTGGAGCGAATTTTGGAACATATGGGACCTGTGAAGCAAGAATGTGTTACATTTATACTCGGAGGAGCAATGACGGGAAGCCATACTTCTAGATTCCTTGGGTTAAATTGTTCTCACAAAATTTTGGGGGACTAGGTGTTTAGGGCTGGGTACATTTTTTTTTTCTTTTTTAAATTACGTTTTCCACTCTGAGTGCTGGTATCCATCTATATATATATATATAATTCACTAAGGCAAGACACCCATGGAAAGCACGCCGGAAGGGGCGTGGATTCACTAAGCCGCCGACAAGTAAGACACCTATGGCGCACGCAGGAAGGAGCCATGCCCACCAACTCCAAGACCATTGGATACGACGACAACTCACAGAGCCACGGCCACCAACTCGGACGCGACAACACAGAAAAAACGGCGTCATTTATATTCGTCTGTCGTAGAGGCCACATGCACCTCCGAGCCACGTTGACTGTTGATAGAGGCATATTTCTCGCGGAGGTGAATCGCCATATGCAGCGTGTAAAATGGTTTGCGAGGGGTATCCCATGGGATCCTTAAAACAATCCTTTACAACTGAGGTTAAAACACAATGAAGTAAGCAGTCTTTAAAAACCGAGTTTTCGGTTACGACGCACGACCGCATGCACCATAGAAAACTGTTTTTCACGCTACATACAGCAATTCGCATTTGTGACAAACATGTGTCTTCTTAGATGCTCCTACAGGAACACGGAAGACGTGAGTCACAGGTGCATCTGGACTGTGCAAAGACGACAACGACTCAAGTGACGAGTTGGAGGTGGGCACATGAGCAAGCAGTGCATACTGAACAAGAAATCAGCAGACTAGCATGACGGAGGGAGCAGAATGGACGTCCTTCTCCTCTCCTCCTGTTTCACCCTCTGCGCCTCAGCGCCGTCCACCCCCATCCCTCCGTCTGGGAGGAGAAGGCGCGATGGCGGTCTGCCAGTTTTCAGTCACGGACAATTGTGTGTTGTTTCATTCCGTGCATTGTTATAATGTTGCTTTTCTTGCTGATTTATTACATTACCGATTTTTCAAATGTTAATTTTCTCCCTGTGCTTAAAAATCATTAAAAAACCGTCCTGATTATGCGCCGTATGGTATGCCGCGGGTTGGCTAGTAGTTAATATTAGTTTCCCAAACCCAAATCCTCATTCCACTGTAATCTAAGTACTAATGAGGTCGGTGGTGTTCCTATGTCTGCACTTCTTCATTTGCAACATATTGAAAATACCTGAAAACCATCTGCCTTGCTGCATTTCTTCCTCCATCACTTCCAGAATGCCAACTTTGCTCACATCATGCTTCACTTTTTCAATGTTGTTACTAACATCGACAATGCTGGGATCTTTTTTATCATAGGCAAGAACAGTAAAGAAAATTCTTGTACACTTAATATGCCAAATAGAAGTAATGGATGTAATATTCTCAAACCCATTCCGGGCCATGGGAAGCCTCAGCCTATCACAATAGCAATGCATTTAGGACAGAAACCAGCCCTGGATTGTGAGCCAGACCATCACAATGAAGGAAAGGACTATGATCCTAAAGGCTATTTTTTTTTTTTTTTTTGGGGCATTTATTTTAGAGTTATTACCATTTCTTCCATCACTTTTTTTAATCCTGCTTCCCATTCAATTTTTCAGGTCACACTGAAAATTGTCATCACCCCAAGCTACTGGCGCCTCACCTGCAGCCTAGTGCACTTACATTATCACACACCAAATGGGACAAAACTGTGTTAACCAAACCCAGATCAAACAACTAAAGTGAGCTTTTAAAATATCAAACCCACAGCAACGGTCCAGACTACTCACCTGAAGTTAGCAAGATGACACAGGTAGAAGCTAATCACTCATCATGATGCCACAGTTTCCCCGTAACAAACATGCATGGAAGAAACCACAAAATGTCAAGGACCTTTTGGAAAAAAATGGAGTGGATATAAAAAAAAAAAAAAAAACGGGACCAGTGCTCCATCTGGTGGTCTTAGTGCTAGTGCAAAAATAACATTTTGATTTTAATGACATATATGAAGAAAGATACTTTGTACAGTATATAAATACATATACACACACTAGCAGCAGCACTCAGAAATTGCCCGGGTAAGTAATGTTGAGGCAGAGCTATCTAACTTGTGTTAAGTGGTGTTGTACCCTCCCAGAGACAAAGCAGATACTGTATTTATTTCAGGGCTGTAAAACCAGAATAGGCACGGCTATAAAAACAACCCCCAAGGGAGAAAATTTTTTTGGGTTCCAATGTAGTCTGGCATCTCTTCCTGACAAAGTGGGACATGTGTGCCACATTTTGTTGAGACTGGACAGAAACCAACCCTGGACGGGGAGCCAGATCATCACAACCAGCAGGTTGCACTGGTGTGCAAACTATAGCACATAAAGAACAAACACACACACACTGAGCTTTATATATTTTACATTTACAATAGCCCATGTACACGGCATTGCCCAGAAATATTTATAGAACGGGTTAAGGAAAGAAAGCAAAGGTTTATGCTTTTTTTTTTTTTTTTAAATGGTGACCCTGTTGTTGTTGCTAGCTATTCCATCCATTATTCACACTGCCTCTGTATTAATGTCTTTGCTCTTGTGGGTCAAGAATTTGTTCTTTTAGGTTTGATTGGATTCCAAAATTGCAGTAAGTCCTTGCAGGGCTGTATCCATGAACACTGTCATGTCTATTTCATGCTTTGTTGAAGGTGGAGCAGATTGTAGTAGTTAAATTATGAAGAAAAGCCGACAAAGCAGGAGCTAGTCAACCACCCTTCACTTCTCCTTTGTTTTGTGCTGCATTTCCACTCTCAGTCAATCCTCACCCAACATTCCCACTGTTACAGTGCACACTACTTCTTTTATATCACCATTCCAGGGAGGTTTTCATTCAGTACCTCCAAATAAGTGTTTTAGCAGGGTGTGGTATAGCGGGTCCACAGCGCTCTCAGTAAGGGCCAGTTTTTAAATAAATAATCACCGCTCTCGCGGTGGCTTAGTGAGGGGGCATTGGGCCATAGCAAGCCACGGGGCGATCGGCGGTGTGGGCGTTTCTCACCGAGTGCACAGGTGAGGAACTGCCCACATCCGTGATTGTTCCCGTGGCTAATATGCTGCAGCTGCTATGGCCCCTCGCATTATAAAAGAAGCGCGAGTCGGTTGGAGGAGGGGAAAGAGAAAGAGAAGGAAACGGAGGTTGGCAGCAGGAAGTAGTGATGGGAAGTTTGGATCATTTTACCGACTCGGACCTTTGAGTCTCGTTCAGCAAAATGAACGAATCTTTTTTCGAGTCATTTCGTTCATTTTAGCAAAATATAATTAAAATGTTACTTGTTACCTCCCTAACACATCTACTGCTTACACAAATGTTGATCACATGAAAATGCATTTTAGATATTTTTGATAATTTTATGATAATTTCTAAATATGATCCAACATACAACAAATGGAATTTTACGTTAGTATTTGACTGAGGTACTGAGCCGGTAAGTGGTCACGTGACAAAAGAACGAACGACTCGAAAGACTCGAGAAATGAACTAATCAATTCTCTTTCCGGCTCAGACTGCATAGGTTAAGCTTATGGGGGTGTCACGTGATGAACGAACGACTCGAACCCGAAGACTCGAGAGATGAACTAATCAATTCTGTTTCCGGCTGAGACTGAGTTGGTTAAACTTATGGGGCTGTCACGTGATGAACGAACGACTCAAAAAACCTGAAGACTCGAAACAGGTGAATCAATAATTCCAATACAGAAACTATAGGAAGTTGCGCAAATGTGCATGCACGACTGAACGAATCTCTCCCACGAGACGACTCGTTCTTCCAATCATTCAAGAACGACCCATCATTAGCAGGAAGCAGTAAGGAGAGAGAGCGAGCAAATCGGTGCAGCAGGAAGCGAGTGAACGCTCGTAGGCAGCTAAAGGCAGCCTGGGTGTTTGGCCAACACCTGGGAGAAGTTGTAGTCGCTCCCGTAGCGTTTGATTCGAAGGGAGGGAGTGACCGGGAAGGTGCAGTACTCTCCGCGGGAGTCGGGACTTGGTGTTCCTTTTGTGAGAGCCTTGGTCGCAGTGGAATTCCCAAATCACTGTCAGGGGGAGCCGACCGGAGCCAAGGATCGGTAAGGCGACTGACAGTAGCAGAAGCAGCAGATATTGTAAAGGTCAGCTGCAGAGAGAGAGCGCGTCTCCCTTGTTGCGGGGCCCAGATGGGTGAAGCAGGAGAGACGCTAGTTTTAAAAAAAGGCACCGGGTTTGTTGTTGGTTTTTAAAGACTGCTACCTGATGAACGTTTTTAACCTTGTTTGTAAAAGATTGTTTGCTATTTTAAACCTCCACATTTTTATCGATTATTTATTTAATGAAGAGTTTGGAAAGCACTGCACTTTATTTAATTGAACACTTTGTTTTTGATTGTTGGATTTTTAATAAAAGCACTATGCACTTTTTACCATCCCCTTGCTCAAATGTTGTCTCACTGTTTAGCTCATCTCGGTGACATTACCGACGGTGTTGGGTTCAAGTGCTTCCAAATAGCAATGGGCGCGTGGAGCCAGAACCCGCATCGTCACACAGGGGACTCTAAATTAGCTTCAATGGGAATGAAAGCGTGTGTGTGTTTCCATATCACCCTGCAACCCTGAACTTGAATTCAAGAAATTTTGTTGGAGATCAGATTCATTCTTAAAAAATACGAAGACAATTGTATGGCAAGCCAAATTAACATTTAGAGATATCTTAAAATGTAATTTACTTTTTATGATATCTGAAACTCGCTTTGAGATATCTTAAAATAATTTCCTTTACATTTTAAGATATCTGCAATACATTTTGAGATATCTCAAATGCATTTCAAGATATCTCAAATACAGTTTCAGATATCTCAAAATAATTGTTTCTGCATTTAAGATATCTCAAATGAATTTTCAGATATCTTAAATTGACCTTTCATGCATTTTAAGATATCTTAAATGCATTTCAAGATATCTCAAAATCATTTCCTGTAAAATTGCCTAATTATTTCAATGGGACTTCTTGTTTATTATAAGATATCTTAAAATGTATTTGAGATATCTGAAAATGGACAGGAAGCTGTTTTGAGATATCTGGAAATGTATTTGAGATATCTTAAATTGTATTGTATATATCTGAAAATGCTATTGAGATATCTTGAAATAATTGAGTGTCCTTTTAAAGATATCTTAAAATGCATTTTAGATATCTTGAAATACAATTTGAGATATCTTGAAATACATTGTTAGATATCTGAAATGGAGCAGAGACCCATTTTAAGATATCACAAAATTCATTTTAGATATCTAAAAATGTATTTCAGATATCTGAAAAAAAAAAACGAATTTCAAGATATCTTAAATGCTTTCTAAGATATCTAAATTATATTTCGAGATATCTCAAAATAACTTCCTTCTCATTTTAAGATATCCCAAATTCATTTTGAGATATCTGAAATACATTTTCAGATATCTTAAAATGACTTTCTGTGCATTTCAAGATATCTCAAATACATTTCAAGATATCTTAAAATAACTTCCTGCACATTTCAAGATATCTCAAATACATTTCAAGATATCTTAAAATGACTTCCTGCACATTTCAAGATATCTCAAATACATTTCAAGATAGCTTAAAATAGGCAGGAAGTTCCATTGAAAGTATAAGAAATTTTACAGGAAGTGATTTTGAGATATCTCTAAGGTTATTTAAGATATCTTGAAATGCGCAGGAAGTTATTTTAAGATATCTGAAAATGTATTTCAGATATCTGAAAATGCCTGCAGATGTATTTTAAGATATCTTGAAATGCATTTCAGATATCTCAAAATGTACAGCATATCATTTCAAGATATCTTGAAATCTATTTGAGATATCATAAAATGGTTTTTAGATATCTTAAAATAGATGCATTTTTAGATATCTGCAATTCAATTTAAGATATCTAAAATGCATTTCCAGATATCTTAAAATTCATTTTGAGATATCTCTAAATGTTAATTTGGCTTGCCATACAATTGCAATGTAGCATAGCATTTCTCCTCAGCAAAGAGAAAATTATAAATACAATTAAAAACTGCACTTACAGTAGCTTTTCTTTTTAATGCTGATCACTTATACTCTCCTGTATGAGGAGCCAAAAGAAGCCCATTGCAAAATACTTTTCTGCACCTGATTTACAACTGATGAAATGCTGTAACTGTGGTGGGCTGGTGCCCTGCCTGGGGTTTATTTCCTGCCTTGCACCCTGTGTTGGCTGGGATTGGCTCCAGCAGATCCCCGTGACCCTGTAGTTAGGATATAGTGGGTTGGATAATGGATGGATGGAAATGCTGTAAGTCAGGGATTGGTGAGGAGTGGAGTGAGGTGATTGTCTCCTGGTGGACTTCCATCTTCTCAAGATTTCATTCTTTAAGCAGTAATAGGGCACTTCGCTCACCAACCCCCGGGTTTGTTTTTTCCAGAAATACAATTTAAAGAGATTGTTTTTTTCATGGGAATTGTTACATATGCATTATGTTCACTTTTATTTTAAAACTTAATTAAAAACAATATTTGGAATTAACTTTTCTGATATTTTTTTTATGGTTTTCCACTGTTAAATTTTCATCTGCTGTTATCTCTTTCTCGAAAGAGCTGTTTGTTCATTTGACTTTTCGGATAACGTTCCTTTGAACGCTTCCCACAATTGTAAAGCATCAACTTTATCCGTCAAATTAAGTACACGAAGAAGTGTCTTAATTTGTGAGGCATCATTACAGAAGTGGCATCAGACATCATTTCAAACATATAGTCATCCGATTTATATAACCCAGCTGCTCGTGCCGCTTCTTGAAAAGTACCGTACTTAGTTCCATCTATAGCTAGAACATCTTTATATGACGTTGCTCCTTTCGATTCACGTAACAACAATTTTAAATAAAACCATTCGATATGACGTTAAACTGCATCTGGCCCTGCAAGCGGTCCTCCAGCTTGCAGGGAAATCATGGGGGTTGGTGGCAGGATTGGCGCTCCAGCCACTGTGGAAAAAAAAAAACCCTCACACAGCTCCGAGATGACAGAAAAGACTCCTTTTTGCTCTCCGTGGGAGTAGCTCTGCTGCAGCCGCACATAGAAAGGCTGCTCGCATCATGAAGGGGATGGGGGAAGCCCTCGTGAGCCTCATCCTGGAAGAGTTGAAACCGTTGGAGAGCCAATGGGGTCAGGTTTATCGGGGATGGGAACTGGTGTAGTGCTGAGGCACCAGCCGCTGCATGGCAGCATACGGGTCCCAATTTGAGTTCCCAACTGACTGGAAAACGGGACTTGTCCCTATCTGGAAAAGGAAGGGTGATTTGCCTGGATTGTAGCAGCTACAGGGAAATAACACTGCTCTCAGTGCCAGGTAAGGTCCTTGCTAGGGTCGTCCTCAAAAGGATCCGTGATTACTTGCTCACCTACCAGAGGCTGGAACAGTCTGGTTTTACGCCTAAGAAGTCTACCATCGACCACATCCTGGCACTGACGGTTCTCATGGAGCGCAAACATGAATATCGGCAGAGTTTCTTTGCAGCCTTTGTCGATTTTCACAAAGCGTTTGACTCAGTTGATCAAGCTGCCCTGTGGGACATCCTAAGGATTCGTGGGATCCCCTTGAGGTTGCTGGATATCATGGCTGGCCTGTACACTGGTACTGTGAGTGCTGTGCAGAGTGGAGGCAGGACCTCTGCATTTTTCCCAGTTGATTCTGTGGTTCATCAGGGTTGTGTTCTTGCTCCTACTCTGTTCAATGCTTGTATGGACTGGGTGTCAGGCAAGGTCGTGGGGTCCAGCGGCTGTGGGGTATCTGTTGGTGAAGAAAGATTCACAGATCTTGACTTTGCTGATTATGCTGTGATCTTTGTGGAGTCAATGGAGGCTCTGATCGGGGCACTCAAGAGACTGAGTGAGGAGTCTGAGTGTCCGGGCTTGCGAGTGTCCTGGATAAAAACCAAGATCCAGGCCTTTAATGACCTTTTGGGCACAGCCATCAGCAGTGTGTCTGTTTGCGGAGAGAGTGTTGACCTTGTTGAGAGGTTTACTTGCCTTGGCAGTGACATTTGTCTCTGGTGACTCTTCCTATGAAGTCAGTAGTCGGATTGCGAGAGCATGGGGGTCATGAAGTCACTGGAAAGGGGTGTGTGGCACTCCTGATATCTATGCAAAAGGACGAAGGTCCAAGTCTTTAGAGTCCTGGTGCTTCCTGCCTTGCTATATGGTTGCGAGACATGGACTCTATCCAGTGACCTGAGATGAAGACTGCACTCCTTTGGTACTGTGTCCCTCCGGAAAATCCTTGGGTACCGTTGGTTTGACTTTCTGTCGAATGAGTGGTTGCTCATGGAGTCCCGAATGAGGCACATTACCTGCATCGTGAGGGAGTGTCAGCTACGGCACTACAGCCATGTGGCACGTTTCCCCGAGGGTGATCCAGCTTGTAAAATCTTCATTGTTTGGGACCTGAGTGGCTGGACCAAGCCAAGGGGTTGCCCATGTAACACCTGGCAGCGGCAGATAGAGGGTCGTTTCCGGAGGGTGGGACTGGACTGCGTATCTGCCTGGGGGGGTTGCAAACCAGGATCCTGAATTGTTTCATCATGTAGTGGGTGCAGCAACACACTGTACCAGTGCATGCTCCCCAACTTGACTTGAGCATGATCAATGGGACCTTGCATATGTTCCATTCTAAGTTTTGCTTGATTCGATTTAATAAAGAAGAGACGATTAGCTACGACTTTTACATACGTATTAATAATGTAACTGAGGGGTTAGATGACAGTGTTCTTGTCTGAAAATGGTTGTAAGCGAGGTGTGAATTGCTTCCAAAGCATGTCAGCAAGACGTGACTTGACGGTGTTGCGGGATGTGAAAGTGTCTCTGTCTCTCTTCGAAAGATCACATCCCATCGCAAGTTTTTTTTTTTGTATAATAGAGAGATGTAGATTTCAGAACTCTACCTCAGATTTAGTTAATAGAGCAAGCACAAATTCTGAAAAAGACTAGTCATAATTTAAACCTACTAACACACGTGTCCCATTGTTAAAAGTTTCCTACTTCTTTTTACATTAAAAAACACCTCTGGCTCAAGTCTAACTTTACTTTTTACAACTTCAAACTGTTTTCTAGAAGCCTCCACTGCCCTATGACCACCATTTTGGTTTGTTAAAATGTATTGATTTGCAGTAGTTTCCCCACTATGCTTTCCAAGAACATTTCTGTAGCTCTAGTTTGCACTTATTTAGGCTTTATTAACAAGCCTATTTGTTTGTAATTGTAGTTTATAAAAAAAAGTATGCCCACAGATCACAAAGGCACATAAAATTGCATCTACATGCATTTGTAGTTTAACAGTTTAAGTTTATTTACAGAGTACAGTGAAATTCTTAATGGTGAATCTAATCAACTGGAAACACACTCCCACTCTCTGACACTGCAACCAGCTAGAGCAGACTTTACCGGGACACCTCTGGATTCTTCCTAATCCAAAGGTGATTTGTCCAAAAGTAACCTGAAAAAGCTCAGGTGTCCTGAGGGATTAGTATAATAAAGACATTATTTGAATACAAGCATCAACATTAATACTTAAATTGTGGTGAGAGCATGAATATTTTGAGTTTAAATTAAATACATCACATATTGCTTGAGGCTTTAGCATGAATATAAATGTGTTGTTTATGAAAGGTGCTATCTTCTTTATGGCTTTATTTCTTACTAAGATATACAGTATATTTATTCTTGTTTTAAGGCTGAATTATTGACTGATTCAGAATAACACATGGTGTTTGCAGTGGGATCTCAACTTCAGCCAATGGCTGCCAGCCATTGCTATTGGACCATATTACAAGAATAAAATAAAACACTGTATTCAAATTCCATTAAAACAACCAACCTTTCAAAATCAAATTGTAAAATAGTGGAAAATATAAACTCATCTGTTATATCTTGAGCCATCTGTACTTTTTATTTAATTTAACCTTCAAATGTATCCACTACTGTGACTCTTAAGTCATTGACCTTCATTTCTTTCTTTTTTCATGTAATAATAAAAAAACACCTAAAACATGTCGGCCTAGTGATATAATGGCCAAACAGATGTTATGTCTTAAAAGACAAAGCCTACAAGAAAGTAAATAAAAAGAAAAGGACTATGCTTTTTAAAAAAAAAATAAAACAAAAAACCCAGCCATACAATTTCTGAACATTAAATCTGTCTTTACAGCAATGGGGAGAAGGCAGCAACCAGTCCAAAATGGGATATACTTTATGGTTATATCCACTGTTTTTCTGCCATAAAACAAGAGCATACAAAGGGAATCCAACAAAAAGCACAATGCAATATAATAAATCAAATCCCTGCGGTGCTCTGACCTGGACCCGTGTGACGATACCTTACTGCAAGATGGAAGCAGATGGCCTCCTTTCCTCCTATCCCCCTGGGCTGCACTCTCTCCCTCCTGCTCTGTTCTGTCGGCCTGATTTCTCACCAGGAAGCTGCTGCTGTGGATAATTTGCATGTTGTGAGGCCACAATATGAATAATGTGTATAAGCTTTTGAAAGCATCTAGTCACTCTTACTATGTATACGGGTCTTCATTTAATAAAGAGAGAACAATTTTAATTTTATACAGCAGTTTTTTTTAGCAATCACTATAAGCAGGTACTTTATAAATAAAAAATGAGGAGCCATAAGAACATCTTTAATTTGTGTATGTGTCAAGGATATGAATAGAGTGCTTTTATACTTATTTGTAATTGTATTTTCTTTAGGCTTCACTTTCAGAACACTGGTGCACTACTATACAACACACCAGGCACAGTGTTTCACAAGTCATCAATGTCCTTGTCACATTCAGACATTCAGTAGTCTTTATACTGAACTTAACTTGTTGTCCACACTTAGAAATTTTCTTAGCACAAACAAAACATCCTGGCAAAACCAAGGCTGGATAGGACTGCACTCCTGAATGATCTCCTCTCATTAGTAAAACTCACAATCTACAGTGCAGTCTAAAAGCGAAACAACTTCCATTATTAGATTTGAAAGCAGTGAGGGGGGCATGCAGCCCTGTCCTCTGAAGGTGGACACTATTCATTTTGAGATTATATAATATTTTGTTAATCCTAATCCATCAAGACAGGGCTCCCCACAAGGGCAATATGGGTTTACTGTGCCATTTCCTTTGAAAGCTCTATCCTTCCCCATTTCCTACCTATTACAACCAGTCTTGGATTGCTTGGCTTAATGTGTTATTTTTTTTTTACACATTACTGAATTATCTTTGGAAAACATGGAAGATCTCCACATCAAAAACAAATTATATCCCAGGTTTAGAGCAGAGTAAGCAAACTAAGACCCAAGTTTTCATTACAGCCTCTCTGACCCTCCTGTCTAATTCTAATCATTGTCTTTCTGTATTTAGAGAGTTGGCAGCATGAGCTTTGGCTCACCCCAATAATTCTGAGTATGTTTGTATTGTTTTAGACATCACAGGACAGGAATAACTCTGCCTAGCTTCATCCCTTGTTTTCTTAGGGTGCATGGAGTCTCTTAATGATAAACCCCTGGTGTGAATGACAGGTACATTAAACCACAATGTACTCATCAGAACTATTTTATGTATGTATGTATTATTATTATAATAGCCAATAAGAAAGAAGTGTCTGGAGTCCGACTAAAAACACAGTTGTATTCAGTCCTGTAATGTTTTAGCAGTATAGATTTCTTACAATTTGGTAAAAGCCGGTGTAGTGTTTAAAATTCTTAGTACAAGAGTACATTAACAGCTGGCCATGTTGTGGCTCTGATCAATGTGATAACATTACATTTTTGGCATCAATATTAAGTGGAGACTCCGGATTAATAAAAGTTAAAGACACTTCAATATTGTTGCCGATTTTACTTAATCTCTTTGATATAATGTCCAAACACCAAATGCTTTTTACTGAAGCTCTTTAAATAATAAATAGATAATTAAATAAATATATACACAAAAACACTATCAACTAAACCAGAATGACTAAAAAGAAAGTAAACTGAAAAGAAAGAAAACTTCTGACCTGGCAGTCCCAGCCACAGTGAGGCATTATGCAGACGTATTGCTGTTGATATAAAGGAGCCCCAGTAGCGTTTCTTCACACACTTTAATTGGCTTTGATCTATGTTACAGTGCTCACCTTTTCTTTTTATTATGCATTGTTTCCCTTTTGTTTTCATTCTTTTGATATATAAAGCTGTGACAAAGTATTCCTTGAGCTCTGGAGGGAGAAATGTTGAGAAAGTTCTTTGTTTTGCAAGAATTTCATAGCTAGGGTGACAGGTTTATTCCACAAAGTAATTTTTTTTAAAGTATTATCACACCCTGGCATTTTGAGACACCACCACTGGACCCCAGACATGCTGGAGCACCACAGCTGCTAATCTTCTTAACCTTGGGACTATACAATTTCTGCTCACCATAACCTTACACTCCAGACCACTGCACACTTCTACAAGCATTTGGAGAAGGTAACAGCCAGAGCACCTGAGCTAACTGCTGTGTCCATCTCTTTTGAAGTTTATCAGAATTCTCCTGACAGAGCAAATGTGGCTTTGCACGTGGACAGATTTTTTTATTTTAATACAAAGTATAAACGTCTTTTTTGTGTCATGATCTTTGTTTTGTTGTTGTGGCTCTGAGGCAGCACCATAAGCGGAATGACTTGTCAGTGAGACACAGTGAGATTCCAAGCTCTGAACCTGGATCATCTGTGCAGCTAATGCTCCCTAGTGGACACCAATATATTTATCAACATGTTTACAAAAATAAAATTTACATTGAATTACTTGTAGCTATACAGTGATATCCATTTTCAGTTGGATACCTGCATCAGCCAAATAAATAGATAAATATAAAATGTTCTGGTTCTTGCCTTGTGCCGAATCTGAAACCAGTGAGAGAAGATCGGACTCCCTATGACACAGTAACAAAATAAGCCAGCTGTTGGATATTACCTGGGAAAAAGACTTTAAACTGAAAGTGCAGTTTGTAATATTGTTACTCTTTAGCTTCAGAGGCAAACTTTTCTTTCTGTTAAAGATACACAACATACTGTACAAGTTGTATATTATTAATGTTTATAGCCATTAAAATCACGCCAATAACTGATGAATAGGAGGAAACATTCATAACTTTAACACAATGAGGAGATCCTAGGGCATCCAACTTTTTTCACATACTTTAAAACACTTTCAAATTACAAATCACTTAAAACAGATATAAAAAGGTATTTTATCCAGACTGCTTCCACAGGGGGGACTGTTTTCATAGATGAACATAAAATTTTGTGCATTTACTAAACATTGAAAAAAAAAACATAAAAAATAAAAAAAACCCACTATTGCCCCTGTAATTAACAGCTACTCATTTCACATGCATCCTTTAATGTACAGGTAATTAAGGAACCGCCATTCAAATGACCGGACTACAGAAGCTTTTCAGCTCTAACAATAAAATATGCTATTACTGCACTGTGAATGTGCTTGCATGACTTTGATAGCATCTCTTCATCTTCATCTAAATTTCCAATTCAAATATCTTGCCACAGATGTCTCACTCTCTTTTTTTTTATAAATATACATATTTGGTTTAAATATCTCTCTGGTTTGCAGCAGCTTAATATAACAGTAGTGTCCATTGTTCTTTACTACTTCAGGTGCCAAAGGTATCCCTTTTTATTTTGACATTTGCACTAGGCCTCCTTTTGCAGCCTACCTACAGTTGCAAATCCAAGCATTCTGAACAAAGAGTAGGACTTTAGGGAACTTCAGATCTTGACTTGATGTTATTTTGGACAATCTATGCGAATAGGATGGACAAGCTTGTTGGGCTGTTCTTGCTACAATTGTTTTAATGTTTTAAAGCTCTTCTAGGTTTTTTGTCACCTATGGGCTGTTGGCATTAGTATAATGAATGATGTACAGAAAAGTGATGTACTCTTTTGAAGGCCTGTATATCATGTCAGTCTATTGACAACAAAGTAAATAGTAAAAAAAACACTAGTTTGTTATGAAGATGTTACATTTGAACTTCCAGTTGTTTTTTTTTTGCCCTGTCTTTCAATGTATATTATAAATGTGCTGACAATTAACTTTTATTCATACAAAAGATAGCACCTCATGTCATCTTTTAAAATACTGTAATACAATAGGTGAAAACAAGGACCACCATGATGGCCTTTTGAAATACTGAATGTAGCATAAATGAATGGAAAGTTCAAATGGCACTCACTATATTGAACAGTAGCATTGATTTTGTGACACATGGACTTTGGTCTGTATAAAATGAGTGTACTGTTTGGTAAATGACAGATCAAACCTTACATTTTCAGATCTGAACTGAAGCACTGGGTGCCTGCTGGAAACCAACCCTGTATGGGGAGCCAGCTTATGATACTTTACATAACCACAACAGCTATGATCATGACAAAAATTATCTAGTTTAGCCTACAAACACCAATACAATTTCCACACATTTCCAAAATGCTGAGCTGCCATGATTAATACCGCCTTAATACTCCCTTTAAAAATGTCCTTCTTTATCAGATTTATTCTAATAAAGTGATTATATTTATCTATCTGTGGAAAAATGTTGTTTGCATAAATGTGGCTTACATACATACATACACGTAAGCAATATTTATTTGCAGTATCACTCCGCTTTAATGCAATAGATTAGACTAAAAAACAAACAAACAAACAAACAAAAAAAAAAAAAAAAACAGCTCTAATTCAAGAAGAACGAATGCAACCAAAGATTTTAAGAGGTAAATGCCAGCATTGTGTGTTTAGAACATTTTGGAAGGGTTGAATGCTTCAAGTATCAATATAAAAGATTACCCTAACTGCACACTAATAGACTGTAAGGAAAAAAAAATATTATTTTGTCAGGCCTCCACTAAAAGTTTCCACTAAATGTCTAGTTTTAAATCTTGTTATACTGACTGAAAGCACAAGTAATAAAACACCTTATCATCCATCCATTATCCAACCTGCTATATCCCAACTACAGGGTCATGGAGGTCTGCTGGAGGCTGGGCAGGGCGCCAGCCCACCGCAGAACACCTTATCATATTTTATAAAGTATTGGTCCATTCTGTTTTTTGTTTTTTAGCTTTAGAGCATATTTTCACAAAAGAAAGAACACAAAAAATGTGAAATGGTGAAAACATCACTTGGAATGAATTAATTTCTCTTTTGCATGCACAAGCATGCATAGGTATTGCTTCTACTTTAAACAAAACATTCCATACTTCATTATTATACAAAATACATGAAATATACCGAAAACACAGACTTCTTGGTCATTGTAATTGAAGACTTGTTTACCAAAGCATCTAAGAGTAGTCAAGAATATATTTTCTTAATTTTAATTTTGATTAAAACAGCTTTAATTTTTCATGATGAGGAAAACTGTCCTGTAACAAAAGACAAAAATTACTTGTTGAAAACTAATTTCTGGAACCATTTAAAAAATACACTGGATGTCTGTCATAATAATTAAAAAATCAGCATATTCTTCACCTCCTATAAAACAGTAAAAGTGGGGGAAAACTCAATATTTCTCAGTATTTCATGCACTCAATCTGAAAATAAGTAGTACATGAAAATTCTATATTTATATATATTTTTACTTGCTATGCAATATTTATTTATGCATAACACAGTACATACTATTTGTTAATCTACAGTAAGTGCTTTTATATACACAGTAGATTTTAGGCATAGCCACATCTATACTAAAACAGCCGATCTATAATTTTCAGAGTATGAAGTTTAATAGCTTTCTTAAACAGAAGCATGTCCATCACATCTTAGTATTTTTTTCTTGTCTCCTCTTCCCAATCAATATCCATTGTGTCGTCATCATATTCTGAAGAGCAAAACAAATTCATTTTTGAAACAATGTATTTTGCTTCTGGTAAAGCAATTTCAAATGACTTCCTTTTTCGAGAATTTCCAGTTAATTCCAAATGGGTTTCATTTTGATTGTCACTATGAAACTTTCCTACATTTAGGGAAGTCTGTCCAGTAGATGATATCTTATTATGTGACTCACCCTCATTAGATGAGCTGAAAGAAAATTTAGCCAACTTGGCTAGTGTTGTGGCTGCCACCCTGGACCTGCCAAAGCTGTCTTCTGGGTTATTCTGTCCATTCACCTCACCACTTTCTGTGGGTTTACTACTTCCTGCATTGTTTGATAATTCATGTTCCTTATTTTCTATTAACTTTCCAGGGCAATCTATTGACTGCTCATTTTGTTTTGTTTTCTCAGCAGTTTCTCTTGTGGCTCGGTTTTCCCTTTCACTAGTGACACTTTTCCTTAGCTTTCTATTTTCAGTGTCATTCTGGTTCAATTTCAGATCAGTATGCAACACAGGTAATTCAATATATTCATGCTCAAAAGAAGCTGGAATGGACAAAGGGTCATTATTTTCAAAATGAATTACTCGCTCCTTTTGCTGAAACACGAAAGATTTTAATTTTTCTTTGAGGTCAGCAGGAATATTGGCACCAACTACTTTGTTACTCCCACCACTAGAATCCATTGGAATGTGGTTACTTTTTTTAAAAAAGGTTTTGGGTCTTTTTGTAGCTAGAGGGGTGCTGTGAAGTGGCACCTGCTCAGTGGAAGGAAGGATAACAGATTCATTGAGGTTTTGATCTGGCATATCCAAAATAACAGATTTGTCAGGATTCTTATTTGGTTCAATTATATCACCAGGAGAAAGATGTTTAATTTTTTTCTGCCTCTTCGCTTTAAGGCTTTTAGATACCTTTTCTACTACAACTGAATGTGATGGATCATCATTCAAATCACAATTATGTTGTTTAGAAATAATGGTTTCAGATGTTGTACACTTTAACAGTTTTTCCTTCAGAGAATTTCTAGCCAAATTAGGTAAATCAGCCTCTTCACTTATTAAACTCTTCCTACTTATATGATCATGCTTGCAGCTCTCTTGTAGAAATGTGGACAGTTTTCCATTACAGTTTAATGGAGATAATTTTTGTACTGGCGATAACTGCCTGTCAACATCCACTTTAGCATCATTATCTAGACAGTTAAACCAGTCAAGACCACTTTCGGGGTCTGTAGAATTTAAAGACTTTAATGGGACTGATGTTCCAGGTGACGGACTTTGATTAGATGAAGCAGTAGCCTTGCCACATGACGTTTTCTGTTTCTTTGGAATGCCATTCTGTAACCTGCACAAAAATATATAAATTATTTTAAGATTAAATTTAATTCACTCATTTTACATCTCTTTCTTGCTAAATGTCTCAAAATCAAGATGATGGGCTGAACAGACCAGGACACTATCATCACCTTGGGAATTCCCAGGTGCACCCAAGCATGCTGATAGATATAATCCTGGTAGTATGTCACATCTGCTATTGTGCCTTCTCCCATAGGATGTCTGTTATATCTCATGGTCAAACTTTGAAATATCAGGCGCAGATTAACTGTGGGGTAAACATTATTATTTTTTGAAGTATTTTAAATAAAATAAAAACAAAAACTGTACAACTGATTCGTGTACCAGTTTATTTTCTACAGGTTGCCTCTGTCTCAGTCCACAGGCATGGATGTTTTTGTACATGTTGACTTCACTTCAGCAATTGTTGTAAATAACTTTCCTTTAGCCTGAGTACTAACAAAGTATCTTATGAATGAGGTAATTAGGACTGACAAAAAAGACAGACTGCTTCTGAATCAGTTTTAGAAGGGAATTAACACTAGTAAATAAATGGACAGAGCACTCTTAGGCAATAATTAGGTACTTTACTACACCTCCACATGATCATAAGAAGCAAATGTAATAGATGGTGCAATCAGGGACCAGAATTCATTCAGTTTTTACACAACGATTTAATTTATGTTAAGCCTTAATGTAAAAACATAAAAAAGGCACAAACAAAACACACTAAAACACTGCATAATGCTATTGCAACTGGCAAGAACATGGTATTTTCTGGTATTGAAATTTTCAATTGCTGTGTGTGTATCTACCTCTTACATTTATTCCCCTATTACTTTATTGTGATTTAATAACAAGATTTTAAAGGGTTCAGTCATAGGCTCAGTGTTTCAGCATATTCCATTTTGTTTTCTAGAGTACTTTGTAATTATGATCATTGTGACTGATGCTTGCCAAGGTAGGTGGAATCATTTCCTCTCAGAGCATGTATACATTTCTTTCAGATAGTTCAATTTTTCCCAGAGACATGCTAGACTTGACTGATGACTTTAAATTGGATCAAATTGGACCAATGAGTGGGCAAGTGTGTACATGACAAATTGTGCCCTGTGAATGGATGGGATTACAGACTGCCCAGTGACACTGAACTGAAAATAGCACATTTACAGAATAATTGAGGGACAAATATCACCTATGCTGCTGATATTTAAAAAATAAAAAAAGGCTTAAGCAACCATTTAATGGTTTGCCCAAGAACGTTTTGCTAGCCTTAACACTCATTTAGCTCCGTTTGCTAATTTCTATTGGTATGTGTACACATCACATTCGATCAAAGTGACAATACCAGGTGTGCATATTCTGCTTGGAGAATTGGTTTAGTGGGTTTCAAGCTACAATATAAAAATGGGAACACAAAAATAGAAAGGCTAAGATGTACAATGAAGTGATAAACAGTACACAGAGTGACCTACAGCTAGGGGAGTTGATGACAGAGGTTACTGAGGCTAACTATTTCTTTTTTTAAATGAAACTATCTTTGTAAACCTGACATGAGAGAATAGGTGGAATATTCCCTCTTTCAACAGCCTGTCCTAATAAACCAATCACCACTTGATAATCCTATTGGAACTGAAATTAATCCACCTTTCATTACAATCACAGCATTTTGACTGCCTCTGGGATTTGTAGTTTAGTAGCTATTAGCTGTCGTTTTTAATTATATTATGAAGGAGAGAAGCTCTATATGTCATTCTAACATGGAACAAAGAGCACCAAAGACAAGAGCTTCATAAAAACCAGTAGTGGTTTATGAGATTCAAAACAAATAAAGGGAGAAATTATAAAAATCTAAAGAACAAGGTAAAAAATGAAGCAATAAAAAAAATAAATGGAGACTTGTTCTCAATGATACAGACTGTACAAGCCATAGCCCTTCCAGCTGAATTTTTCCCAGCTCACAATTCACCTCTAAGTATAAAGGCCACTGTGATAGAGCAGCCTTCAAAATCATGTGTCTGTTACTTCTACAGCAATTTCAAGAATTATTTTTGAGGGAAGTAGTGCCATCTTAAAGTACAAGGGCCATCTCACTAGAACTCCTTCTGGTGATCCCTAGTACACAATTTGAAAGGCCAAACACCCTTCAGAATTGTGCCTTTGTCAGCTCCCCATAAAACAGCAGAGCTCACTTGTTCCTATCATTTATTGTAGAAACATAGAAAAAAACAAAACAAATTGAACTTGTTTTTAACATATTTACTTGGGGGTCATCATGGCTGCTAGAAGCAAAGGTGTTTAGAAATATTATAGTAAAATCTCAGCCTACATTCTGTGACATGAAAAGACACACCACTAAGGTATTTAAGAAATAACATTCTAACTTGACATATTCTGATGTATATTAAAATCTTGGTCATGGAATGTAAAAAAGGCAAAAAATCTACTGGTGACCCTGATCACAAGTAAACCAAGCTAAAGAATTTGTACTTCAACTAATACAGGGAGACTAGTTACTTTGGAGTAGACATTTCACTAACTACAATTCAGGTGGATGAACAATGTGCATTTATGAATATGAACTATATGTGTTTATTATGCAGTAAGTGATGGCACAGTTTTGTTTGTATTACATATATTTATATGAGAGCACAGTAAAATTATATTGTAATTGTAAGCAACAATTTAATTTTTGACTGAACAGGGAAAGAAAATATCATTTACATTGTCCAGGGTGGGAAACACAATATCAGCTTTTGCTTTTATTTTGCTTTTTATTGACATTCTTACCGATTAAGCCTTTTAAGTTCATTGTCTAGTAGTTTTTGAAGCCCTAGTCCTTCCAAAAGGATTTCACACTGCATTTTATACTGTTCAAGAGGATCTTCTGGGAATGAGGTATGCAGGGTATTCACACTGCCAAGGAGAGCACCACCCTAAACAAAAAAAAACAAAACAAAAAAAAACACACACACACAAAACTTTTAGCAGATGTTCCTTAAAAATTCCTATAAGTATTAAAATAAGCCTTAGTTATAAAAATGTAATAGTTGACAATACAGTATGTCTCTATAATATCAGATTTTAAAAATGCAATCTTAAGAGAGAGCAATTCATAGTAAAGATTTTCCTTTTCAGCACATTTTTATATACTGCCAAAACATGAAGGGAGCACTTAATCATCACATTCTAACACCAAATCAATTAAGCTTCAGTGTTATCAATCTATCCATTTAGGAAGCATAAGGGATTGTGATTTAACTTCACCTGCTCGGGTCCAAATGAAAGTGGTAAAAGGTACACTGGAGAGGAAACAGCAAGACAACCCCCAAAAGGAAATGATTTTGCAGGTGTTGGCCACAGACACTTGCTCTCTCATTAACCTTCCCGATAGATTCTTCTCCAATTTTGCGTTTTGCTAGTGTCTTTGCCACTATTGGTAGCATGAGGAGTTACATGCAGCCAATTCAGGTTGCACAGGTAGTCTAGCTCCTCCATGATGACACATTCATATGTGCCATTACAAGGTTTGCTGCGTCTCCCAGCACAGTCTTGAATGCATGGAGGAGATTCCAGGAGACAGCTGTTACACAAGGAGAACTGAGGGAAATGCAGGCCAGTCAGTGGCATTGATGCCTCTGTTATGCAAGAAATTATATCCCTGAAACTTAATTGACTTAACTGATAATGAGACAATAACACAACATTCAAAATACATGTAAAAGACTGTACTAGACTGATGATTACATGTTCAATTAATTTTTTTAAGCAGTTGCATACTCAAAAATAAGAGGGTTGTTCTATTGCCACACTTGAAGAAGCTGATTTTACACATTCCATAACTGAATTACAACATTTATCAACCAATTTAAACAAAGTATAAACTATTGTTTTTTGGCAGCTACGTTTTATATTTGCATATTTTAGTTATTTTCGACAGGAACTATAATGTACCTGCATAGAACATTCCATTACAGATACAACTGTAATTGCATCTTCCAGAAGTACAGTCTCCCTAAACATCAAGCGTGCATGAGCTGCAAAGTACAAAAATATGGTGTCAGCATCAAGTAGTTTCTTTATTACAAAATTTAATGCTTTCCCATTTCTTGAAGTTTCCAAAAGGCAACTTCAAAATACACAAGACATAATCTCTTTTGGAAAAGAAAAAAAGATACAAAACCATATTTAACAATGGATCTTGCCACTTAGGACTAAAACAAATATCGAAAATTACATTATTTTATAATGTTAAAAAAAAAAAAAAAATACATTTCAATTTTATACACTGGGTAACCACTTTAGGAAGGTGAATGATGAATGAATGAAAAAACCTAAAGAATAAGTATTCTTTACCATAAAATACCGTGGTACAACTTGTTGGTTATAAATCAGAAAAGATTCAGTTTACATGCAAACATTTATTAGAACATAATCTGACACAGCTTTAATTTATTTCTGCATTTGTAGATTGCCATATTAGATATTCACAAACTAATGAAATATTGGAATATACATGAAAGAAATATTCTCAGGATTAAGTTCATTTCCGTAGTTGCTGGTACTGGACTATCAGTTTATTCTGCAGTGTTGTAGTCTTGTATATCCCCCACTTTGTACATTAGCAACTGTTAAAATATGTATTGTGTTGGAAGCTGGACAATATATTTTTTTGACAGCATAGACACATTCTCAACAGGATGCAGAGACACTATTGGGCCTGACTAAAACAGTTAATTCCAAGCTACTGTATATGTAGGCAGTGTGATGTACAGTAGTGGTTAAGTCTTTGAACTTCAAACCCTGAGGTTGTGTACTCAAATCCTGCTTATGGTCACACAGTGTCAGTAGCAAGTCACTTGACCTACCTGTGCTCCAATCTGAAAACCAAAAAAAAAAAAAAAAAAAAACATTTAACCAATTTTATCATAAATGTTTTGTTACCCTGGATAATCGCATCAGCCAAATAAGAAAATGTAAATGTTCTCTTTGTTTTTGTCTAAACGACTTGCTTAAAATAATAGATAAAAAAAAAAAAAAAAAAGGCTTTCTTGCTGCATCCTCATTCTAAGAAAGAATTATTATGTTTAGCCATCAGAATGTTAATTTCCATGAGATTTATTTTGTGACTAGTGATTCCTAAACTGCTTAGTATTTTATACAGTAAATATGACAGTTACAGTAGTTGTGCATAGGCAAGGCAATTATGCCCCTTGGTGTGGTAAATTCTTTACATGGGATAACTCAAACCTACCAAAGTACAGGTGACTGAACAGCGAATATGTAGGCAAGCAGCATATTTCAGTTTTTGATATCTGTTGACAAATAACTAATTTTAACCTTAATACTTTTCTTATTGAACATGAATATCTGCAATAGAAATAGAGTAAAACATGTGCAAATATTTTTTGTTCTCAAAGCAGTATCTAAACGTTTTCAGGGTTTGAATATTTTGGCATGGCACAATTCTGACGGCTTTGACTTCAAGTAAAAGAGGAAATGGAAATGATGCGTCAACCTTCAGCCAAGCGTCCTAGGCTTTCCAACATCCGAACAGTAGTTCGGGCAGCACTACGGTTGTCACTCTGTCGCTGTAGCTGGTAATAACGAATTAAAACTTCACTTGCTTCATCTGTCATTGTGGGCTGTAAAGTCTTAACAAGGCAGAAATAGGTTTTCATCTTTTCCATACTCCAAAATTTATTAGATTCGCTAGGAACACCTGCAGAGTGAAAGAAGTCAACATGAACTCAAACATTCAAATTTGACACTGAAAGATATTTTATAACCACTGAAGACTAAAAAATTGTAAAAATGAATTGGTTAATTTATAAAATGAATGTGGCATGTTTTTACAAATAATTCTCTTATTATGAAATTATTTTCACTTTCACCCAAGACAATCATTTAAAGTGTACATGCCAAACTAGAATTCATAATAAATGTGAAAAAATTATTTTTTTTTATTTATAAGGAAATCTCATAAGTAGATAATGTCTACCTTTGTTATCCAATATGAAAGATGAGATAATACGGTCCCACTCTTCATTCTTTGTGTCCAAAAGAACCAGTACCAGGTCGAAACGGCTTAGTAGTGGACTAGCCAAGGCAACATTCACAGAGACAGGTATATCAGGGTCATACTGGCCTTTAGGGTTGGTTGCTGCTAAAACAGATGTCCTTGTACTAAGTTTGCAGACAATGCTAAAAGGACAAAATGATATGATCTTCAATCCTAATTACATTCAGTAGCAAAAAAAAAAAATAAATTATGATAAACATACACGCACACGCACACACACACATAAACACACATCCATACATCCTCCAATTTCCAAAACTTATTTACCTATATACCTTATAGACTCAAGAAATTGGGCCTGAATCCTATGTCAGTATCTGTACACAACATTCTCACAATGTCTGAGTATATTCTGAGTGCCCCTGTTTTTCACCCATGTTACAAAATGTATACATTACGTTAACTGACAGCTCAAAACAGGCCCAGTTTAAGTTTTGTGGGTTTGCATGGGAGTGTACTTTGCAATAGGCTGATGTTCTGTTGAAGGTTGTTTTCTATCTTGTACCCAATTCTTCTGCGCTAAGCTCCAGGAGACCCCAAATTAGACAAAGCAAGAATTGAGAATGGATGGATGAATATTGTAGTAAAGGTGTAAATATGAAATATATATTAACAAAATATAAAGTATATAAAAGTATACATATCTACAAAGGTTTACAGTTCAAAAAGCAAAGCCTAATTGAATTTTACCAACATTTGTCTCTCTGATTAGCTTAATATATTGATTGGTCATAAGAAAAAAACTGTTTTCTGTGTAATTGCCTCCAGCACCTCACAATTAGTACTTATGTTTCTGTGGATTGCATAAGGAGGATTTTTAAACAAGTCCATAAGGCATCTAGTCTAGATGGAATTTCAGTATACAGTTCAATTCTACTGTTGAAGACATTTTTAATATCTAGCTGACAGCATCTGTGGTCCCGCAAGCTTTAAAAAAGACTATTAACTCTGCGGTAAAGAGCAACTGGTGCTGGTCTTTAACCATTCTGCATAGTCATTCTTCTCTCTCCTTCATTTGGGTAAACAGCGCAAAACTATTAGCACTCCATTGCATTAAAGGACACATTTTATCCACAGGTAGTAAAGTTACTCTACACTTTTACTGACAAATGCATGATTATTTTTTGTATATATTGTCTTCTTCCAGTGTGGTGCCAACGTGTCACCCACTGCACTTGGGTCCCAATCCAGGTGGTTCGTTGTATGGTGGTCAGCACATGCTCCCATCCATATAGTCTCCTAATGAGACTCAGGTGCTTCGTAAGAATACTCTGGTCTTTTGAAGTATGCCTTTAGCTGCTGAAAATGTTCTATCAGTCCATAGTAGCGAATGTGTTATTCAACAATACAGTCTCCTGGGGAAGCAACTAGAGTTCAAAAGAGGTACAATGCCTGGATAAAGTTTTCAGGAAAGCCTTCACCATCACTGGGCAAACCCTGGATACAAGGGAAACTGTTTCAGAAAAGAGGATGGTGGCAAAATTGGATGTCATCGTGAAAAATACCCTCTATCTTGTCCAGGAGGCACTCTTTTGGAGCACTTTTAAGCCACAGGCTCATTCCACCCCTATGTGCTAAGAAGCGCCTCTGGAGGTATTTTCTGCCCACTGCTATCAGGCAATTTAATGATTCCCCCACCCCAAATGTACTCATTCATTTTGCTTGTTTTATTTATTTATTGCTTCCTTGATTGGTTGTATTATTATAATGCAATGCTCAATGAACATTCAGGAGGTCTTAGAATGGTGGAAAGGATTTTAGCTGTTGCTATAACTCAAGCAAACATCACATTTTACATAAACAAACTTCTGAAACTAACAATTTTAAGTGACTTAGAAAACTCTGGACATAAGGTGACATTGAAGACAAAGTCAGAGTAGCTAAGTTACTAAACGAGTGATGTCTTCAACTTGGGTTTATTACAAACTCATAAACTCCTGCAGTTATCTCCCCTACAGTTCTTTCTATCCCTGATACACTAAAAACTTCAATTTTTTGCTTTTAATAATTACTCCAATCCTGTATAGCAAAGAAATGGGATTTTACAATGAAGCACTCAGAATTGCAAGTATTTCATTAGCACAGAACACCCATCTCATATAATGGATACAGCCTCCAGCCAAGTCAAGAATAAACCCTTTAATATTTAACATCCATCCATCTATCTATCTTCTCAACACACTTGTCCAGAGCAGGATTGTGGGGCAGACAAGAAAGAAGTTAACCTCAACGGAAATTTCTTTTTACTCATCTTCCTCTTTTGTCAAGACAAACATTTGAACACATGTTATTAATACTCCTATTTCTCCATTTTATGATCAATCCTTTGAATAGTCTGTTTTTTCTTAATCAACCCATTATCTCCTACTACTGTCCAGCCTATGCAGTTAATTTTCCAGTGGTAAAATATACTGCCTCAATCACAAAAAAAGGTCTTTAGTCAATTAGGTAAAAAAATGTTATAACAAGCAATCACTGACCTATCCAAAAGAATTATTTTGTATGTGCTATCTCATAAATGCCAATATTTACATTATCAGGGCCAGGTATAGAATATACTAACCCGGCCTTGGCTATGCTGATGGTCTGCTGTTCCATTGCTTCATGAATACATGTTCTATCATGAGCTTTGATGCTGTTGAACTCATCAATGCAACACAAACCTCCATCAGACAGGACCAGAGCACCAGCTTCCAGGTTCCATTCACCAGAGTCCTTCACAGCAGCAACAGTCAACCCTACAATTATAATGCATGAAATTAGATGTCAAGTTGTCTCCATTTCCACTTCGTTGGCTTAACAAGAAACATGCCTTTCACACATTAAACACTAGTAACTAAAAATATTATTTTCAGCTATATAAATCCTCTAACTGGTAAAAGATGCTTTATCTTCATGCAATGCAGACATTTTTTTTTACCACATGAGCAATTTATAAATTCCTTACATGAAGAGTAAACCGAGGAGAATAAAAACAGTCATTTGTATTATCTTACACTTGCATTTTAAATTTGATTTACAAGTATCAGATACAAAATTACATGCACAATACCTAAATAACTGTTTATGCTTCCAAACCTTACATTACTGACTAACTTAGGAACCTGCTAGCAGATTAAACAACAGGATAGATAAACAGGAAGGATAACATTATGCTTCTTGAATTTGGTTTTGTCTCAATACAAAAAAGACAAAAATGAACATTCAAAGTTACTATATGACATTTGAAATATCTGGATTTAATATGCCAATTTAACCATATTTACACACATCTTTAAAAACAATTTGCTCAATTTTTCTTTCTCCAAAGCTGGCTTTGCTGCTTTATAAGTTACAGTTAAAAGTAATTTTACTGTACTGTGCATAATTAATCTCCGATGTGATCATTAAATACACAAAACACCTTATGAAAAAAATGGTATGTCAGTAATTATGAAAATCTTGGACTGAACACAAATGAAATTATATTAAAAACACATCAGATGCATAAAGATTCCCAGAAAGATAACAGACAAAATTAAACAAAAAAATAAATAATTAGAATACATTAGTAAACAAGATACCTGCGCTTGTGGAGCCAATCCCAGCCGTTAGCACAGATCGTGGAGTAATTTTTGCTGCATATTTCAAAAACTGCGACTTTCCAGTCCCAGGATCTCCAACTAGTAAAAGGTGTGACTCACCTAGAAATTAAAAATGTACATATTTAAAACATATGGTACTTAACATTAAGTGGATAATCATATTAATGTTGAAAATAGGAGACTAAGAACAATTTGCAAATGTGGGCTGCAGGCTGACAATAATTGTATTTTTCATAGGCTCCATTTCCTTTGAATATTCTGTACCAGTAACGGCGCACTGCATTATAACATGCAGTGAATATACTTGACTTGAGCATTCATAGTTTTCAGACTCTTTCTCTGTACGTTTAGCATTTGTTTGTTCAGAGGTTGATGCGCTTGCTGCTTTTTGAGCAGCTCTTCTTTTCTCCACCCTAGCGGCCCACTGCTTCTCTTCTTTCGTCGGCATCTTTTCACATTAAAACTGATTAAGTCAGTGTTTGTGTTACAATTACTTTGTACGTTTTCCTTAATTTTTCACTTAAGCTAGCACTTAAGTCTTCAATCTGCCTCAAGAATGATTTAAGATATGAAGAGGTAGGGGAAGTGGCGGCGAAGGTGGTAGGGAATGAAAACGGCGCCCATGTGCATGCTCTGCACAGCCACCCTGCTGGCAGCTGCCGAGAGTTGATTGTACAATAAAATGAAATAAAAATAAAAAGAGGAATAACCTTGGAGGTTAATCATCACCCTGAAAGTGGATAGTAGACTTCACGTAGTATACGTGTACCAAATTTCAGATCAATAGGTCAAACAGTTTGCGAGTTACAAGTGATTTAAAATCCTCGACAGACAAACGAACAGCCACAGTAGCATATTACATAAGATATGCAGTAGTTCATAACACCTTTCAACAAATTAAGCAACATTAACCTATAACATTAATCAGTTTTTACAAAATGCAAAGCACCTTCCCGTATCTTATAACTTAAGACTTAATAAAGTACTTAGCTAATTAATTAGAGGAATTTAATGAATGTAAAAAGATTTGGTATAATAATCCATTGTCAAAAAATATAAGTGCTGAAATAAAATGTATAAGATTACATATGCATATTAAAACACAATGCACATAAATATATTACATGAAAACAAATATAATAGTCTATAAATCTTTAAAGGTCATAAATAAGATTAACTTGAACTATCTCCAACACTTCAGTCAATGCCCATTTTCAGAAATCTTATGGTCACATGCCACATACAGGTCAAACACATAACGTTGGTGTTGGGAAGATAAGGAAGGGACTTTGAACTTGTCCACCCTCAAAAACGGCAAAATAATGTAGGAAGAGGAAGAGAAATATACTTCATTAATTATCAATTTTGCTTTTGGCAAATCCAGTAATTAAATAATCTGGCTCCCATTTTATTCTCCACACCTTTCTCAGTAGTAGGTGGTTTCTGTCTTTTAGATTTGCATCAAGGTAACAGAATAATATTGTATAATTTATTGAGGATGGTTTCTGATGTTGCAGGGAATTGTTCCAGTTTCAAGTATAGGACTCTTCTTGCACTGGTGTGCAAGCTCTCTCTTTATTACATTGTCCTTTGTTTGCAGCGTGCTGTTTTTTTTCTCAGCTAGCTGTTAAGCTTTCTGCTGTGTCCTCTGCAACTTCATTAAGAAAAACATGACTCTTTCTGGCACAAGAGTTTAGATGCTGAAGTTCCCTTCCTGAAGTAATGACTGCTTCCCAGACTGGGCTCAGTCACTGACACAGTGCTTGGCCGAATGGATCTCAGGTTTCAGGTACAAAAAGAAAAGAGATTGTCAGCTTTCAGCTGCCCAAAGAAGGGGCAGCTTATCAGGTTTTAGGTTTCAGAGAGTGTAAAGTGAGTGCAAGTAGAAAGTTCAGAGATAGGTGCAGCTTGTTTTATAAAAAGGTGATTGGATTAAAGTACAGTCCAGTTAAAGAACAAGTGCCTGCTCATAGGTGTGTTATTTTGCCCATCAAAGTTATCACTCATTGAATTATGGCTCTTTGCTTGAACGTGGGTGTACATTTAGACCCTTCTGGTCTGAAGGAGCCTCTGCAAAAATGTCACATGAATGTCACAAATGTTATCAGGTATGTTAAGAGCTGCATTTAAAGCCATTTTCTCAGCCATGCAGATTTGATTGTTTTTAGCTGTATTTCTGTATCCCTGTTAAATCTGTCATCTTTATAGCCCTTGTGTGTCACTAAAAATCTAACAGAATGGGCAATACACACTTTGTCCTACATTTTCTTTTGTTTTCATTATTATTAACTTATTATTTACTAAGGGAATAAAATAAGCAGCTTATCACAATGTTATCAGAATCAGACCATTTATTTACACCACAACCCTTATCTGGAAAAATGGGTTTGAAAGATAAGAACATTTATATAAAATAAAATGATCTATTATCCCATAGATCCAAATGCTAAAAACCAGAGACATATAGCTAGGTAGAGAATGTCATTGACGTCTGTGGACTTTAAATATTTTATGAAATTTGCGTTCTTTAGGAAAAGAAATTTAAGTTTGCTTTAATACTGAATATGTCCTGAAAAAACTATCTTTACAAAAAAATAAAAAAAAGGAATAATAGCTTATGTACTCTGTTAATGGTTCAATGGTGCAGCGCCTCTGGTCTTAACCAATACAACTTAAATTTAGAAAATAAAGAACATAAAACGCAAGAATGTTTCTCTGTGCACAAACAGGTTCCTAACATTTTATTTCTATGTGTTGTGCCACGTGACTATTCTGAAGTGACGTTTGTACCATTTTGTGTTTTTTGAATCTCGCACCCTCATACAGCTTTATCATAAAAGCATCCCTTAACCACAATAGAGTGTTCGATCAGAAGAAAGTTTAAAGCTGGTTTGAAATTAAAAGTCGTTGGCGTGGCGAAAGAAATTGGTAACAGCACTGCTGCAACAAAATTCACTATGTCTTAGAAATTGGTGCGAGATTGTAGGAAGCAAGAAGATGGGGCCTGATTTTATGATCGATTTTCTGGGTTTCAAGACCTGACTTATACTGAGTATATACAGTATTTTAACACTAATAGTATAAAGATTGAGACATTTTCGCTGGAAAATGTCAAGCCTTTAATTTGTTACATTACATTGTTTTTAAATCACACATACAATTTCAATCACTGAATAAATAAGTGGAAGATATAAAATAGAATTTGCATAATGGCTTACAGACCACTTTGAAAATGTGGCATTAAGAAATTGAGGTTTTAATGCAGAAAACTTTGCTTCTGTGTCGTTGGTGATACAAGATTTCCATCATGACGGCAGTGGTGTTGGTAGAGGAAAAGTACAGTAACTAATAAATGAGTCTCAAGTATTGCAGCTAAAATGCAAAACAAAAGAGACACTTACCTCTTACCTTTGTCCCAGAAGCATCATTTCTTTGTACTCCACCTGAAAGAACCATTGCTACTGCAAGTTTGACAACATACATTCCAAACACTTGGGGGCACAAGCTCATTAGGATTTCATTTCGACCTTTAAAAAACAGATGGAGAAACAAATTACATTCAAGAGAAAAACAGTAGCTTTGATGTAAAAATGACCATTACAAATTAGCTGTAACGAGTATACACCTTACAATATGAATTATCTTTAAACACAGAAATACTGCAATTCTAGCCAGGAAAATCTCCTTTTTCTAATTCCAGGGAAACTCTGAGATGTGCCTATTGCTTTCCCATTTCAGTGGTTAAAAATCAGTTACTGGTTATGAATTGAAAGCTAACTGCATGCCATTCAGCATTTTTTTTCCCATAAAATGAAGCAGCCACTGTAGGCTCACTTTAAGAATCAACACAACAACAAATTGGTGTCATTATGATGACACAAGTAAGGGTCCATTTACATGGGAAAGTATGAATTGGCCTTTATGCAACCAGCTGAGAAAAACAAACAGCTGCCGTAATATGTCCAGTGTTCCTGGCATGCTCATGAAGCCTCTCTCCAAAACCAACATACTTGTTAAATCAAACACTGATTGCCATTTGTTGTGTATGAAAGCCCTGGTTTACAGAGTGTTTTTTGGCCAGTTTTTGTCTTTCAGTTTTCTTCTTTATATTTTAGATGTTTTATTCAGACCTAGCATAAGAATCCTGCTTAATTTAAAACTTTCAGACATTTAATTCACTGAAAAATTGACATTTTTTTCAATATAGCATATACGTTTACTTAAGAATTTCTATTGTCTACTGACTTGCATTTTAATACGTGGCAACACGAACAGGTAAAAACAGGTAAGTCTGGTATTTTTTCAAGTCATTTAGCAATGCCAGTTCACTTAGTTCCATCAGGTTGAAGTTTAACAAGTTCAGTACAAATACTTTAGCACAGACAGAATGGCAGCACTAAGCTGTCATTCCTGCCTCACAGTGCCAGGGTCTGAACAGAGTTTGCATGTTCTACCCATATATTTATGGACTGATAGGAATTAGTAAGTTTATTCACTCAAAAATATCCTCAGTTCTTTTATTATTAAACCCTTAGCAAATGTGACTTATCGTGCACTAAAAAAATTCAATAATTTGTTTATGGCACTTCAATCGTCTCTGTTGAACACTCCACCTTTATTTTCTAGGTTTTTTTTTTATTGTGTATGCACATGATATACCACAGAAAGTGCAACGTGCAGGCGGTTTGGCTTTTTTAAAGATACAGTCTTTTTATTAAAAATAAAATGCAGTATAATCCGTTCAGTTCAGATTCATTGTTACAATGAAACTCATATGTGCTCCGTTTACTATACTGTGACTCAATGTAAATCTTGCTCCACTCAATTGGTTAAGTGCTAGTGTGGATGTGTGTGCAAGTGGATGCTGGGTGGTTTCTTCTTTGAGACCAGTGTTACTAAGGAGGCTATTGTGATCTTGAACTGGACTAAACCGGTTTTTGAAGGTTTCATTATATATATCAAAGTTAGAAAACGTCCCTTAATGGCTGTTAAAGAGATGATAAACTATGGACGAAAAGGCAACTCAATGACAAGTCACATTACATGCGAGTCTGAAAGACTATTTTCAGTGTGATGTGTGGGTCACAGACTTGCACAAGAGAGAAGGAGGTGAGCCAGGTTTCAAAAAAAATCAGCTTTGTTGTTGTGAAGACAGGAACATTCTCAAAGCATGGAATGAATGCTATCACTTAAACAAATGCAACATTCAAGCACTGACAATGATGACGTTGACGTCCTGCATTTGCTCCCTTCTCAGATCAAAACAACAAATTAGCCTTCCTGCACAAGAGAAGAGACTGAAAGTGAGCACACAGCAAGGTCAGCGGCCAGTTTTAAATGTTCCCCAACAGGCGACAGACATGTTACATGGTGGGCCAGTGAACTTGTAGTTGCACTAGCAGCAGACAACCAATTCTATCCTGTTTCAGTGCACAGTGCAGTTGGGGTGGGTTGTCAAGTGCTCAGAAATATCACAACTGTAATTCCCCCATATACGTTTCAAGACCTACCGAGGATGCATACTTGTATATGCCTATGATAAAGTTTAATTGATATATTATGCCAAGAAAACATTACACACATTAAATAATAATACATTGTACGTTATTATACTTGTGTCATTGTGGTGAAAAAGATGTCAAACCCAGAGGCATGATCCTGCACGCTGCTGCTGTGCACTGGGTTTTTGCTATGAATGTGGTGCTGTGTATCCAATGTGGTGACATTTGTTGAGAATGATGTGAAATTTGAAATGTATGAATCACTTATTTGTGGAATTTTCCATTTAATATTTTTGGGCTACAGTAAACCCTGGAGAAGTGAAACTATTAAATACTAATCCACGAATATGTGGGTTCTACTGTATAAGGTACATCGCTCAGTACTTTACAATATTTAATTGTATTTATTCTTTACTAAATACAGATAATCATTCCCACACAAGCATCCATTAATAATAATAAAAAAACCTCTTTAAAAGCCCAAGGAAAGACCAGAGTTACATTTTGACCCTTGAAGAACAAAAAACCTAATTTAGGACTTTGGCTGCTAGGGCACATTTCTCAGATGGACAGTTTAATTGTAGCTACAAGATTTTTAGCAGCTTCTGCCAAAAGCTAAGAAAGAGTCTCATTGTAGTGTGAACTTTCTTTCTCTCTCTGATAGCTGAGCTGTTAAAACAGGAGATGTGTTCCAAATCATCATACTTAAAAGGAGTAGGAGGTTTCCCTGCTTGTAAGCGATGGTAAAGGCAAGAACATTACAAAGATCAAACAAGGCAATACTAATCCCCTGCTGTAGGTCACTAGAAGGAGAGAGGGATAAAGAGAGGAACATGAAAAGTAGTTTAAGAGGTCCAGCATATGCCAGTGCAGGGATACAGGGCCACTATATGAGAGACAGAGACAAAGAGACCGTTTTTCAAACTGGTATGAAATGTAATTCTATCCCAGTATGCTAGAGGGTGGGCAAAAAGCAGCAGGCAGGGATTCCTGTCCCTCTGCCTAAAGAGAGTATGAGGCCTGGGATGAGACAATACAGATGGCACCAGAAGGTTCAGGGGTGTAAGGGTCCCATTAACTGCTAGGAGATTTAGCCTGGTGTCTCTGGAGAAAGTACACATCCCAGCACAAAATCAGAAGAGTGGAAGTCAACTAAGATTGAAAAGAGTGGCACCTGCATGAAGTAAATGGCTATCTGCAAACTCAGAATTGTGGTGGGCAGTTTGGAGTAATGACATAACCTGAAAATAACTGCTGGATGACAAATTGCATAGTTTAGCTATTAATATTCATTATTGAGCTTTTTAAATTGTTCACTGCTGAGGAATCATTTTGTGAAATTATATTCATAATTTAACATTATTAACTACTGATTTGTGGCAGACTGTAATAAATGCTAAACATTTTTTTATGTCTAGCTTAGAACATATCCTCCTCTCCTGTGAAGAGTTTTTGGCATAGTTTCCCCTAACACCTAAGGGGGTCTGTCAGGTACAGACAGTTAGAGAGAGATAGTACTGTGCCTCTCCATATGCGAGTGTGACTTTCCTTTCCTCTACTGACCCACTTGGGACTCTCACTAAATGTACTGCTTCTATCAATTATGGCACTGTGACATTCTCCTGCTATTATGTGAAACCCATAGAGTCTCAAGATTGCTTGAGCTTCAAAGCAGCCATCAATTAAAGTACCACAAAAGGAAATATAAGTACCATTACATATTACTGTTGGCTACTGAAATAAAAAAAAAAAAGCTTGCAGCCACTGAACCTTCTATTTTGCTTTGTTGTTTATCAAGTGATGTAGCACGCACTGTTTTATATTTATGTTGCTTATTACCTTGTGTATCCAACAATAAAGCTGTAAAAACTATTAAATAACCATTGTGTGAATTCTGACATACTACAGTGCCTTCAGAAGTGTTCAGACCCCTTTTCTCTTTTCCACATTATGTTGCAGTCTTATGCTAAGATAGTTTCATTTTTGTCCTCACATCAAGCAACACTCAATAATCCAAAAGGAAAAAGTGTAAATAGGATTTTAAGGATTTTGACAAATGTATTAAAATTAAAAAATTAAATCTCTCTTTGGCATAAGTATTTATGCCTTTGCTATGACACTTGAAATTTGGTTCAGGTATATCTTTTTTATACCTTGTTTGAGTCCGCCTGTGGTCAAGTCAATGGACACACCTGTCTATAGAAGGTCCTACAGTAGACAACGTGTATCAGAGCAAAAACCAAGCTATGAGGTTGAAGGAACTGCCTGTAGTTTAGAGACAGGATTATGGTGAGGCACACATGCTACATAAAATCTGTGGCACTTAAGACTTTCAAGAGCACTTCATAATTCTTAAATGGAAGAAGTTGGGAACAACCACAACTTTTCTGGCTCTGGCCAAACAGAGCAATCAAGATATAAGGGATTTGGTAAGACAGGTACCAAAAACCTGGTGGTCACTCTGGTTTAGCTCCAGAGAACCTGTGTGGTGATGAAAGAATCAAACATCCCTAGAGAGACCCCAAAAAAAAGCTGTCCACTCTATCTAGCCTGAAAGAGCATCACAGGCTCTGCAGAGAAGTACTGTATCACTGAAAAATCCCCAAATTCGCGTGTGCACAGCTTAAAGCATCATGTCCAAAACAACTCCAAATAATAATCACTGCCAAAATTGCTTCAACTAAGTACTGACCAAAGAGACTGAATACGTTTGTTAATGTGATATTTCAGTTTTTAATTTTCAATGAACTTTAAACAAATTTCTAAAATTTTGTTTTCACTTTGTCATTCTGTAGTCATTCAGTTGCTTGATGAAGGAAAAAATTAATATAAACAAACTTAGCATAAGGCTGCAACATAAAATGTGTAAATAGTAAACGGGACTGAATACTTTCTGAAGGCACTATGTGTTATTTACACATATTTGAAAATTCTGCCTTTTGTTTCTCAACTTGTGCTACATTTGTCACCATTTTATTTATGTTTTTTGACCCCAAGTTTAATTTACCCTGTTCAGAAGTCACAACAATGCTAATTAGTTTTCTGAAAATTGTTAGCAGGGTTAATAAAAATAAAAATAAAAAGCAACTTTGTGTATAGTGGCTGGACGGCAGAATGAACTACAGTGCAGTATGCATCCCACGTAGAACACCTGACTGGGATGCCAGATTAAGGAATGAAGTTTGGGAATACATTTTCAAACTCTCAGACTCCTTATCTGTTAGTTGGCAGCAGCAGTACCCTGTTGCTTAAGCCAGACAGATGTAGTTTGGGTACAAGTTAGGTTTTTGGTATAACCTGGAAATGCTTCCCCAACAGAGCAAAAATGACACCAAACGTACTGCCAGGTCCAGGCTTGTAAGAGCCTCAAGCAATCAGTCAAGTGAGACTAGAGTCAGGACAGGAGCAGAAGCATGTGCTCTCCTGGTAAGGAGAAAAAGAAAGCCAGAGAGCTGATTAAGGAATGAGTAATCGAATAGAGTGCCGATTTATGTAAGTGTCAAACAAGATTTATATTAACTCACCTTACAATTTACATTTTTCACTACTTAATTATACTATCTGTCATGAATTTGGCAATGGAGAGGTTGTAGCCTTAAAGTCTTAAAAATGAGAACAACGGACTGTGAAATATGCAACAACAGCAGACAATCATGCATGAATTCATTTACAACAATATATAATTTGAAAAAAATATTTTTGCAACTTTATTAAATTATGAAATATTCCTGAGAGCAAAAGTAACATATCTAATCTTGTGTGTAGTATTATGCTGGCATTATTGCAACTTTACGTAGACCACAAAGAATGATAAAGTATTACTTGGACTTTGTGTGGGTATGTCTCTGAAACACCTTTCAAGTATTTTAGTCCTATGTTCAACATAATAGTTTTACAAATACAACAAAGTACATTCATTTAAAACATCTTTATAACTAAACTACTGTACCTATTTTTTTTTTTTTTATTGCGAATGCAACAGAAAGACTATATCAGGTCAAGATAATCAAGATCAACTCAGATTAAACTCCATTATCTCATTTAAAGACCACCTCCATTTTTTCTCAGCACTGAACAAGAAAATGCAGGGTCTAAATTGGATCAAGCAATATTAGAAAGACTAATGTCACCATCTGACTGCAAGTTAGGCTGCAAATAGTGCACGGTGCACGTAATGGCATTGTGTCTCCTTACTTTAACTGTTTAACTAAAAAATATTTAGCATTATTAATACTTTCCTATACTTCTGTGCATCTAATTAAAAACCTGCAGTTTTGCATAAAAATCAAATATTATCTATTTTACTATTAATAATCCGTAACAAAATTTAGATAAGTACAACATGTTTAACTTGGGTAGTTAAGTACACAGAATAGAATAGATAACACAGTACAATAAAGCAACTGTGAGCAAGTAAGACGAAATTCGCAAAAGGACCATCACAATTATGAACAAGAGAGTCAGTTTTAATTGAAACAGACATATCAACAGTTTTAAATTCAAATATAGGTACAAGATGTGCAGAAACCAAAAAAATGGAAAAGTTAAAAAATGGTTCCAAATGGAGAGTTAATCTGTTTTTTTATCTATTAAAAGGAAAATGTGTAAGGTAAAAACTGAAAAGAGAAAATGCAAACAGTGCTGTAAGTGCTAAAATTTAGCATTTCTTGCAAACTGAGCTATAGAGAATGTTAGTGAGAGCTTACCCAGTTTTGTGGTATCCTGTCTCTAAGACATTTCCACGCACATTAAAAAACAGAAAAAACACTAAGTTCACACTTTTGCACAACTTAAGCAAAGTAGTGTGGTACTATAAAGGATTTTCATTTTAGAGCTTTGCAGACATGTTCAACAGAGTAATTAGGCTGAAAGAAAAATTCTGAAAATAAATTCCACATTTAATTTACCTGCCAAGGGATTACATTTATATTTATTCCAAAAGTCCCGATATTCTTTCCAGGTATCTTCATTAATAACCATTCCTGTTGGTTGATCATTGTTTACTTCAATAAAATTAGCCTTCAAAAATATTTCAACATTGCAACGAGTGTCCTTTACTAAGGGCTTCCACCTCTGCATTACAACACCAAAAATAGTAATATCATCACCTGAAACATAAAACCAATACAACACAATTTTATAGTCATGGCATTAAACAGAGAATAGATATTAATTAACATGCCACATGAAAATAATCAAAAAAATACTAACTAGGTAAATTCGAAAAAACAACATGTAATTTAGCAGGATTTAATTACCACACATAAAATCACAAACACCCAACACCCTAATGTCAATACTCATTTTCTTTTGCTACAATGTAAAAGTTATTTGTTTAGATTTGATTAACTGGCCTAAAGGCTTAGTAATCACACTTAACAGTACAATTTCTTCTTATTAAAATTAAATAAAGAATAACATACATACAGAATGTAATGAAAAAAATAACCCAAAAATCACGTTTTACTAGACAAGCTGAACACATTCCTAATTATACTGCCAATTTAATTGTGCCATATTTATGGCAAAAAAGACTGCATTCTACTGTTTTTTGTGCATGGTCAATTCAGGAAGTACACTGGAAACCACTGTAAGACATAGATCTGAAAAACATGTATCATGTTATTTTGTGTATTTTGGGGAGGGGGGTTCCTACTTTATAATGAACACACAAATTATTTTATGAACAATATATCCACGACTTTTCCACAAAACAGTAAAATTATGGGGTGCAAACATCTGGCTACAAGATATCAAAAATAAGTCAATTTCAAACTGCAAAGACAATCCTCACATTTAAAAAAACAAATTAAAATTTACAAACATGACTTTTCCATAAATGCAAAGGAAATGTAATTGTTTCCTTTGATAAAGTAAAATTATTTTTATAAATGGCTACCAGGAAAAAAATGTCATCATTGTTAGAATTATAGGTTTCAGTTATCCAGTAAATATTCTATTTTAAATAATGTGATGCTAATCATGCTACATATAAACAAAGTTACATGGTATTGTACAGTTTTTATTGGATTTGGGACTGACACCTTTATGTGTCTCTTTGTCGTCCCTCCTCTGGATTCCTCAATAATTACTCAATACTGTATGCTGTTTACCTCCTTACACATCATGTTGTAAATCTGCTGTGGAAAACACCCTGCATTGTTTCTGTTTGAAAGAAGGCAAGTGCCTTGTCATCTAATGACTACAGTCCAGTGGCACTTACATCCCACATCATGAAGACCTTTGAGAGATTGGCCCTGGACTATACGAGTCCTCTTGTTGTAGACCACCTTGACTCACTGCAGTTTAATGGAGAAAGATTGGAATAGAGGATACAATTATCTATCTGCTCCACAAGCCTTATTCTCACCTGGACAAAGCTGGCAGCACTACAATGATTGTGTTTTTTGGTTTCTCTAGCGCCTTCAATATCATCCAGCCATCCCTGTTAAAGGGCAAGCTCAGAAATAGGCAGGTGAATAAACCTATGGTGTCCTGGATAATGGACAATCTGTCAGGCAGACTGTAGACTGTGATACTTAGGAACCATGTTTCTGATACTGATGTGAGCAACAAAAAGAACAGTCCTGTATCTTTTATCTGTATACCACAAACTATAAATATAATGCCAGGTCACGTCATTTGCAGAAATTCTCAGATGATTCTGAAGTATACTGATAAACAGGATGAGACAGAGTATAGGAGTCAGGTGGAAAAGTTTATTTCTTGATGCAAACAGAACGGTCTGAAACTTAACATCAGCAAAACCAACAAACTGGTTATTGTCTCTTGCTGCACCAAACAGCCTCTATATCAAGTCACTGTTCAAGGAGAGTGGACATAGAGGTGGTTCACATTAATGACAGGTTGGTCTGGTCTCACAACATTGAGAAACTATATAAGAAATGGCAGAACAGGCTGCGTTACTTTAATGTGGGAAGTGACAAATATCACATCTTCTATAACTTTGTGATGGCCAGTGCAATTTTCCATGCTGTGGTGTGCAGGGCTGGTAACATCATTTCAAGAGAGGCTCACAAAATCAACAAGCTAATTTAAAGGGAAAGTTCAGTTATAGGATGCACTCTGCACACCCTGCAGGTTGTAGAAAAGAAGAGAATTTAAGAAACAATACTGTGTACCATTATGAACAATGCTGCAGATTTTCTCTCTGATACACTAACACGGAGTACTTTTAGCCAACAAATTATTCAGCAGAAGTGTGTCAAACGTTAATGGCACTCCTTTAAAGCAAAAGCTATAATTTAGAGACAAGCTTAATGTCTCTAAATGACCGTGACAACAAAGTCAGAACTTTTCTTTCTACGATAATGAGAAATACATATACCTGAATGAAAATGATAATATAAACAACAGCAGGCACGGATTTATGAGAGGAAGGTCCTCCCAAACATATCTTATAGATTTTGTTTGAAGAAGCAGCCAGAATAGTTGGGAGTGGGGGGAGCATTTGACATAAATTACCTTAACTTCCAAAAAACATTTCATACAATCCCAAACCAAAGATTAATTCTGAAACTAGAAACTGTAAACATCCAAGGTAACCTACAAAACCGGATCTCTAGTTAGCTAACCAGCAGGAGAGAAAATGTGCAGATAAGAGGAGAATGCTCTACATGGAGCAAGGTCATCAACCGAATCCCTCAGGGTCCTGTCCTTGAAACATTACTTTTTGATTTATATTAATGACACGAATTCTGGTGTAGTTAGTAAACTTGTCAAATTCACAGATGACACTATCAGTGGAGGGATGGCAAACACTAAGAAGGAAGCAAAAAGAATTCAAAATGACCTGGACAACCTTGAGAACTGATTGAACACCTGGAAAATGCAGTTTAATGTAAAAAAGTGCAAAGTGCTACACATAGGCAAAAGGAACATCAATTATAAATACAAGATGTGAGACACTGACATATAGAAAGCAACATCTGAAAAGGATTTAAGGTATATGTTGATGCAACATTTTCTTCAATTTAGCAATGCATACAAGCAATTAATAAGGCAAATAAAATGTTAGGTTATATCATAAAAACTGTTAAAAATACTGCAAGTCAAGGTCCAACAACATTCTTTCAGCTTAATGGTGAATCACATATTCAAGGACATTGGTGGAAATGAAGGAGAAGTGCATTTAAAACTGAAGCCAGGAAGCACCTCTACTCAAAGTGTTTTAAGGATCTGAAATAAACTTCAGAGATTCCGAAACATGTAGTTGAAGCAGAAACCTTGAAAACCTTTAAGAAGAATCTGGAAGACATAGTGGGACATCTTAGCTATTAGCTAAACAAATGAGCTTGATGGACTAAAGTCTTCTCTCGTTTGTCAGATTTCTTATGTTTTGAGTTTTCTTGCTTTATAGTCATTCAGACCACTGTGTGGTCAGACCAAAGTGTATGTGTATAAACTAAATCTCCAAATTTTAGCAAACAAAAAACAAGATATGCAAGTTAGTTTGCAAATACAGCTATGCCAATGAACTTCACTGTTGCAAGCTAGATTCCTTTGTTAGCAAGACTTTCACAATATCATTTTCTTAGCATGTTGAAAGTTATTGGAATATTTAATTGCTCTTTAATGTCTGCAAAAGCTTCCTCTTTCAGAGGAATTCATGTCATTTTTTGTGATATGTACCAAGTTAATTAAATAGCTTACTACTCAAACCGAATATGACCAAATCAAAAAGTATTTTTTAATTGTTTTTGATTATCACTTCGATTAAATCAGTAAAGACTGATGACACAAGTGGTGGATGGGTACCTTTTTTTTTTTTGCAAATCAGTCTCTCACATTTAAACATGAGTGAATACAGGATTCTTAATTTTCAGACCTGAGGCCGCAAAACAAATCTATATAATCACTACATACAATATTTAAATAAACAAATTGAATAACAAATAATAATTAGAAATAGAGAAAACATTATGTCATAGTAATATTTAAATTACTATTATAAGCTAACCACTCAGGGAAAGGGGGATTGAGGTGAGGTGGCACTTTTTCCCCACTTCCAGTACGAAATGTGACCATAATCTTGACTTCTCATTCATTCTTTTACACACAAATACAATATCATTACCAGATTTGCAGCTGTCTACCAAATCATCTTCCAGCACCACAACCATAGATCGAGGAATACTTCCCACAGCAAGTCTCTGCACCTGTTTAAAGAAAAAATAATAATAATAATTAATTTTATATATACTGTTACACTTCCACTAGAATTGAAAACATTATAAAAAAAAAAAAAAGTTGTCATCTAGTTCCATTCATGCATATTCCAAAACTTTCACCAAATTCATATTGCTGGGGTGCATGTATTGGCAGCACTGAGTAAAAGTCGGGTGCCAGTCACATAACCTACTATCCACACTCAATCATACTTGGCAAGTTAGGGTCACCACTTTACTTAACATACAGCCTTTTAATGTAGGGTGTAGCGGACTGCCGGGACGCCCCTTTGGCACTGGATCCAGGGGAGCAGTGATGGGGTACACATTACATCCAACGGAACATTTGGTGGCAGCCCCCCTGGGTTGTATCGGGGCCACAATTATGTTACACTGGAGCTCATCCCTGTTGGGCTCCATGGCCACTGCCAGGGAGAGCTGCATGGCTTAACAAACCTGTGTGGGCTGGAAAACAGCAACACCCAGAAGTGCAGCCTGAATTAGGTTAATTAGCACCTGAAGCACTTCTGGGTGGGCTGTATAAGAAGCCAGCAGCTACCACTAAAGAGCCAAAGTCGGGAGGAGTGATGGTGAAGAAGAAGAAGGTGTCTTGTTTTGGTGCTTTGCTTTATATTTTTTTGGTGTGCATTTGGGACTGTGCCCTGCCTGTGGGACACGGGGAAGACGTGCCCCACAGGTGAAGAAAAATAAATCTATTGTTTAGTTTTTACATGCCTCTGTTGTCAGTCTGTGTCGGGTTGGGCAAGGGTAAGGGTAAGCTCAAACAAAAACAGGGAGAATGTGTTAAATCCACAATTGAAGTGCTTGGGCTAGTATGTGTACCCATGACTTAAAGAAAAAACTAATATGAGCATTTCATAGCTCAGTTACTTTATACTGCCTAATACTTGTTGTATACCTATATTAAATATTTATATATATTTTTAATGTAACACAGCTGCATATTTTATATGTATTGCTATTATTTATTTTCTTTGTTTATTAATTGGGGTATAGTTTTCAGTGTACTGTAAACTATAAGGACAATGGACTCAGTCTTTGGGATCTTATTTGGCAGCAAGTTTTGGATACAACCAGTTTCACAACCAATGGCTTATTTAACCTCTAATCCGATTTAATTAGCTGGCCACTTTTTCTCTTTTAGAAAAGCACATCATTGTGATTAATACACAATAAGTAATTTGGAAATATTTTTACCCCCCCCCCCCCATTGCTTTAAATACTCAGTTTTTTTTCCTGCTGCTTTCCTATTATTTTGGCTATTTTCTATTTAACTTGCTTCCTTATGTGTATCCAATTATAACAAACAACAACAAGCAGACAAGACACCCTGCACCTTCAACTATTTCAAAACTATTTTTGCATCAGTCTTACTAATGTGCCTATTAGTAAATAATGGATTAAATAACCAGAACACGAGGAAAGGCAGAATTAAACTCAACATGATAAAGAAAATCTTAAACAAAATGAAAACTAAAATACAAAATTCTCTATGCTTAAAATGCATAAATTCTTGGTACATTCTAATAAAAAATTATTACCTAACTCGGCCTTGCAATTTCTAGATTGACCCCAGAGCAAAGAAACTGGAAAATAACAGCTTGCTTAATTAGGCTAGGAGTCCAACTAAAAACAGAAGGTGGATGAAAGAAAAACCTGTTGCCACATGGGGTCTACCAAGTTTGTGAACAATCTATCAAAATAGAGATGCCATTCAAGAAGTGTGCAGCCCTTTAGCACCACCTGCTGGAAGAGAAATTGTTTCAACACACTTTTTGTCTCAGAAATGACGTGTTTTTATCACAATAAGCAGTGGGTTGTTTTTGTTTAATTTGACATAACAGGGGTTTCCAAAAATTAAGCCAATGCCCCAGACAGTTGTACCATCTGGTCAGGGACCCCAGTGATGCAAAGGAGAGTATGACTATGGATCTATGTTACTGCTAACAGTAGGACAATAGTAGACATACAGTATTAATCAAAGCAAATGCCTAATGAGAGCAGACTATTGACACACCAGTGATGAAATGTTGTGTGATATTTCTGGGCCAGAGATTCTCAGTTTTTTCCCTTGAAATACTCCCTGCAAATACTAAAACATATATATTTTTTTTTGTTCTTAAATTAAGTACTGAACACTTCCCAAGCACAAATAAGGGTGATATTTCTTTAACTCCAAACCCAACTATTGTATTTGGGGATTTTAACAAGGAATTACAGACAGCGGTTTGTGTGGGTCTATGTCTTTTCTTATAAATGCAAAATGCTTTTTCAATGAATTGTAAAAAAAACTAGTGTTCCTTGATATGGGATAAAAAAAAAAGTAGAAAGCTTAAATGTCCATACTTTTAAATTACAAAAACTACTACATTTACATAGGAATTCAGATTAAAACAAGCAGAAAATAACTCACATTATTCATTTATTTTTGATCTGAAGTTGTAAGTAAACAAAAATAAAAACACCACAAATTGATTGTTAAGGCTGAGCCCACACAACCTTCTGCATCAATGTTCAGCCTGTTGTACTTGTATTTATTTTCTAAGGAAATGATAAGGGTTACTGAAAATTGTTTATTATCAAAGAACACCAAATTGAGATGTCACTTATACTGTGGCTGAACAAAGAGTTAAGATCTAGAAGCATTTAAAACAAACAGCTTTCCAGTACATAAGTAATTATTTTTATTCACCTGCTCTTGTATTTTGATTTCTTGGTAGTCTTTGCTGCATCCAGATGCAAGTGAACTTGTAGACATGCAGGTAAATTTAGATGAATTACAACCATCTTCATTTGGACAGCATGATGGTGTCACAAAACTGAAATATTGCTCTATGTTTGCTTTGACAGGAAATGTTTCCTTGCACTTAGCACACATGTAATCCCGTTCAAACTCGAGTACTTTCACCATGCTAGTCCTTATGACTGTTGCAGTAATAGACAAGAAGTGGCCAACATCACATGATGTTGGAATGCTGTCTCTAGTCAATTCAGGACAAACAGGCAATCCTAAAAAAAAAAAAAAAATTCAGAAAACAAAGACTTTTGACTTAATAAAGGTAGTCAGAAATAGTTGGAATTAAAGAACAAAAGAAAAAAGTAAATTATTTTTATGCCATACATACGAGACACAGAAAGCCAAGTCAAATTTATAAAGTACACAGTAGAGAAAAATAAATCTGTACTATTTCCAAAACATACAATAACACACTTAACTATAGGTAATAAAGTAATAATGATGATCTGATCAGGATTTTTAAGGCTGTTACCTATCACTGAGTTCATGTTACTAGTGTGGCTGATTGCGATTTCTTTATCCACTTAATTTTATTTTTGTTTACAGTAAGCTCCTGCATAACCATGAATGTATAAACCTTATGTTCTACAGTAAAGTGGTATTTTTATAATTAAACTGCAGACCACAGGTGTTACCTGTTCATCTTTTATTGACAAAATTAAAATTCTGTAGGCTTACTGTTCAGTGATCATAAAACATACAAAAAAGTAAAACCCCCTTAAAATCCTTTTTAAACTAAACATGTATAAAAATAGCTTCCATAGTACACATGCAGTAAAGGAAAAAAATGTTCATAATTACAAGCCACAATTCAAATATAATGCTAAAGGCTAAAGAGTCCATTGTTTACTAAACAGCAAACTCTTCTCTCTTTTCTTTTTCTGACTAAAAATGTAAGCTGCTGTTCTAAACACAAGCTCGCTCACAGGCCACACTCGGACAAGAAGTGTCAATTTTCTTTACAGGACAAAAATAAAAGGTGTGAACTCATTCTCTTTAATTTCTACCAAAGACATGCTCTCATTTCTTACACTGTCGTTCTTTTCCATACATATCACAACTCCTTAGATTCCCCTTGTCTCACTTTATTACTCAATTTTCTTTATTTGTACAGGTTAATATTCCTACTGTCACTCTCCCCTAAAGTATGCTTCTCTACTCTCTGTTTACTAGACATTCAACAACAAAATGACATATGCAATTCCTGAACTACAGTAATGCCTCACATAAAGGTACACTACAACTAAATTACTGTAAATCTGAGAAAAGCAGGCTCTGAAAAGCATTGACTCGTGTGCATGCACAAGTACCCCTTGCTGCTTTCACCAAATTCTGTGAATTTCATTGATCATTTCAGGAATCTTGAACCGGACACCATCGATAACGTAACAGGATGAGTGTGGCAGATGGAGACAAAACACTCCAGGGAACAGGATGGTGGAAAGTGTTCAAGTGCTTTTATTAAACAAACTGTTGTCCTCTTGTCATCCTTCTCGCTCACACACAGTTGTCCCTCGGATTCGTGAAGAGGATGCCACCTTGATCGCTCCCACTCCACTGCACAATCAGTGGGGACAATTTGTCCCTAGAGCACTGATCTTTCATCCCATCACGGGACCTCAGACAGCACTGCCTTTCCACTCACCATAGGTGGGCTGGCTCATGCTTTCATGCTGCACTATCACTCTTAATGCCTCTCTGTTTGATTTTTCCCCTCTCATTATTTGCTGGCCCGTAGTTATATGGCTCTGTGAGCACATCGTCTCAATCAAGCACCACAGGAAGCCGATGAAGCAATTGAGAAAGACTGACGTGACTATCAGATTATTTAATGAAACAGCAATTCTTTCAGAGCCATGGTCCTGCTATACCACACAACTTTCATATGTCATGCAAAAAAAAAAAATGGAAAAAAAAAAAAAAACTTCAGAAGTATGCATCTCTAAATGAGGCCACTCTGTTAGAGCAAACAAATAGCAATTCAATTGTCAATGTCCTTCCAGTGTATGGCTGTAAAATTAATAACATCCGCTCTTATCCTATTCAAGATGTTCAGATCACTGTCTGTGTGTGTAGCTCGCCCACCCCTGGATTTGGTTAACCGGATGTACAATTTAAAGAGATTATCTTCATTTCATTCATTTTTTATTTCTTGATATTTGCCAGTAATAAAGCTGTAGTGAATGAGTTAAGGTGGCATCCTATGCGCCTGCCGCTTTGCGTCTCTGCCTCTCACATTCTGAATAGGGGGGCTGAACACACTCTAAGGAGATGCAGTCGCTTCTCCGAAACCCACCCTTAAATGGTGATACACTGGGAAACAAATACATTTTTTTTTTTAAACTCCTCTATGATCGATCAGCCGGCTTGCTGCTGCTACTGCATGTCGTGCTGCGCGTTGATCATTTAAAAGCCTGAACATCAGCTGTCCTTTAAGCCAGCTGCTGCTTTTGCTGTGCTACATGATCTGCATGTTGAGCGTCAATCATTTAAAAGCCTGTACAGCAGCTGTCCCGTTCTCGAGGGGCCGTTAAAGTGTCTCCGAGAAAATCACGTCTCGACCCAAGATTTTTTTTTTATTATATCTCTCTCTCTCTATTATATATATATATATAAATATATATATAAATATATATATAAATAAATAAATATGAATGAGTATATACTGTATATCTACCTATTTATGCAAAGAGCTTTTGTAAAAAGCTATATTTCCCCCAGGTACACAAAGGTCCATCAATTAAACTATAAAGAAAACTGTGTTATAAAGATTGCCCTTATGTACATTTTTAGTGAGTAATACAAAACTAATAAAATGTAATAAAACTACTAAAAAACTAAAACTAAAATATATCTTAAAACATTGCAACTAAGAACTATGCACTTGTGCTAAAATATTCATAAAATACACTGCAAAAAGTCAAATGTTCAGCAGTGCGGTGTGGAATTTTGATGATAAATAATCAATAAGACGGCCAACCATGCCACAGGGGATGCACAAACCAGTGTATTTCTTTGTGCTGGTCCCAAGCCCAGATAAATGGGGAGGGTTACATCAGGAAGGGCATCTGGTGTAAAAATTAGCCAGATCAATATGCGGCCAACGTTACAAATTTCCATACCGGATCGGCCAAGATCCAGGGTAACAACGGCCACCACCAGTACTGTTAGCCAACAAGGTGCTGGCGGAAATTGGGCTACTGTTGGCTAAAGAAGAAGAAGAAGGGGGAGACATGTCCGGAGGCAGAAGGACAGGAGGAAGGTAAAGACAGTGGAATTGAGGGTAGGAACTTTGAATGTTGGCAGTATGACTGGTAAGGGAAGAGAATTAACCGATATGATGGAGAGAAGGAAGGTTGATATATTGTGCATGCAAGAGACTAAATAGAAGGGGAGGAAGGCCAGGTGGATCGGAGGTGGATTCAAATTGTTCTATCATGGTGTGGATGGGAGGAGAAACGGGGTAGGGATTATTCTAAAGGAGAAGTATGTCAAGAGTGTTTTGGAGGTGAAAAGAGTGTTAGACAGAGTAATGATTGTGAAGCTGGAAACTGAAGGTCTGATGATGAATGTTGTTAGTGCAAATGCCCCACAAGTTGGGTGTTCAATGGATTAGAAAGAGGATTTCTGGAGTGAGTTGGATGAGATGATGAACAGTGTACCCAAGGTACAGAAAGTGGTGATTGGAGCGGATTTCAATGGACATGTTGGTGAAGGGAATATAGGAGATGAGGAGGTGATGGGTAGGTATGGTGTCAAGGAGAGGAATGAAGAAGGTCAGAGGATAGTGGATTTTGAAAAAAAGGATGGACATGGCTGTGGTTAATACATATTTTTAAGAAGAGGGAGGAACATAGGGTGGTGTACAAGAGTGAAGGAAGATGCACACAGGTAGATTACATCCTATGCAGAAGAGTCAATCTGAAGGATATTAAAGACTGCAAAGTGGTGGCAGGGGAAAGTGTAGTTAGGCAGCATAGGATAGTGGTCTGTAAGATAATGTTGGAGATCAAGAAGAAGAGGAGGAGAGGGAGGCAGAGCAAAGGATCAAATGGTGGAAGTTGAAAAAGGAAGACTGCAAGGTTGAGTTTAGGGAGGAGGTAAGACAGGCACTGGGTGGCAGTAAAGAGTTGCCAGACAGCTTGGCAACAGTAGCAGAAGTAGTAAGAGTGACAGCAAGAAGGGTGCTTGGCGTGACATCTGGACAGAGGAAGGAGAAAAAGGAAACCTAGTGGTGGAATGGGGAGGTACAGAAAAATATACAGAGGAAGAGGATGGCGAAGAAGAAGTGGGATAGTCATAGAGATGCAGAAAGTAGACAAGAGTACAAGGAGATAAGGCGCAAGGTGAAGAGAGAGGTGGCGAAGGCTAAAGAAAAGGTGTATGATGAGTTGTATGAGAAGCTGGACACTAAGGAGGGAGAAAAGGACCTGTACCAAATGGCTAGACAGAGGGACTGAGCAGGAAAAGATGTGCAGCAGGTTAGGGTGATAAAGGATAAAGATGGAAACGTTCTCACAATTGAGGAGGATGTGTTGAGCAGATGGAAAGAATACTTTGAGAGGCTGATGAATGAAGAGAGAGAGAGAGAGAGAAGGTTGTATGATGTGGAGATAGTGAATCAGGAAATGCAATGGATTAGCAAGGAGGAAGTAAGGACAGCTATGAAAAGGATGAAGAAAGGAAAAGCCACTGGAGCAGATGATACCTGTGGAAGCACGGAGGTGTTTAGGAGAGATGGAAGTGGAGTTTTTAACCAGATTGTTTAATGGAATTTTGAAAAGTGAGAGGATGCCTGAGGAGAAGTGTACTGGTACAGATTTTTAAGAATAAGGGGGGTGTACTGAGCTGTAGCAACAACAGGGGGATAAAATTGATGAGCCACAGCATGAAGTTATAGGAAAGAGTAGTGGAAGGTAGGTGAGCAGCAGTATGGTTTCATGCCAAGAAAGAGCACCACAGATGCAATGTCTGCTCTGAGGGTGTTGATGGAGAAGTATAGAGAAGCCCAGAAGGAGTTGCATTGCATCTTTGTGGACCAGGAGAAAGCACATGACAGCGTGCCTCGAAAGGAGTTGTGGTATTATATGAGGAAGTCGGGAGTGGCAAAGGAGTATGTAAGACTGGTACAGGATAGGTACGAGGGAAGTGTGACAGTGGTGAGAACTGCAGTAGGAGTGATGAATGGATTGAACGTGGAGGTGGGATTACATCAGGGATCGTCTCTGAGCCCTTTCTTACTTACAATGGTGATGGACAGGTTGACAGACAAGATTAGACAGGAGTCCCCATGGACTATGATGTTTGCTGATGACATTGTGATCAGTAGCGAGAGTAAGAGGCAGGTTGAGGAGACCCTGGGGAGGTGGAGATATGCTCTGGAGAGGAGAGGAATGAAGGTCAGTAGAAACAAGACAGAATATGTGTGTGAATGAGAGGGAGATCAGAGGAATGGTAAGGATGCAGGGAGTAGAGTTGGTGAAGGCTGAGGAGTTTAAATACTTGGGATCAACACTTCAGAGTAATGGGGATTGTGGAAGAGAGATGAAAAACAGTGCAGGCAGGGTGGAATGGGTGGGGAAGAGTGGCAGGAGTGATTTGTGACAGACGGGTATCAGCAAGAGGGAAGGTCTACAGGACAGTAGTAAGACCAGCTATGTTATATGGGTTGGAGATGGTGGCACTTACCAGAAAGCAGGAGACAGCGCTGGAAGGGGCAGAGTTAAAGATGTTAAGATTTGCACTGGGTGTGACGAAGATGGACAAGATTAGAAATTAATAAATTAGAGGGTCAGGTCAAGTTGGACAGTTGGGAGACAAAGTCAGAGAGGCGAAATTGCATTGGTTTGGACATGTGCAGAGGAGAGATGCTGGGTATATTTGGAAAAGGATGTTAATGATAGAGCTGCCATGCAAGAGGAAAAGAGGAAGGCCTAACAGGAGGTTTATGGATGTGCTGAGAGGACATGCAGATGGTGGGTGTAACAGAGCAAGATGCAGAAGACAAGACGATATGGAAGAAGATGATCCACTGTGGCAACCCCTAATGGGAGCAGCCCTGCTCTTTTCTCTACACACAAAACTCACCCACACTTAATGCTATTTCAGTGTGGTTGATGTGCTCACCACCTACCAGCCTTTCAAAGAAAACCTAGCTCAGCCCAACCCCTCCTTTTTATTTCATTTTATCACTGCATCAGCCCTTTTTCCTCTCAGTGCCTTTTGCAAGTTGCCCTTATTTACTTGACTGGCAGCTCTCTGCTGTGCTCTCTGCCTTACTTGCCAGATCCAATTATCACACGTTGCCATGGTGCCAAGATACTACAATATTTTGGATATTGATAATGTCCATTTTAAAAAGATAAAACTTTGACAACCTGCTATAGCTTGATTTATAGTGATTACACTTTGTCATTATTTTAAAATTATTTACATTCATGTTGTGATCCCCCAGAAAGTTTGCCAAAGAGCCCTTGTGGTTGCAGCTGTTGAGAAATTCTCCTCTATACTGTTTACAGATTAACAAAAACTATATGTAAAATTACACCCTCATCACTATGCAAAATAAAATAATGAAACCTGAAATGGTGATTGGAAGGAACCTGCTTGTTCTGAATCCAAGTAGGAAATTGTTAGTGAATTTCTGTGCTAGTCAAAGATTACACATAATAAACATTATAAATAAGCATTATAAACAAACATTTACTGAAATAAACTACTGCTTGTGAGTTTAGATTTTACTATACTGTGTGATCTGATTTGAGAAAGCATTTTCTGAGCACTTTAGTAAAGAGACATTTTCAGTTAAGTTATTGGTTAGAGAGAGAGAGAGAGAGGTTAGGAGCACGTGCTGATACAGTTCATTGCTGCACCCACCACATGACAAACCAACTCAGCATCCCAGATTAGAACCCAAGTGCAGCCATGTAACGGGTGACACCTCAGCACCACACTAGTTCAGATGGAATGGAACAGTGTGAGGTTTTTTATGGTGGCAAGTGCCAATTCTGCCACCATCCCCAGGTTTTTCCCTGCAGGTTGGAGGGCCTACATGCTGGGCTGGATGAAGATGACATCATAGCCAGGACAGAGCAACTGCATGTTAAGGGCCTTGCTCAAGGGCCCAGCGAAGTAGTGTCACTTTTGGAGTTTATGGGATTCGTACCGGCAACCTTCCAATTACCAGTGCAGATCCCTAGCCTCAGAGACACCACTCTGCCCTCCCATTACTCCTGCCATTCGTTAGCTGGCTTATAAAATTGACTCTTTGGGTCAACAATGATGGACTGGAATATATATGTGAGCACCTGTCAGATTAGTTCAGGATAAATCCCCCTCATACCTTCATGAGAGCTTTTTCTGTATCTTGGAAGGGTCAAGCTATCAAAAGTGTAAAAAAAGCAAGGAGTTGCAGTTAAAATGTGACTGGTAAGTGAAGCAGGCCCTCTGTGCACGTTTTGTGAACTCAATAACATGAGGCACAATAATCCCCAAGCCATCTGCAGTCAAGGGTGGGGTGCAACATTGACCTTGGCTGGGAATATCGTCAAATACTATAAGGCACGTTTTGTGGACACCCATTGGGGCAACAGGCTTCTACAAGGTGGTGCATAAAAATGTAGCCCCATGCATAAGGCGTCTCAGGCAGCAGATATAGTCAGGTGAAGTTAGTGGTAAGTCCCAGTGTGTGTTTTGTTAGTTCTGTTATCCGTGTGCTTGCTTAAGAAAAAATCTGCCATAATCACTGGAACAGCACAATTTTATTGTGGATTTATATGTTCAAATAGACTCCTTCAACATGACATATGAGGGAATTATGCAACACTATCCTGTTGTGAGTGCTCCTGTGACACATGCAGTTCAGAAGTTGGTGAAAAACTAGCTCTGTAAACAATGCACCAAAACCAAGAACACCTTCCATCTGTATTTGCAGATGGAAACATTGCAGAAACATTGCAGTTTACACAGTAGGGACTAAAGTCCTCATAAGCTAATGCAGAGATTATCACAATAGACAGGTGTCTCATGAAGGTCATGTTAGCATGTACTTCATGATTTGTGGGCTTCCCGTTTGTATTCCACCCAGCAGGAGGAGATGGCAATAAAAAAAGCACGCTGGGGGAACATTTCAGTGGGTAAAGTCACTGTGTTGTTTGAAGTGGCAAGGATACAAGAGTAAATAGGAGCAAACCAGACATATTGAAAGATATGACATGGATATGAAAGGAATCTCTTTGTTAACACATCTTTTCCAAACTTCAACGAGGATGGGGACAATGCCCTGGCAATGGGAGATTGATATGGTAGTACAATTTGTAAAAAGAGACTAACCTGATTTCCTTTTGTCAAGGGATCATACATTACAGGATCTCAGTAAAACTCTAAGTCAGATATTGGACCAAACATTGTTACCAGCATAAATACTTCTGCTTGCATATGGGTCGTAGTTTTACAGATAACTTAAAACCATATGCCTTCAACTTGTGGAAGTTGTCACAAATGTATGCATGTAATTTTGTACCTGAATTCACAAGGCAAGTGTTATGTTTGGATACTTGGCATTAAGTTGAACCCATTCAATGTGGATATAGTACCTCTGTTCTTTCCAATTGTCATGAATAGGATAACAAAGAGTTGTGTTACATTTAATGAAGTGGATCTCCCAACATGAGCAATTCAAACCCGAGTCTGCAAATGTCAACACTGGAATTAGCAGCACAGAAAGAGCAGCTTGCCTTCAGGAGGTTGTAAAGACACAGCTACAGTGCATCCAGAAAGTATTCACAGCACATCACTTTTTCCACATTTTGTTATGTTATAGCCTTATTCCAAAATGGATTAAATTCATTTTTTTCCTCAGAATCCTACACACAATACCCCATAAAGATAACGTGAAAAAAGTTTACTTGAGATTTGTTGCAAATTTATTAAAAATAAAAAAATTGAGAAAGCACATGTACATAAGTATTCACAGCCTTTGCCATGAAGCTCAAAATTGAGCTCAGGTGCATCCTGTTTCCCCTGATCATCCTTGAGATGTTTCTGCAGCTTAATTGGAGTCCACCTGTTTTAAATTCAGTTGATTGGACATGATTTGGAAAGGCACACACCTGACTATATAAGGTCCCACAGTTGACAATTCATGTCAGAGCACAAACCAAGCATGAAGTCAAAGGAATTGTCTGTAGACCTCCGAGACAGGATTGTCTCGAAGCACAAATCTGGGGAAGGTTACAGAAAAAATTCTGCTGCTTTAAAGGTCCCGATGAGCACAGTGGCCTCCATCATCCGTTAGTGGAAGAAGTTCAAAACCACCAGGACTCTTCCTAGAGCTGGCCGACCATCTAAACTGAGCGATCAGAGGAGAAGGGCCTTAGTCAGGGAGATGACCAAGAACCCGATGGTCACTCTGTCAGAGCTCCAGAGGTCCTCTGTGGAGAGAGGAGAACCTTCCAGAAGGACAACCATCTCTGCAGCAATCCACCAATCAGGCCTGTATGGTAGAGTGGCCAGACGGAAGCCACTCCTTAGTAAAAGGAACATGGCAGCCCGCCTGGAGTTTGCCAAAAGGCACCCGAAGGACTCTCAGACCATGAGAAACAAAATTCTCTGGTCTGATGAGACAAAGATTGAACTCTTTGGTGTGAATGCCAGGCGTCACGTTTGGAGGAAACCAGGCACCGCTCATCACCAGGCCAATACCATCCCTACAGTGAAGCATGGTGGTGGCAGCATCATGCTGTGGGGATGTTTTTCAGCGGCAGGAACTGGGAGACTAGTCAGGATAAAGGGAAAGATGACTGCAGCAATGTACAGAGACATCCTGGATGAAAACCTGCT
>JANRMT010062791.1:91699506-91741420 GCA_026402145.1 Polypterus bichir lapradei | reverse complement strand
GTCAGCTGCCATATTGAACTTTCCAATGTCACTAATTCTCCAACTTCCCATCTATGTAGAAGGCTGAAATTTGGCAGGCTCATTCCTTACAGCTTACTTACAAAAGTTAAGCAGGTTTCATTTCTAAATTCTACACGTAACGGTCATAAACGGTCGATAACGGTCGACAACGTCCGCCATGTTGAATTTTCTTATTTATGGCCCCATCTTCACGAAATTTGGTAGGCGGATTCCCTGCGCTAACCAAAACCGATGTATGTACTTATTTCGATGGTATGACGCCACTGTCGGCCGTGATATTGAACTTTTCAACGGTCTTTGTTACTTATGGGTCCATCTTCAAGAAATTTGGTACGCGGGTTCCCAACGATAACTGAATCCTACTTACGTACATATATACGTCCACAGCCTGCAGCTCGGTCACCGTGTGAGGCGGCGTTGGGTCCCCCATCCCAACGTCTCCAATGTTGTTGGCTGCCTGCCTATATAAGGCCGTCTGTCGCTCCAGTCTCTACATTCCCTTCCTTGCTTCGCCACGGTATTCACGTCTCCCTGCTGATAACTGCAGCCTTTTTATTTAATCCACGGCTTCTCTGCTGTTTTATTGTTCATTTATTACGATTATAGTTATTGTGTAGGTATTTTAGACTTACTTTACATTGTTCAGGTACCCATTTACTTTATCATTCCAACCGTACCCCCATTAACATGTCTATCGAGGTGATCACCATCGATCAAAGAACTGTCACTTACCAAGTGGTTTCCATGCCCGGAGATGGCACCTGCCTTTTCCATTCTCTTTGTTACATATTGCACGGCCATATCAGGCTCACTCTTGATATCCGGAGGAACATTGTGTCTTATGTATTGAATGACTGGGACAGGTTCAAGGTGTGGACTGATGACGGTACAGGAGATAATTATAATACACAGGAGCACTAGAAGAGTGAAATGCTTAAGTGTACCGACATGGCCAAATATTTTACACCTTTGGACAACCGCCAATGCCTCTTAAACATCTTAGATTCACAGGTGACTATTTCAGTAGTGGACACTTTGATATTTAGAAATGTTTAAACTCTCAAAAGCTGGATGTGAAGTTATCAATGAAACTGGTTGTATACTTACAACGCTTGACAGATGCCGAATGTCTCTTCAAAACAAGTCCTACAAATACTGTCGTAATTGAAACAAACCATGAAACTCAAACCGATTATGACAGCAGCAATCCAAGCTGTGAGATTTGAAACAAGATTACTGTTCACATGGCCAACTGTATGTTGCATGCTCAAGAGTAAGCTCAGCGCACAGCTACAGCTTGGTCATATTACAACTGGAGGGCCAAACTGACAACGTGGCATACAAAGAGATCCTTAACAAATAATTATTGGTATATTTTCCCTCAGTTTAAAAAGGTTTAATTTTCTTCTTAATAAAAATTTTAAGGCAGTACTTCGCCGCTGCGAAGCGCGGGTATTTTGCTAGTTATATATTTATGTGCACACACACACACACACACACAGTAGAGTCTCGCTTATCCTACCTTTGCTTATCCAACATTCTGTATTATCCGACGTCCCACCGCAAAAAAAAAAAAAAAAGAAGCATCAATCGGCAACAAGAACTGCAAGTTGTGAGCGTAGTCTAGTTTTTGTTGCTCCCGACTTTACCGCAGCTAATTACAGTGGAACCTCGGTTTGCGAGTATAATTCGTTCTGGAAATGTGCTCACAGTCCAAAGCACTTGTACAGTATATCAAAGCGAATCCCATAAGAAATAATGGAAAATCAGATGATTCGTTCCACAACACAAAACTATTCATATAAAAATGATTAATGCAAAATATAAAGTTAAAAATACAAAAAGCAAATTAACCTGCACTTTACCTTTGAAAAGAATCATGGCTGGTGTGAGTGAGTTTTTAAACTCTTGTTGGATTTCATCCAACGGGACGACACATGGAAGAGCGTCCCAAAGCAATCGCAGTCTCCCAGCGCTGTAGCAGTTCGCCATAAAAGAGAATCCGAAAAGATCACGGACATGCTATAAGAGCCTGCCGTCGATGGGTGATACAAGGAACATTATAAATGCACGGGGCACAATATTACTTTCCCCCCGACCCTGCCTGACTGCTGTGTCTGTGTATAGGAGAGTGGCAGATCTCGCTACAATAAATAACCACGCTGTTGCTGTTTCAAGCTTAATAAAGCTGGTGTTGCTAAAGTACTGAGACTCAGCTTCATGTTTGTTTGTTTTCGGGTGCAAGACGGGGACTCACACATCACAGCACAAACACACACACACGCAGTCACAATGCTGTAGTAAACAGTATACGCTTGTATGGATGTCGACTATATAAGTGACGGAGTTAAGGTTCTAGAAACTGCAATTAATTACATTGAGCAACAAGAAGAAGCTACAGGAATCGACATAATGATGCTGCAAAGATGGCGAGACTTGACAGCGAAGAAATGGCACTCGTCAGGAAAGCAGACTTCGATCAAAAATGTCTTTAAATCATCACATGACTGAACTTTTTAAGTACAGTACATACTGTATTTAACTTCAGACAATTCTGTAACTGTAAGTTCATTTTTTCAGTTAATTTATTCGGTTGTTTTGTTGTAAAACTTGATTATTAGGTTCGTAATGTGTAAAATTATAACATAGTTTGACGTTTAATAGGCTTTTTCTTAACACCTGCCATTATCCAACATTTTCGCTTATCCGACATTCTGCCGGCCCGTTTATGTCAGATAAGCGAGACTCTACTGTATATATTACACACATACACACTGTATATAGTGTCACACGTATTTGTATTTCCTCTACCATGATCAGTTCTGTTTGGAACTCATGTCTGTAAAGACCTTTCATTGCAATCAGTTGTTTTCAAGTATATCTGTTAGATCCCCAAACCCTTTTTCTTGTCCCTGTGTTTATTTCACAATATATTAGTATACTGCATATACAATATATATGAAATCAACATCTTAAAAAGCAAGGTAAATAAGCCTAATCTATCACTGTCTAAAACAAATGCTTGGAACATAGTAGTAAGCTCTGTTAATAACTTGCATTATGATACACAAAAAAGAAATGAAAATACATGGCCACTACAGATCTGCAGGAGAGAATTTGAAAAGCACTCATCTATAATTAAGATTTAGATCCATTTTGAGAGTTTAAATGCCTGGCATTACAATCTTCATATTTCTAATTTTAGAAAACTGAGAATATGCAACCTTTCAGTACAATTTTAAGCAGTCTCACATACTTTCAAGGTTTGTGCTGAAGTTGTTACTTAGCTCATGGAGGATTGCTTGTGATGCACTATACTGCGGCTTTGTCTATCCAGCAGTCGCAAGTTCAAATTAAACATAAGAAAGTATGGAAAATTAATTAAAACATTAAAAGATGACATACTGGCTTTGAGCAAAATAAATTTTCGACATGGATCAAATGTACTGTATGTATCCTTTGTATTCTTGCAGATAACAAAATATTGTACTTTTATTTCAGCTCAAAAAGGAAGAAAAGCAAAGTAAAATAAAGTAGTACTTTTCATCAATGTTCTGAAAAGAGTAATGTTTTACTGACTCTGTTAGATTGAAAAGAAAACTGATCACCAATCTATCACTCACTCTTTCATAGGAACCATAAGGAATAATGCTACATATTGTAACATTATAAATTGCAAACACATTTCTTAAAAGTCAAGTCAGGTCTGGGAGCATGACAAAACAGCTCAGGATCCTGGTTGGCAAACCCCAGGCACACATGCGGTCCAGTCCCACCCCTCCAGAAATGACCCTCCTCTGGTCTGACACAGCCAGGTGTTACGTGGGTGTCCCCTTGCCCAGGTCCAGCCACTCGGGTCCTCAACAATGAGCATCGTACAAACTGGACCATCCTCGGGGAATGGCGCCACATGGCTGTAGTGCTGTAACTGATGTTCCCTCACGATTCAGGTAGAGCACTTCGGGACTTCATGAGCAACCTCTCATTTGACACAATGTCAAACCAGCGGTACTCAAAGATTCTCCGAAGAGACGCAGTACCAAAAGGAGTCCAGTCTTCATCTCAGGTCACTTCGTCCTTTTGCATTGATATCAGGAGTACCACACACCCCTTTCCAGTGACCTTATGACCCCCCCCATGCTCTCCCAATCCATCTACCGACTTCATAGGAAGAGTCACCAGAGACATGAATCTCACTGCCAAGGTAAGTAAACTTCTCAACAAGGTCGACACTCTCTCCGCAGACATGACACACTGCTAATGGCCTTGCCTAAGAGGTCATTAAAGGCCTTTGATCTTGGTTTTTATCCAGGACACTTGCAAGCCCATACACTCACACTCCTTACTCAGTCTCTCAAGAACACTGAATAGAGCCTCCATTGACTCCGCGAAGATCACTGCATCGTCGGCAAAGTCAAGATCAGTGAATCTTTCTTCACCAACAGATGCCCCACAAACTTGCCCAAATCCCAATCCATGCAAGCACTGAACAGAGTGGGAGCAAGAACACACCCCTGATGAATCTCAAAATCAAATGCGAAAAGCTCTGTACAGCACTCACAGCACTAGTGTACAGGCCATGATATCCAGCAACGTTGAGGGAATCCCGTGAAGTGTCAGGATGTCCCACAGGGCAGCTCAATCAACTGAGTTGAACGCTTTACGAAAATTGACAAAAAGATGCATTTGCATTTGTGCTCCATGAGAACCCTCGGTGCCAGGATGCTGTAGGTGAGAAAGTGATCACAGATCCTACTGAGGAAGACCCTAGCAAAGACCTGACCCAGCACAGAGAGCAGGGTTATCCCCCTGTAGTTGCCGCAATCCATGCAATCACCCTTCCCTTTCCAGATACAGTAGGTACAAGTCCCATTTTCCAGTCAGTTGGGATGACACCAGTCTCCCAAATGCAAGCAAAGACTGCTTACAATGCCAGGAGGACAACCTTACCTCCAACCTGGGGAAGTTCACCCCAGATACCACAGACACCTGCAGCCTTCCCAACCCTCAGCTGGTTCACCACCTGTGCAATCTCAGTGAGATTGGGTAGTTCACAGATAATTGGAGGATCAGCCTCAAGAACCGTGGACCTAGAGATATCCAATGTCCTAGCCAGAGTATCAGCTTTAAATAGCTCCTCAAAGTAGCCAGGCCAGCAGGTCACGACTGCAGTGTCATCCATAAGGACCGTTCTGTCAGCCACCCTGAGTGTGACTCTCCGAGGAACAGATTCAGATATGTGTAATCCTTCGATTCCTCTGTAAGCAGGATGTGGGTAACTAGACCATAGATGGTGTGTCACTTGCTCACAGATTCCTCTAATAAACGCCTTCTTATCTGCCCACACAGCCCTCGCAGCCATCCTTCTGAGTTCCTGGTACAGACCGGAGTTGCCATCAAGCTATTCGCTGAGACTCCTCTCGATAATATTTAGAGTGCCCTGTGAGATGGAACACCTCCTTCTGGGAACACCGGTTACACCAACACAACCATTAGCAATCTTCAGGGTCTTGTCATGGAAGGTCTCCCACATCACCTTAGGATCAGCAGTTGCACCCGAATCCGTAAGTTCCTCACACAAACTATGCACAAACCTGTCAGAATACCCTAATATTGGAGTCTGGCCAGGTCCAGTCTCATTTTCCTAGTAGGTGGTAACCTACTGGACCTAAGCTGGATCTTCAGAGTAGCAACAACATGTCTGTGGTCAGAATTCACAAACTGGGCACTTCTGTAGACCCTGCAGTCTGCCCATGAGGATGTGATCGATCTCCTTCACCGCACCACCAGTATTAAAATACCAAGTCCAATGATGCGGCTCAGGGCACTGAAACCAGGATCCAGGGATTTGCAGCTCCTGACCTTTTGCGTTTAAGGAACAAGGAGCCACTTTCAAAACTGTCACCAGACCCATGAAGAACAAGACAATCCTCATAGCCAGCCCTGTCAGTGCCAGTGGCTGCACTGAAGTCACCCACAACTAGAGAAGTGTCACCTCGTGGGCAACCATCAAAAACTATGCGAAGTTGTGAATAAAAAGCCTACCTCACCGAGACATCACTCACCATGGTCGGAGCATACACTGAGACAACAGATAAGGCACCCAGAGAGTGCCGTAATTGGGGTCTCATAATATGCTCGTTGAAAGGAGTGACATCGGAAGGAGCCGATCTGCTATACTCTCCCTGAGTATGACAGCCATCAAAGGGCAACTTCTCCCACCCATCCAAGAACAGTTTGGTGACGAACAAACGCCTTTTCCAGCATGATGGAGCACCGTGTCATAAGCCAAAAGTGATAACTAACTGGCTCATTGAACAAAACATTGAAAATTTTAGTTCCATGGCCAGGAAACTCCCCAGACCTTAAATCAGATCAAGAACTTGTGGTCAATCCACAAGAGGAGGGTGGACAAACAAAAACCCACAAATTCTGACAAACTCCAAGCACTGATTATGCAAGAATGGGCTTGCCATCAGTCAGGATTTGGCCCAGAAGTTGATTAACAGCATGCCAGGGTGAAATGCAGAGGTCTAGAAAAAGAAGAGCCAACACTGCAAATACTGACTCTTTACATAAACTTAATGTAGATGTCAATAAAAGCCTTTGAAACTTATGAAATACTTGTAATTATACTTCAGTATACCATAGAAACAACAGACAAAAATATCTAAAAACTTAATACTTGTGTCATTCTCAAAACATTCGACCACTACTGTATAGTGGCTGAAAGTATTTGAATAAAGTAATTTAACTGATTTAATAAAAATTCATACTAGTTTAATTAGACCTTCTTTTCCTGATCCAACTGATATCACCTTATAGAAAAAGAAACAACAAAATATTGTGTGAATACAACTTTTCTGTAGCCAACCATATAGTGCACTAGTCTTAAAAGCTTGGAAGAATAGTGGATAAAAGATACATCAGTATAAAATATGCTGGCACAGTATGGGTCATATGATTACTTGGAAATAAGTAGATAGATGTACAACCAAAACATAGGCATCACATTTACCAATAAAGAATTCAAATACTGTCCCCAACCCCATGGTGTTCCAAGATATCAATTAAAAAGTAATTCTTAAACAGACTTAAACCACTTACTCACCTGAAATTCTAGTATGAAGATTTTGCTTCATTTTGTGATCTTTAGGTGTTGAAAGAGACTGTACTACAAACATGGCAGCTCTTTGTAAAGCATTATCAAATATTAAAAGTACATCATTTGGAAATGAGTTAAAGTATTCTGCCACTTCCATGTTTGTCTCAAACAGGGTTATGGCATTGATGGCTACAGAATAGTGAGCTTCTTCATTGGTTTCCTTTAAAATCTGAATTATGTCAGTCCTGTGATATTCCAAAACAAAGGATTCAAACACCTGGCCTATGAAGGCTACTTGCTCTGGACTCAATACCATCATGAACCTGTAGAAATATTAAAAAAATATTAGCATAGGTAAAATACACAGCCAGCATGGTCTAAAATAATTGAACAAATCATCCTAAAAGTAAATTCTGCTGCTATTAAAGGGTTTGATAGCAATGAGAAATAGTATTTAACACAGTTACCTAGCTATAACATTTCTTAAATTTTCTTAATTTAAATTCTTTTTTGGCAAACATGCTCTTAGTCAATTTTATAAAATGTTTCAGACTCTGAAAACAGATACAATAGCTTGACCTAAATTTATAGTAAATCATTACAAACATCTAGAAATACCTACCAAAATAAAAGAACACGTATGTAATTTGTTCCAATAAGGTTTTAGGTAACCAAATACCACCAGAAACGTTTTAACGAGCCTTCAACAACAGCCATCACCAACTGTACTTGGACAGAATACGCCACCATTGTTTCATAAGAATTTTTCACATTTACTGTTTTGATAACAGTGGCAGCATCAATGCTCTAGAATCTCCTATAAGTGTTCAGTTGGGTTGAGATCTGGCAACTGTGAAGACCGTGATATATTGTTTAAATTGCTCACAATCTTGCTGAGAAAATTGTCATTGAACATTTGTACATTTTGGATGCAGATACTGCAATCCTGGAAAACTATTACTACCTGAAGAGAAACATATCAAAACAGAATGAGAGAAGCACTACAATACAGGGATTCCAGTGACCAGAAAGTGTCATCAGCTACCTTTGAAGTAAGGAGAGGGCGAAAATGGAGGGCAGAGTAAGCAGTGAAGGTGGTAGAATCATGCCTAAGACAAAAAGCGCTGGTTGGCAGAGCGGGTGTTGGATACTCCACAAAGGTTTAGGTTGGCAAGACCCAGGGCAGGAAGAGACACCATCTTATCCAGGAAGAGGTTCGAGCAGGTGTGGAGGAAGAGCAGATGAGCAGGACAGTTGGGCTCAGACAACACGGAGTGTGGATGAGGTGGGAGAGTGTATTGCAATGCAGGATTACCTGGTTTGACATCATGCGGGAAGACTTCTACCATGTCCAGTTCCTTGTGGAGGCTATCTACAGTATAATGCCCTACCTAGCCCAGCAAACCTACACGTCTGGGATAAAAGTGAGACATCATCCTGTCCTCTGTGCTCTTCAAGAACATGCTTAGAACACATCCTCAGCAGCTGCCCAAAGGCCATTGGGGAAGGCCACTACCACTGGCACCACAACCAGGTGCTCAGAGTGGTTGCCGAAAGTATAGCCACTGATATCCGGTCCAGCAAGGACCATCACATCATGAAGATGTCCTTTGTGAAAGCTGGAGAGAAACAATGCCCACAACCAAAAACAACAATGAGCCTCTTCCCTATGGCGCCCAACTGAGAGCTGCATGTTGACTTGGACAAACAGGGCATTACAGGAGAGGCAAGGAGGAGGGCCAATAGTAATAATAATAATAATAATAATAATTCTTTGCATTTAAATCCGTGAGTGAAGCCGCAGAGAAAGCCACTAGGTGGCTTTGGATTAAGAGGACAAATCCATGGGTGGCTGCTACTGGAACACAAGTCTGGGCTTGATCAATGCCGGCTGGTTTATCTGGGTGAGGGTGCCGGATGTTGAAAGACCCGAAACACCCATGACCCCAGGAACATCACAGAAGATGCATACCAGGGCATCTAGAAGATGTGCAGTATCTTACACATTGTGTTATCACTCTGTAATCACGGACACTTCAGGCAGCCTAAATTATGAAAAGGAAAATGTGCCTTCACCTTGAGAAAGCAAACCAAAAACATTCATAGCGGGGGGAAAAGCATTTAAGCCTTCAGACTTTCTTGAGTGCACCACCATGTATATACCTGCTTCTTGAAGGCTAATTCACTTGATCTGAATAGTGTTTCATTACTGCTTCCATTCTTTACACCTTACTCCCCCCATGAGTGCATCTTAAATTTAATAAACTACTTGTGAACTACAGTTCAACAAAAGGATCTCTCACTGTAAAGGCAGAAAGACTTTTCGTGATAAAATTTCCTACCACACCCATGTTATCTAATTTTTTCCTTCATTGTGAAAATTCAGCATACTGGGCAAACTTTGGCATTGAAGCTTCTGCCCGATACACCCACAGAATCAGCTCTTCCTCAAAGTCAATGAGATTCTTGCTTACTAGTCAACACCTGCCTAGAAACACTTGTTTTGAATATATGTCAGTATTAGGTTTTTAATAAATTTGCAAAATGTTCTGAAAACAGGTTTTACTTTGTTATTACAGGTTACTGAGTATAGATCAATGGGTGAAAATTGCAAATTTATATTTTTAAAATTAAATCTAGAGCACCATAAAATATGCAGAAAAAGAAGGGGTCTAAATACTTTCTGAATCAAATGTAATTTGAATCCCTCATTTACTAAAGCATTTGCTTTATTTTTTCCTCGCCCATATCTTACAGTAATATATACAGTCAAAGTACTTAAAGCAAAGCTTTTTAATTGTAAGTTAAAGCAATTTTAACATTGCCCATCACTTTCCATGAGCATATTATAAAGTCAGTGTTCATAATACTGTATTACTTACCAGCTTAAACCTGGAGTAATGGTATGGATCATTAAAAACCAATCATTTTTCTTTAGCCATTTATACAGTCCAGTTTTCGTTTTCTAACATCTTTCCATACTTAGACCCTACAAGAATAATACAATTTAAGAGTGTACATTTAAAAGAATAATAAGGCATATTACGAATTATTCTTCAGAACATCACATTCATCAGACAGGTGCAATTACAACTCGAATGGCAATAAATATTCTACCAGGAGCAACAGTGAACAAATGGAAATGGAACACATGAGGAAAGATGGTGAAAATAACACGTCGCTATTAAAACATACTCAGCGGGCTAGACTGTGCATTTTATTACACAGCCAAATGTTATGTACTAAAAAGATGGTTAGATAAGTCTAATAATGAGACAATCCACAGATTTATGCAGAAATAAATATAAAGCTTTTTAAAAGTTAAAACATTATGAAGCAAGCTTTACAGGAATAACCTGGCATTTTAAATTAACTGCTCTATTTACATAAGTAAAAAAAGGCGACAATATCTTCAAATCATTGTGCCTACTCTGTTTCAATGTCTATCATATCCAAAAACTTTGCAAAATGTGCAATTATCTTACAGTAATAGAAAACTAAACAGATCATGTGCATTTAATGTCCAATGTTTCTTCCATTTTTGTCCTACAGCAGAAAGGGTTTAAAATACTTTGTGAAAGAGAACTCATTCAAATTCAACATACCGTACAACTCTCTATGATCTCACCATCAGGAAAAATTCCTGAAAAAGGCTGTCTTTGGCCTGACTGGTATGAATAATGCTTGTCCATAACATTTAATACCCAGAGGATTTCACATTTCAGACATTCACTTTTTAGTCACACATGAAGACGAAGAAGGCGATATAGCAGAAGTATCATTAGCCCAACTAGAAATCTCATTAGGGGTACTAACAACTAATCCACAGGCACTTCAAAACCTCACGAGTGCAACAGTCATATGTGATAACAGCTCCACAAAAGGTCCAAAAAAATAACAGAATTACTGACTTCCTTACTCTTCCTCAGTTCACAATGTTTACTTCCTTTAACATGGGTTTTCAAAAAGGACTCTTCTCAAATTCCCAGTGTCAAACCCAGTCATATGCTTATTTGATTTATCTCCTTGAAGCCAATTTTTGTACAAGCATTTCCCAACCATTTCCAGTTAAACTCGTACCTTCCTGGAATTTTGACTACACTAAATGCACTAAATCACAATGACATGTCTAATATACACAGTGTAATTAACATTACTAGCTACTTACCATGTAACTAACTAAAAAACTAATAATTTGATGTGCAGAATGCTACATATCCATACCAGTTCTCCCATATCACTTGCACACGCTACACAACACGAAGTGATATTAATGTGCAAGGTCTTTAAACGTGATATTATTGTGAAATGCGGTTGTTTTGATGGCACAATATTCAACATTTAATCCCATATGTGATTATTAGAATTCAAATTTAAGTACCATTTACATATTTTTAGAATATTAATGGGTTTTCTATACTGTATTTTGGCTTGTTAAATGTTCATGACTTTCAAATTTTCCTAGGATCTGTACAAAATCTGTCTCAAGCATGACAAACATTCTTCATAGAAAAAAACTTTAAAAAGAAAAAAAAACCTACAGAGGAAAATAAAGTGCTAAAGACAAACAGAATGTGAAGAGATTCCTGCAAACCATTTGTAGACAGAATCAGCAGTGTAATTCCTAATATTCCTATTTATTTTCTTCTGCTTATGAGCTGTTAGATATGCTTCAAGCTAAAATGATTTTTGTTACTGTCTGCTAGAATTTGGTCAATTTTATTAGTATCCCACTAATTATGCAATTCTATTAACTTCTCAAAGACACTTAAGCCTCTAATTCTAACCCAAGTAATTCAATGATTAACATTTTTTAAACAATTATAATGCTCCACTTTTCAACAAACTGGTCTACCTTAAAAATATTTTCTCCCACAAACACATTGATTTTTCCACTAATCAGTCATTAGTAATCGAAGAAGAGAAGTTCAACCAACTGTGTAGAAAATGTAATGTGTGAGATTAAACAATCAAAGGTGAAGGATTTCACTTAAACAACTCCTGATTCTTCTATGAATAACTACATCATTTAACACTTCAATCCCACGGGGCCAAAGGTGTTAACCCTTCTGATAAGTTCTTAGAATTATATACTAAATACAGTAGGTGTATTTTATTATGTTTGCATTATAATTTTTTTTCTAAAACAATTCCTTTATTTATAGGTCTGGCCTTGAAGAAAACGTTTCTGCATCAAAACATGGCAGCATTTCTTCTCCATTGCATCAAGCATGACTAGATATTGCACAGAGGCAATATTTCCTCTCACCATCACCATGAATACAGGCTTGGAACTGATATGTCTGGTTCCATTTTGAACCAATTCATTAGGCCTCAAATTATTAAGTCATGTAAATGGATAGTTGTTTTGGTTAACCTTTCATTATAATACAAGTGTTTAAGAGAGGTACTTTATGACAATAATAATACTACATTTTATTTATATTGCACCTTTCCCATGCTCAAAGCACTTAACAAATTCAGAAAGAACATCAGGGCATATACAATACAACGTTAGATACAAATAATATCCTCATAAAACATTAAATAAAGGATATGCAAGACACTGAAATAGAATAAGAGACAGTAAACCAGAATAAAGTTCATCTGGATCTTGACAAACAGGGTAAGCTGAAAGAAGAGTTTGAAGGTTAGGGTAAAGTTGAATGTCTTCCTTCCTGAAAGAATGTGTTTTAAGTTGATTTTTAAAATTGTGATAGCTGATCTAATTTATTTAGGGATGTTGTTCCAAAGTCTGGGCAATATAGAGCTGAAGGGTCTTATCACCATAGAGCTCAGATTAGTTTGGGGCACCATGAGATGACCAGAATCAGTGGACCTTATTGGTGGGCAGGAGTTACTGATGTAGCCCATTGCAAAGGCATTTAAAGCTTTATAGGTTACTAGCCAACCCACGGCGTACCATACGCCGCATAATCAGGCCGGTTTTTTTAATGATTTTTAAGCACAGGGAGAAAATTAACATTTGTAAAATCGGTAATGTAATAAATCAGCAAAAAAAAGCAACATTGTAACAATGCACGGAACGAACCAACACACAATCGTCCATGACTGAAAACTGGCAGACCGCCATCGCGCCTTCTCCTCCCAGACGAAGGGATGGGGGTGGACGGCGCTCAGGGTGGAACGGGAGGAGAGGAGAAGGACATCCATTCCGCTCCCTCTTGCTGTATGTAGCGTGTAAAACAGTTTGCTATGGTGCACGCGGTCGTACGTCGTAACCGAAAACTCGGTTTTTAAAGACTGCTTACTTCATTGTATTTTAACCTCAGATGTAAAGGATTGTTTTAAGGATCCCATGGGATACCCCTCGCAAACCGTTTTACACACTGCATATGGCGATTCACCTCCGCGAGAAACATGCCTCTATGAACAGTCAACGTGGCATGTGGCCTCTACGACAGACGAATATAAATGACGCCGTTTTTTCAGTGTCGTCGCGTCCGAGTTGGTGGGCGTGGCTCCGCGAGTTGTCGTCATATCCAATGGTCTTGGAGTTGGTGGGCGTGGCTCCTTCCTGCGTGCGCCATAGGTGTCTTACTTGTCGGCGGCTTAGTGAATCCATGCCCCTTCCGGCGTGCTTTCCATGGGTGTCTTGCCTTAGTGAATTATATATATATATATATATATAGATTATTAATAGAATTTTATATTCAATCCTGTAAGACATAAGGAGCCAGAGAATGTGGAGCAGGATGGGCGTTACATGTCTGTGTAAGGACTCTTGTAGAAGAGTTTTGAACCAACTGGAGCTGTGATAACAGATTAGAAGGGACACATGTAAGAAGGGAGTTACAGGAGACAATGCCAGGATGTACTAAAGGCATGGAAAAGTTTCTCGGAATTAAAAGAAGAGAGGACTGAGCGAATATGGGACATGTTGCACTAAAGTTTAACAGAATGTATGTAATTTTTGTGTAGAGTCTGCTGCCATAAGCAAATCATTAGTTACCCAAAGCAGAGCGGGTTCACAGCTATACAATATTCTGAAACCAGTCTGAAAGGGTTCCATCAGCTGTGATTGGGCTTTTTCAGTTACAGCCCCAAAACTCTGCAACGATTTGCCATTTTACGTTAGGCAGGCTCCTTCACTAGCTGTCTTTAAATCTTATTTAAAAACACACTTTTACTCTCTGGCTTTTAACCCAGTATATGTTGGCTATCTGTATACTTTTTTTTTATTATGAATCTCTTTAGCTCTTATGCGTTTCTGTTTCATTTACCTTTGGTTATTGTGTGTCTGATATGTTGGGTTTTTATTTTATAGCACTTTGGTCAGCCTTAATGTTGTTTTTAAAGTGCTAAATAAATAAATAAATTAAACACATCTTGTGTAACGCTGAACAAAAATTTATACAGATATGGGGAGAATGTACAAATGCCAACTTGGTGTAGAATTCAAACCCAGGACACACGAAGCAACAGTGCTAACTACTGTGCCACTTTGTTAGACATTATATTAATAACATAATAGTTAAAAATAGATTGATAAAAATGAAAATATATATACAATATAGTACCTAATTAATTAGGCTTCTTCTCTCCAAGAATAAGTACATCTTAAATATCTGTGTAATTATAGGGAAAACAGGACTGTTGCCACTAACAGGCCCATTTTCTCATTGTTAATTTATGATGGGTGAATAATACAGTTTAAGCCTATATCTGAAAGGAATACTGTATTCTACAATGCAGATTTTTAAAGTAACCAAAACAATTATCTCCTGTATATAATAATAGGTGAAGTGTAAGTTTCCAAAATTGTGGTTTATAGTGTATACTAGCGTTGAAAAGTTTAGAATCACCCAAAAATTTACACAGTAATACATATATATTTTAAATCAAGGTACCATTACATTTATTTAAAAATATAGCTAAGATGTTACAGCTTGAAATGACTGATTACTTATTTACATATGACTGCAAAGCCCCATTTTCAGCAGCCACTGCTCCTAATAGCAAACTCTTAGCTCATTCAAATAAATCATGTTTAAATGTTAATTGGTTATTAGAGAAATCTTTATTATTTTGTTAGTAGTGCAAAGCTGCAACTGGTTAATCTGTTCAAAAAATTGCATTATTATTGCATAGGATATATTGCAAATCAACTTAAGATTTCATAAATAAGTTTGTACTAGTGTTTTAAGAGAAATGGACAAACTGAATCTAGCCAGGATTGAAAATGAAACAGAAGGACCAGATGCACAACTGTACAACAGAACAAGTACATCACAGTCCACAGTCTAAGAAAAACACCTTACAGGTCATCAGTTAGCTGCTTCCTTAAATACACACCAAATACCAGTGACTCTGGAATGCTGGCCTTAAAGGCACAGTTTCACATAAAAAGCTGTATCTGAAACTAGAAAATAAGAAGAAAAGGTTAAAATGGACAAAAGTTTGGAATCACCCAGAGATTCACCACCCACTGTATGTGTGTTCTTGTGGCTATTTTAATTTTCTTTTCAATTTTTACTGTTGCAGATTAGACTGTTATTTTGAACATTTATGTTTCAGAACCACGTCAATATGGATGCAAAAAACTTCAAAGTCAATTTTGAGACATCACTGAATTTCTAACACTAGAAAACAATACATCTTCAAATAATTACTATATTATCACCTAGTCAACATGTACCAGGATTAATCCTCTCAATGTGCTATAGTCAAGAGATCAGAGGCAGAATTCAGTCACGACTGGATATCTCTCAAAGGTAACCCAAAGTCTCTCTAACCTTGGAGATAAGAAAAAAAAAACATTTTGCTTTGGAGTTAACTGAAATATAGAATAATGATAGATGTAACAGGAGACACTATACGGATGGATCAGTTAAATCTGCTCTTCATGAAACATTAAACATGTGCACGGCCTGTAAGCACAGGGTACAGGCCTGTACAAGTATACAGTTAATTGGCTAACTAGAGTGACACACCCCTTATTTATGTAAATTTTTTTTCATTCAGACCACATAACATTGGTAAAATGTAATCAAGCAATTAAAATATAAATTTTAAAAATTAGTAGGGATATAAAGGACATACTGTATATGTAACAAAATACTTAAAAATTAAACAACCTGAGCACATTGCTGGTACTAAATTAGACAGTGAGGCATAGTGTTTAAGGCTTTGGACTTAAACCCCTGAAGATGTGGGTTCAAATTCCCCTATTAACATTGTGTTATCACAAGCAAGTTACTTCACCTGCACGTGCGCCAACTGGCAAAACAAAATAATCAAATACATCTCAAAGTTGCTTTGAATAAAGGCATCAGCCAAATAAGTAAGTAATTATAAATGGGTGGACGAATCAACTCCTAAAGTCAAGTTCATTTGAAAATGTCCTTACAAATACAGACTGGACAGTTTCTGCCCTTTGTTTACATTTACTTATTTGGCTGACGCCTTTATCTGAGGTGTCTTCTGTCATTTATGAAACAATTATTTAAATGTTATTTGGTTTTCCAATTGGCACACAAGCAGATCAAGTGACTTGCAGTTACACAGTGTCAGTAGCAGGATTTGAACCAACCACCTCAGGGTTTGAAGTTCAAATCCTTAATCACTTCACAACATTGCCTGCAACAGCTTTGTCACAGTTGTAGCATTTTTGGTACAACTTTATTGAAGTAAAAAAAAAAAGATTGCTCTTTTATTAATGGCAGGTAAGTATAAAAAGAGGGACAGTAAAGATGGATAATGTTTCGAAGCCAAATACAACTTCTGTAATTTGGACTCACTTCCAATCAAACAATAATGGAGAGCCAAATGATTATTAGCACTTGAACACTGATATTAATTAATTGCATTTTTTCTGTTGTCAAGTTACCCAAAGTGATGAGGAATGACTTAATATTCAGCAGTCGTATGATTGAGGTTGCCATATTAGTTACAAGGAATCAACATCTAGTAGACGGTTGATAAAACTACATTTAATACACTACAACCACAACACCTTTTTTTTTTTTGCTTCCAGAGGCTGAATTGATTTGTCACCTGCTGGCATACCATGGCAAGATAAAGAACATTATTCTGCCTTTTCACCAATGTTTCTGTACTTGACAAAAACATGTCTGCTACATCACACCTTTTATTAACAGTATATTTCTGTTTCTGACCACAATACAGCTAATGACAGGATTTTTCTATTTTATAAACACTGGTGTATTTAAAATACTTCAATAGGTTGCCTTTACTAATAAATTTAAGGTAATCATATGTTTATAACTTCTTAAACCTTTTATCTTTCCCATTTGACCCCCCCACCATAAATTACCCCACAAATATTCATACTATCCTTCCACCTGCTTTAAGTAGTCTACACATATCACACTATCACTGTGTACCCAATAAAGTGCCAAATCAGTATATTCTTTATACAATTAATTCAAGTCATTGGGGTAATAATTAGACTATATCTAGCTAAATTATGAATAATTAGTTGATTACCCAGTGGCTTCGCTCACTGAGTGCAAGAGAAAAAAATAAAATGTAGTATATAAATTATTAAACAGTAAAAAATTAACATGTAAGAAGTAAAGATACATTGAGCAGTACTGGAGTGCTTTTGGGTAAATCACATTTTAAAGGCGCTATAAAACAACAGGTAAGTAGCACTAACAGCAGCTTAAATGTATTTGGATCATCTCTAGGTAGCAGATCCCTTGTGAAAGGCGCTACACGACCGCTGTGGTATAGAAATTACATTTCCTATGCGACCCTGCAAATTTCTGTCTGACAACCTTGCACTATGTGCCTGTGATTTAAGAGAAAAATTATTCTGAGAAATGTGGATGCTGCCCTTCCATGCTTAACGGGCAGAAGGTCCAAACAATTCCCAAGTCCAAAACTTAACATGAAGAGGTCAGTACATCTTCTTAGATGTAAACCCTCCATCGTCTTAAAAGAATTCATCACAAAAGCAACCTTGAACGTTGTGGGGTTTTAGTGACCTGAACTCACTTTAAGGGGCAGTAAGTAGTCATGCAGCGTAATTTACAAAGAGAGTTTTGCTTCGATGGCGCAGATCACACTCATTCAGAAAGATTTCCACTCTCCCAGGAGCCGAGGGGGACTTGAAGTATCACAAACAGTGCGAGAAGAGCGGAAGCTGCCCAAAACTGCGAAGCTCTTGACCCGTGGATCAGCCCGACATTCCGCGCCTCCCAGGGTCCACTTTGTTCTTATGACCCCTCGCCGCTGAAGGCGATGTTGTCTTCACATTGTTTACAGCTCAGAGCAGTTAAAAAGTAGAAAGACGCAAAGCTGTTTTCCTCATCTCTTCTACTGCCAGTACTGCCAATTAAAAAAAAGTTATAATGTGGCAGTTTCCGCGACAGTCACGTGGGTGAATAAATAAAATTCTGTCAGAACGCACCAGGCGGCGGACGGCTCAGTGCTGGAGTCCAGAGTGGAGGGCGACGCGGGGCGCACTTCTATGGGATAGATCGGTATGTTTGCGTTTACTTCTTTTCAATATCAGTAGAATAACTCTCATACAAATAATAATTCGTAAAGACGATATAAAAATGGCGTCCACAAATGAAGTGATTAGTTCCTGTATTATAACATGTTTTGTGGTCCTACGTAATTTCCGTTTTGCGTGGTCATACGTAATTTCTGTTTCAAACGCGAAAAGAATTTTATATATATAGAATTTATAAATGTTTTGCCATGAAAACTGAAAGCTTAGCCAATGGATGGACAAACATGCCATAACACGCATGTTGTTATGAACGACATTGCGCAAGGCAGACATTAGACTGGGGTAGGCAGCCTTAGTTTGAGTTCCACAGTTAAGTGCTAATTTTCTTTCAAGTCAGCCTCCTCACTTGAAGTCAAATCCTGCTCCGAATTAAACTCCTAATTTACCTAGCATGTGATGGGCTGGGATGGAACCCTCTCCAGCATAGATTCCTTCATGGCACCCAGTGAATAGGAGACAGACAGAGACTCCCTGAAACTCTTTTTATATATTTGGGTGGATGGAAGGATGGCCTCAACTCTTAGTCTGCAGGCACACAAATTACCACTACTGTGTGGTTTTGTCTCCATGAAGATTATTTGCTGTCTTCCTATTACTGAATTCAGACAATTCTCTTTATTCTCCATATTTTTGTTTGATTCTAGCTTACTCCCTTAAGACTGAGAGCTTCGGCATTTCTTTTTTCTGTTAAATTTGCAAAAAGATGTAGATAAAGTAGTAGTGAACAGCTAATAAATTGACTATGGATAAGCGACACCTTTATGGGCTTGTTATTAAGAATCTATTCAAAGTACTGAGAATGAAATAACATTTACTTATATAGCATATTTTCATACAAATAATGCAGCTCAAAGTGCTTTACGTGATGAAGAAGGAGAAAAAATAAATAAGAATTAAAATTAGGGAACATTAATTAACATAGAATAAAAGTAAGTTCCGATGGCCAGGGAGGACAGAAAAAAACAAAACAAAAAACTCCAGATGGATGGAGAAAAAAAATAAAATCTGCAGGGGTTCCAGGCCATGAGACTGTCCAGCCCCATCTGGGCATTCTACCTAACATAAATGACCTCAATCAGTCCTCATGGTATTCATGGTATGGAGTTCTCATGGAAGAATTTGATGATGACGGTTATGGGGATTTGTGGCCTTTAATCCATCAATGTAGGGATAAGACATGAACAGCTCAGAAGTAAAAAATGCATGCTCATAAAAATAACTTTAACATCTATACAGTGAAAGGAATACACCCTATTAAGATTTTTACCATGACAGAAAAAAAAAACCAATAAACAAACAAGCCATTAGGTATGTTTCAGCAATTGCAAGAATGACATTGTTAATGAGAAGCTGGAGGAAAAACACAAAGCTAGTACAAAACTCTACCACTGGGATACCCTAACCTTTCTTTAGGCAGATGTTAACCTGAAATGTCAAAAGGCCAACAGTGGACTGAGCACTGCATTGAACAACACTGTTTAAACACAATAGACATAATATATGCAGTAAAATAAAAATAATAAAAGTGAGAAAAAGAGCTATACATAAATCCAACATACCCAATATCACAATCACCCAGAACCAGAGGTGCACAGTTCAATATTAATGAGTTAGTAAATGGATAAACGAAAGACTGGGCTAAATTATTAAGTACACTTAAGATCTAAATCAAAACAAAAATACGGCAATTATTTGTGACGGTGAGCATTAACAGTCCAATTAATTAATTTGTTATTGTTCATTTCAGAACCAAGTCAAATTGCAAGTTTTAAGTTTGTTGCCGGTGATTAAAATCAGTGAGAGCATAAACCTGTAAGCGAAAGATGTGCTTCGTAGGCCTAAACCAGCAAAGGTGATGTCTGGTATCCGTGCCATTTGTTAAAAATTTTGCCTTGAAAAGGAATAGATTTTTATAGTAAGATTTAAGCAAGATATGTGCTTCGGCTCCGTAATTGACTCGCCCTTCTAAGCTGCACTTAAAAAAGCAAACACTGTTAATAAATTGGGGCAGCTGTGAAAGAGGGCAAGAGTCACTCTTTCCAGCTGGCAATGTTTATCACATTCTAAATGATATTTACCATATAATTTAAATATTAATATGGGGTACAAATTAAGGCTTTGAACACAAAACACTAAGATTGTGAGTTCAAACCCTACTACTGACACTGGCACTGTGCCACCATGAGCAAGCCACTTAACCGGTCTGTGTTCCAACTGATAAAAGAGAAACAAAATGTAACCAATCGTTATGTCCTAAGTCGCCTTGGATAAAGGCGCCAGTCTAATATTAATTATAATAATATCCAAAATAATAGAGGGCTGTAAACACAAGTTTAGCGTGGAGGGTGGGTCCAAGGACGCGGTCGACCCAGATGAACACAGACGCAAGATGAGGCGTTTGGCTACTGGTCTCATGTTTTGGAGCCCCACAGGTCTCACAACCAGTTTCCACAGTTCCGAAATCATTAGTTGAGTGGCTCTAGAAATCAGACGACAAAATGAAGCGAAACGAACACAGGAGCGTTAAAACAAAAACTGCACAGATTAAATCAGGTTGTCCTCAAAGGGTGGCATTACTTACCTTTTCTACAGAAAACCTCGAAAAATAATGACCGGGCTCCGAAATGTAAACACGTGCGCAACAACATACTTATACAGACAAAACAAAAACACTTCAAACTTCCAAGTAAAAGCAAATCTGCCGCCGCGAAAAGATTTTTGTGCAATTGCCGCCAGCAGTTCCACTAGTGCACTTCTAGTAGGGGATACATGAACTACGAAATCATTAATATTTTAAAAACACAAGAATACCACCGTTTTCTTTACATGTAGTACTTTAAAGTAAACAAAAAAATGAAGTCCAATATTTAAATTTAAACTGTATAAGATTTGGTTTAAAATTTACACTACAACTATTACAGGACATACCTATTGTATAAATGATATGGTACTCTCAGCGTTGCGTAGTAGAAGAGGTGTGGTGTACACACGTAGTTTATAAGGTTTGTGTAACCATACAGAATACAATGTTACATGTGGCACTGATTATGGCGTTTACTTTAATCTTGTACAAAGTACAATCAGGCACCGTTTATGAAAATCCGTGTGGATCTTAAAGTGTAGGCTATTGCGGTACTACGCTTCCAGGAAGGGATATCAGCCAATCAGAGTTGAGATGCAAATCACGTGTCTCTACGGCGCCGTTTTATGTTCTGAAACTACTTTTACCAGAAAGCATTTCACAAAATAGAAAAAAAGTAAATAGAACGGAGCGCGGGCGTTCGATAGCTGATTAGCTGAAGTCGACTTTGATGGACGTTTTTCCAGACCCCCTTTGTGATCCGCCCATAATGTATTCTGCATTTATATTAACTAATTTGCACTGTAACTGGGAGGTATTAAACATTTAACGTTTCGGGAGTAGTGTACGTCTAACGTTTATGACGCGTTGTGTCTATGTTGTTAATTTCGTGTTGACTATAAAGTCGGTGGTAGGTGACGTAGTCCCAGTTTTGTACTAGGCACCATACCGTCACCTAACGTATTCACAGATACTTCCAACCCAGTCTCATTTCGAGAATTAACATGTATGTGTTTGGAATGTGGGAAAACTACCAAGCCGTGGATTAAAACATATAACCTTCTGGAGCCTTGAGGAATTAGTGTTAGCCATTGTAATCTACGGTTCAAATGTTGTGTGTCGGTCCCTCTTCGCAAATTTCACATTAGACGGATAATGTTAATATTCTCATACTAAAACAGGGCAGGAATGAAAACCCTACAATATTAGATATTTGAGAGTGAATAACGTCTAATAAAATGATCCAAAGGATCACTAGGAAAGTATTTTTTTGCAATTTTACAGTAATACCAAAAGTAGTGTTGTTATTAAAATTTTTAAACCCTTAAATTAACACAGATTTAAAAAATAGTTATAATAATTACTTTAGAGGGTTATACAGTATAACATTGTTCAATTTTAAGTTTCTTAAACACAGTATATTATTAAAATGATGTTATTAATCAGTCGGCTTAAGACGGTACTCCCAATTAAATTAAAATTCATAATTAAAAGTAGTAAGAGAACTAAGCTTATTTTAGCAGTGAGGATAGAACAGACATGATAATAGAATTATACTGATTAAAAGGGAAATCATATTTTAAGCAAAACCTCTAAAAACATATTTTTTGATTATTATCCGATAAATGCATCAAGGGCCAGATTTCTTTTCCTAACTTGATACTATTGTAATTACCATACAGTGGTTTTGATTTTTGAAACATCACAAATCCCTAATCGCAGATTTACCTATTGTGTATTGTAAAGCTGTAATTATACATTTATTAATTTTCTGAGCCCATGTATTAAAATACAATGGGGGGAAGGTTTCTGTCTATACAGTAGTGGATGCAAAAGGATGACCCAGATCTGGAAGGAGCACCAGACCATCACATCACTCTCATTTAAACTAACTGACAAATATTACATTTAGAATTGCAAACTGACTTACTGTTCATGTCAGTGGGATGTAAGAGTACCTAAGTAGAAAACACACGTTTATTAGAAAATGCTCAAACCACACATCAAACAATGCTTATATTTGAACCTAGAACTCTGGACCAGTGAGGCGAGGCAGGTGGCTCTATCTGCACTTTTACTTGAAATGTTTAAATGAGAGAATGGATAAGAAAGTACATGAATCATAATAACTTCTATGGTCAAACAGTTGAAACTATTATAAAATATTTTTGGGGTGAGGTCAAACCCAGTTCCACTCCAGCTTATCCTGGCTATATGTTTATGCTTCAATGATATTTTCACTACATTGTGTTCTTTTCTATTGAAATTATGAAACAATAGAAAAAAAAGATAGGCAGGATATTTGAAAATATAAAAATAATGTTAATTTTAATGATCTGTGACTCTGACTAGTCCCAGTTTCAAATAAATTCTTGGAATAGCCCCACAGCCAGAAATTCTTTAAAGGTTTTAGACTCAGTCTAAAATTTTAAGGTTATTAATTTGTGTAAGACATATGTTTGTTTTTTTGGTCTTCAAATTTTTGATTTGGTGCAATTGCCCAGAAGTTAGTTTAATCACTTCCAGCTGGAGGAACATTTCATGTGATGCTTGTATATTCTTCTAGTGTTCATGTAGGGTTTCTCCCCAGTTCAAAGACATGGTGCTTGGGTTGATGTCAGGTCAGGTCAGGTTGGGGAGTATGCACTGGCACAGCAGGTTATCGCACCCACCACACAATGAAACAGCTCAGGATCCTGGATGGCAACCCCGCAGGCAGACACGCGGTGCAGTCCCACCCTCTGGAAATGACGCTAATCTGCCGCAGCCAAGTGTTATGTGGGCATCCCCTTGGTCTAGTTAGCCACTTGGGCCCTCAACAATGAAGATCCTGCAAGCTGGATCACCCTCTGGGAATCGCGCCACATGGCCGCAGCGCCACACAGGCCACACTTCCTCACAATGCAGGTAATGTGCCTCATTCAGGACTCCATGAGCAACTGCTCATTCCACACAAAGTCAAACCAGTGATACTCAAAGATTCTCCAAAGAGACACAGTACCAAAGGAGTCCAGGCTTCGTCTCAGGTCACTGGGTAGCATCCATGTCTCACAACCATATAGCAAGACAGGAAGCACCAGGGCTCTAAAGACTTGTACCTTAGTCCTTTTGCATAGATATTGGGAGCACCACATACCCCTTTCCAGTGACCTCATGACCCCCTATGCTCTCCCAATCTGTCTACTAACTTCATAGGAAGAGTCACCAGAGACATGAATGTCACTGCCAAGGTAAGTAAACCTCACGACAAGGTTGACACTCTCTCCACAAACAGACACACTGCTGATGGCTGTGCCCAAGAGGTCATTAAAGGCCTGGATCTTGGTTTTTATCCAGGACATTCGCAAGCCTAGACAATCAGATTCCTCGCTCAGTCTCTCAAGAGCCCCAATCAGAGCCTCCATTGACTCAATGAAGATCACAGCATCATCAGCAAAGTCAAGATCAATTAATCATTCTTCACCAACAAATTCCCCACAGTCGCTGGACCCCAGCATTGATGATAAAGCGGGTTGATGAGGAAGATCAAATTGATGCTTTGCGGTTGTGTTTAAAAGTGTGCCCATTTGTAGTCAGGAGTCTCAAGGACAGCGTGTTGGCACAGTGGATCAGTTTGTAGCCTGATTGCTATCTGTGTAGACGTTGCTCAGTCTCTCCATTTCCATGTAAGTTTTCACCACGTACTCCTTTTGTTTTTCCTATCCTAAAGTCATGAATGTTAGTTGAATTGGGAGACTCAAAATTGGCCCAGTATGAATGCTAACTGGAGTATTTGTTAGGGTGGTAGGTGATGGACTGGCACCACATGAAGGTTGGTTCCTTCATTTCTACCATTATTACTAAGTTATGCTGAATATATGTAAATAAGTGCAAACCAAAGTGGGTTCAGATAGTAGATGGAGTCATAAGAATAACCTTTTATTTTTTGTTGCTGTATTGTTATTATTAAAAATTTGTTTGTGACTTGTTACCATTTTCTGCAAATTATGATCTTCTTAACTGTTAACTTTTCTAATTCTCTGTGAATTATCCAGCAAGCTGCATTTTCTCTTGATATTTGTTAGTTATAGAAGACTCCTTTGTACCATCAGGCATGCTCACATCTATAACTGACTGATTCTCAGTCTTATTATTAGGAGCAGAAAATTTCAAAATATTTTTCAGAAGCAGTCTTTGCTGACTACATGATTACTGTGGTTACACATATTTACAAGTACTGTATATGCACTAACAAAAAGTTACTAAACCACAAAGCATTTTCATACAAAAAAGCACAAATTATGTTAAATACACAGCAAACTGATATCTGAATATTTACATAAATGAATGTGAAAAATGTAAAGTGCATTAATATTGTAATTAAAAAATTTAGGGAGAAATCAAAAGCGCCAGTTGATAGCATTACAGGAGGAAACAGAAAACCTCTGGGGGTCCAAAGTCAATCACAATTCACAAAGTCACAGTTCTGATGATAAATGCCAACTGGCTGGACATTCTTTAGCATCCCAAATATGGCTGCTACAGTTTAATAACAAGTAGATTAAATCCTTTCACCATTGCATCCCAAAGCTAACAAAATGCTTGGTGTCAATTCCCAAGTAGTTAATAATGGATGAAAACTCCCACAAGTCAAATAATATCCCACACTACTCAAAACAGTTACTAAATACTGCAGAGCTGGCAAGAAGAAATGTATTATTAAAGCAAATATATACAAGTAATCATTAATAAATACTGCAATAACACGAAGAAAGATTTAGTTGTCACATGAGACAGAATTCAACCTTTAAGATCCAAAATGATAACAACACCATCTGGTGCAAACTCAACACAATTCATCAGCCTGTCGGCACCTTTGTGACTGTCTAGTATGACGATGAAATCATTAAGATGTGGAGCAGATGTTGCAGTTGGAAGTCTTTTGAAAATGAGGGGGTAAAATAGAAGGGGCAAAGTATAGGGAAATTGAAGAGGGTTTCAGTCTGCTAAAGACCTCAAACGTGAATGACAATTTTCTTTCAGCAAAAATATAACTCAAATTACTTAATATTCATGAAGATAGACTTGCGTAAGCTTGAATTGCTTTTGCAGGAAGAAGAAGCTGTCAAGTGCAAGAGTGTGAGCTGCAGATAGATTTTTAAAGACTATAAAAAGTGTCCCTGAAAGCCCAAGAAAGAGGGTAATTGTATGTTATCTCAATTCATTATATATTTTATGTCCTCGACTACACCTCCCACGTTTATGGTAAGGCATTGATATCCCCATGGCCCCTGCCATATCAGCTGCGCACAGCACAAAGAACTTCAAGTGCCCCTTAAAATTTTACTAGCACTGTCCATCTTTTGTTCTGATCTACTAATTGTAACACATGCAGAATTAAGAGTATGGCAATGCAAATGAAAATTACAACTCTGACAAAGACTCAGCTCAGGCCTGTCTCCATGAGGCAGAGAAAGGTGTCTGTACTTAATGATTATCGCAAGGAATGCTTAACGCACCAGGGTGTTAGCTTTTTTGAAAGAGCTAATTTTCTGTTGAAAATCGCTTCTCAAAGACAATGCTTTTCTGCTCTGATTTTGGCCCACAGTTGTGGGTAACAGAAACTTACATAAGGAACATGCTAGTTTTTATGCTGTTTAGGAAGATATCCTTTGTGATTTTTTTTGTCCGATTTATATGTAGTACTGTAGTTATTTTTTAATTTCTTCATATTTGACGTACTTAGGAAGTATTTTTTCATGACTTTGGATTTTCAATACACATAACAACTCTAGAGCAACATATTTTTTGGAAAAATCTGTGTCTGTGTGTTTGTTGTAAAACCTTTGTGGGACGAATAATTAGAATTTCGTTGGACATTTTGCAGACAGCTTTCACTTGTAAGTCTTAATTAAATGTTGGTTTTGTTCCAGCCTTTCAGTTTTGAGCTTTTCAAGTTAAAAAGTATTTAAAACCGATATCAATATCAGCCAAACCACTGTCTAGAGGTTCAAATTGAATTTAGGACCTTCAAAGAAAGAATTAAATTCAAAGCTCAAGCTTTAAACTTTTAAAGTTCAACATTTCCAAACACAGCAGTTACAGCAGATAAACTCAAATTTCAAAGAAACATTGATTAGAGTTTATACCTTTATTAAATTATAAAGATGGCTTACTTAATGTTTTCTTATGCATTTTGAGCTCAACATGTTATGAGAAGTGATGACAGCGACATTGGCAAGAGGGTTATGAGATTGGATGTTGAAGGAAGGAGAAGAAGGGGAAGACCAAAGCAGAGGTGGCTGGATTGAATAAGTAAAGATGTGAGGGAGAAAGGATTAAATGGGAATGAGTATGAAGATCGCAGAGTATGGAGAAATCTACTCAAAAATAGCGTCCCTATATAAAATTCGGAAAAGATGAAGAAGAAGAAGCAGCTGCAGTAAGCCAGCTAGTGTCATGGTTACATAACATTTAAAGTAAAATGTTTGAAAGACTGAAATGACTGTTCCATAATCTGATCATTATGTGACACAACATAACATTCTCAAACCCACTTATACATTACAGGGTTTTAGGAGGTGAGTGACTATTCTGACATAATTGGATACAAGGCCAGGCACCAGCCCTGGAGAGTGTTTAAGTTTATTAGAGGACTCACTAATGTGAACATGCACAGTGGGCTAATTTCAGGTAACCCCTATGTCTTTGGAATTTGGTGATGAAAACTTGAATAGCTATACATAAACCCATTCAGACATGAGAAAAATGTGCAAACTCCAATAGTAATGTCTATGCTGGTATTTATACGCAGCACACAGTCCAAGAAACAGCACCACTATACACTGCAACACAACATAGCCCTTGGACATCATATAAATTAAATAAATACAGTGAGAAAAATCAATTAATTCCTTTTCTAAATCAGCTTTTGTTACTTCATGTTTGCAGGAGACCAGAGTACATCACAGAGTTCATCAAACCAGCGGAAGCTTTTCAGCCTGTCCTGTGTACATTCCTTGTGTTCCTTTGGCCACTGAAAAAACATTATATTTTTTCTCTGTCAGGTGTTCAAGTTCATTTTCACATTTTTTGTCCTACCAACATGAGACAACGAATACAAACATTAGCAGTGAATACAATGTCATACACTAATATAACCTTGGATTGTACAAGATATACAAACAACATTCATCTATTTGCCTGTTGAGTAGACATGAGACCAGTGGATAAAAGCTATGCCTGAATCTAGTGGTGTCAGTCATAATGACATGATACATTGACATTTGCATGCGAATAGGCCTCTATGGATCCCACAGCTGTATTTAACTTTTGGTTCCTGTAGCCCAAGTTTTTCTCTGCACTAGTCTTGTGAGCCTCCATCAGTCCTCTTTGGTCAATTCTTTAAGCCAGGACAGCCATTGATTAGCTTTCTTTTGGTGGCAGCCCTTTGAATAGGACATCAATATTCATGATATCTTTATCCAAATTGTGCATTAACATGATATACCTCACTACATCATATGTGTGCATTTACAGTATAATGCTTTTACTGATTGAGGATTATACAGTGTGTGTCCTGCAGGAGGTGAACCAGCTTCTCAAACCCAAAACCACAAGATGCAGACACAAGTTCAGCACTGCACACAGGTTTATTTTTGGCCATGGTAAACTCTTCCCTAAGAGTTTCCCACAAACGCACAGTCCAATAAGGACAATAATGAAACACAGTGAAGCACAATACTTTGTCTCTTCCCTCTGTCTCTGCCTCCACTCCTCCTCCAGCAAGCTTCATCACCTTCCTTCCAACTCTGTCTGTTGGATCAGTGACAGCTGGCTGGGAGTACTTCTAGTGTTCTGTAGGCTTGGTCTGGAAGCACTTCTAGGTAATGTGGAAGCTTGATGAAGCAGGGCTCTGCGGCCTCTGCAGCACCCCATGACGGCACCCCTGGGACTCAACAGGGCTGAGCAACCAGACTCTAATTTCCAGCATGCCCTGTGGGAATCCACAGTGCCCTAGCAACCCAGGGGGCTGCCATCTAGTGAATTAGGGTGATAATGTCCTGAGAACACTCTCTGCCCCAGTACTTCCACTTTGGATGTCTCACAGCCAGTCAAGGGCACTGGCCATCTGCCACAAGTGTCAATTAGAATTTCTGCATGTCTCAATGACATTTTATCCTGGAAGAAGAACACCATCTAGAGCTCAACCTGACAAAGACCTGTTTGTTATTGTACCTCATCAATCTATTCAGTATCTTATCTATGCTCAGCACAGCTCATTATCACTAACACCCATCAAGTCTGTACATAACCTAGTGGTGGGGATTAATGATCAGGTGTCCTTCATTGACCATGTTGCAACAATCTCTTGGTTTTGCAGAATCATTCTATACAACATCTTCAAGATCAGACTGTATCTTAGTATGCACCACAACTCCTGGGCCAGTGTTTGGTCTTGTCATGTCTGGACTACTGCATCTTTCTGCTGGCAGAGGTACCGACATGTGTTACCAAGTCTCTGGAGATGTTTCAAAACTGCAGCAGTATGTCTGATGTTCAACCAGCCAAGATGAGCATGGGTCACTCCTCTTTTTAGATAATTACATTGGTTCCCTAGACCAGCAAATATTAAGTTAAAATCCTTGATGCTTGCCTTCTGAGTAGTCATCCAGTCAGCACCTATATATATTGAGACACATCTTGGGTCCTGTGGTCCTTCTTGACCACTGATGAAAGACTTCTGGAGATGACACCTCTGGTGAAATGAGCTGCCCATCTCCATTTGAAATTTTAACTACCTCAATGTGTTGAAGAAGCATTTGACATCTCCAGTGTTTGTTGAATTTCTGTCTAACTGAGCTGTTAGATTTCTGTAACCTAAGAAGTGTAACTCAAATGTATTTTATTTTGAGCTCATTACTTGTGATCAGTTCTGTGACATGTGTTATGAAACAGTCTCCTAGACTGACATATTCTTGACTATGTTGAACTCCTTTTGTAAGTTGCTTTGGATAAAAGTGTCTGTTAAGAAAATACATGTTAATGTAAATGCAGCCAGCTATATGACAAGAGCAGGTATACCTAATAAAACATCCTCTCTGTACATATAACCATCCTTTCCTAATTCAGTTTTCTTGTTCTTCTGAATTGTTTTATTTTTGTGCCTACAATTATGATGTTTTTCTCTTTTTATCCATTGTCTTTTTCTCATCAACATCCTCAATTTAATCTCTTACATATGAAGAGGGTTCAGAAGTTGGCCTGAGTCATTTACAAATTGTCTCCAGAGGCTACAGAATAAAGTGGCTGTAAGTTTACTTCCAGTATATTTTATTAAGCAAATGCGTGTAAGCAAATAATTGGAGTAGTGAAGAGTCAGTGTTACAAGATGGGTTGCATTCTTGCTTGAGATGATCATAAAAAGACTGAAAAAGACTTACTAAATGAGCAGGTCAAAGAGAGAAAATAGTTAGGACAAATCAAAATCGGAAATGCTACCAATATTGGATGACACCATCTTGGCCAAATCAAGTTTCAAAAACAAAATTAAATTGCCAAAAATTTCAATGAAAATTTGCTTCTCCAGGCTGAACAAAATGGAACTGCTTTTATCTGAAACAACAAAGTCCAGCTAATGAAGTGTATGTGGCATGCCCTTTTAAAAATTGCTGCCATGACTTCACACACTGGTAGCATCGTCTCCCAGCAGCATATGGCACTGAATGACGTCACATACTGTACAAAACTAAAACAATAAATGGCAAGAAATAAAAGATTCCATTTAATTCTTGACAAGAAGCCTGGACTTTGTTTTACATCTGCTAATTAGACCTGATTAGTGAGGTTTCTGTTATCAGTTTTCTCCTCTACTGATTACATAGTTGGTGTCTAATAACTTGTTGAAAAGTGTGTAATATGAATTTCACATTACAGATTTAGCCATAAAGAAATGTAGGTCAGTTTTTATTGTTGTAAGAGCAATTATCCCATTAGAATGATTAAGAATACCCTGATTATAGCCTGACATTCTGTGAACTAGAAATACAGCTGTCAAAAGACTAAATTCTTCAGCAGTGAGTTGGTTACCAATAGACCTTATTTCAAGTATGACCATTCCTGCCTTCTGAAGGTGTTAAGCATAAGGAATACAATAACAATATATGGCTGTTCAAGGGTGTGGTGCTAGCCAGAGAAGGAACTCCCACTTGCACCATTCCATTGTAATTAAAATACAGCATTTTTATCTTCAATACTTTTCTCTTGATGGTCTTTAAGAGTTCTTCTAGAACAGGGGTGTCAAACTCCAAGCCTGGAGGGCTGCAGTGGCAGCAGGTTTTCATTCTAACCCTTTTCCTTATCAGTGACCAGTTTTCACTGCTAATTAATTTTTTTTCCCATTCATTTTAATAGCCCTGTTTTCAAGGATTCGGTCCTCTGAATTGGTTTGTTTCTTCAATAAATGGCTGCCAAACAGAAATTAGGCGTGAAACGAGTCAACAGATTACCAGCTAAATTGGGTCTTCAAACTCCAACCAATTTCTTAATGAGAAGCCAATTCTTGCTGTTAATTAAGCCCGTCATTTAATTCCATGGCCTGTTGTGCTCTCATTCTGCTACAGCAGACATTTCCAGAACTTTTGATTTTCTGTTTTTTCTAAGAATGCCGTCAAAATGTTTTGGTGATCTGAACTTCCTTTTTCTCTTTTTTGCTTAGGAGGTGTGACAAGAATAGGTGAATCTCTTGCATCCATCATGGACCTGACTGTGTGGACCTCTCATGCTTGAGATTCCATTGACCATCTTGGGTGTGCTGGCAGAAGAGAATTTTGATTAAGGATCAGGTGGCAAAATCATAAACAAAAAGAAAAAAAAACAGGCCTAAAGTCAAAAACTAGGAGATCAAAGAATCAAGAAGTCATATCCAAAACGTAATTTAGAGTCATTGTCAAAAGAAAACCAACAGTAAATTCAGAAACTAATAAAAGCCCAACACAAGCACAACAGTGGGAGTTCTAGGTGTTATCCATAAACTTGGATGAAGTAGTACTAGGCATCTGGCGTATGAAGCACCACTTGTGTGAAATCACAAGCTATGACCTCTAGAAATATGCCCCAACAACTGACCAATGTCTCCCTCAGCCATAAAATGGTGACAAACAAAATGCTGCAGGGATATAAACAAATCATGATGTTAATAACATCACAACAATAACAAGTGTACCAAATTGTAATACATTCCAAATCTATAGGGATCTTAACTCATGAAAGTATAGAGAATGTGGAGAAAAAAACTTGAAAATCTGGTCTGCAACTGCAAAAACAGAAGGAGTTCTGCAGCATCAGAAGTGCATCTTCTTTGGAAATGACAAAGAGATGGATGAGGAGGAGGAGGAGTGAACTGTGACACACACTAAACTAAATGTCTTCTCTCCACATATTTCTACAAATATGTCCACACATACAGAAGGTGAAGAGATGTGCTTGGTATATAGAGTGAGTTAGTGGTGAAAACATATGAAGGGGGTTCAGAAGTTGGTCTGAGTCATTTACAAATTGTCTCCAGAGGCTACAGAATAAAGTGGCTGTAAGTTTACTTCCAGTATATTTTATTAAGCAAATGCGTGTAAGCAAATAACTGGAGTAGTGAACAGTCAGTGTTACAAGATGGGTTGCATTCTTGCTTGAGATGATCATAAAAAGACTGAAAAAGACTTACTAAATGAGCAGGTCAAAGAGAGAAAATAGTTAGGACAAATCAAAATCTGAAATGCTACCAATATTGGAAAAATCAACTGACAGGCTTGGCATTAGTTTGGTAGATTTTTTGTCTCTTCTGTTGGTGTTAAACATATGAAACATCAAATATCCTGCATTTGCCTGGTTATTTAAACCTAATTTCAGATGTATGGCATAAGCAACTGCTTCATTAGGTCTGCACCTCCTGGATTAGCACACATTTGGGCAAGGAACCGGTTGAGATAATGCATCTTATAAACTTCTGAACATCCTGTCCACGTGAAAAATTGTCTTTGATTCCTTATCAGTATCCCATATTTACCTTTATTACCATTGCCATATTATTTTAATAATAGATTTATCATTGTTCTCTCACACATTAGTGGGTATGCAGCAAACTACAGTATAATGGAGCAGCCAAGCTAATGGACTGATTCAAAATTACTAACACACTTGACTATGCACAAGTTAATGTTCATTATGATAAATTATTGTTGTGGGGGAAATGAATAAAATAAATTGTAGTTACCTTCACTTTTTTTTTATTTTTGTAGATTTAGAAAAGGTTGGTAAACTGTTTCTTCTCAGATATTGCACAAGTACTATTCATTGTGACACCCCATGTAGTGGCAAGATTAGCACCAGGCTACACAGAGAGCATCCTGTAGTTTGGGACCGACCGGGATCAGACTTAAGAATAGTCAGACACAAAAAGGTGATATTTTTCAAAAACAAATGTGGGTTTTATAGTGCACAAAAAGAAAAATAACGTCCCAATCAAAAATAGTGAATTATAATTACAATGAATTTTGAAAGTCCCAAAATGGGAAATAAAGACAAAAATGCATAGACACAAAGCTGCAGTCTTCCTAAAGAAAGAAAACAATCGGGAAGAAACTACACGCACCAAAATCCAAAGAGTCCACAAAAATATTTATCAAAAAAAAAAAGGTGTATATACAAGAAAAACATAAAGTGCACCACAAACACAAACCACAAGACACCTCCATCAAAACAATAACTTACTTATATACAAAAATATTTACAAATATAGACACAAGCCGCTGTTTGGATAATAAATGAATTCCCTATACCAACCACACCACCGAGTCTAAAGACGACCCCTAAACACAGGAAAGTGCCTCCTATATTCGGGGAAGAAATCTTCAGCCAATATAGCGACACGCTGCTCCCTTACACCAATCGCGACTGACGCAGGTGACCTCTGCACATGTGCTCCTCTCAATCTTAGCAAGGCATGTGTTAAATAGGGCTAGCGACCTCGCGTGCGCGCGAGCGTGTACGAGCGCAAAATTGAGTGCATCCCTACGTGCTCCCCTCGGAGTAGCCGATACGCATCACAAAAGTAAATTATTTTTTCTTGGGGCTTTATTTTGGGATCCCCTTTTCAAACTAATGCATGCACTAACTTAACTAAACGCTCTTCACCTTTCTCTTTGCTGACGGCAAATGGCAAAAAGATGCTCGCCTTTATGACGGGGTACGCACATCGTCCTGCAGCACTCCTGACTTGTCAACCTGCAGAAGCCAAAGTTAAAAATGATCGTGAAGGCGCACCCCGCACTTCAACGATTTAAACAGATAAGTGTTTTAACTTTTTATTCGACTGTACCCTATTCTTAGGACTTTTTTCCCCTTTAACGTCGTAATGCCTGGTAGGTGGATTACCACACTGTCATTAGAAAAGATTCTTGAGATTTTCAATATTTATTTGGATAATAAAAAAAGGTTTGTATTTTTTGTCTAGAAATTTTACAAAAAAAAAGTAAATGCCATTTTTTTACCTCAGTAGGTTCAAGCAATGATTTAACCTCCATGGTCATATTTTTATTACCCCACTTTGAAATGAAATTAAACAGTAAATGTCTAGACTGCAGTTACAACGTTGAACTCACACTTAATGCCAAGAGGTGTTCCATGCCTATCATTATCTATACAGTTAAACATAATAAGTCAAAAAGTAGCATTGAAACGCCTAAAGTGAATATCAGATCATACCTTATTTATATTTTTAAATATATGCTAATATTTATATATTAGTATTCATTCTTATTGCATCCAGTAGATTCGAGGCTCAGAGTGTGAGACACTGACTACAAGGGGATTTAGGTTACCTTAAGGCACGGCAGCCAGATTAATAGCAGTACCGGAGGGCCATTAATTAATTTTGGGGGTCTTGTCATTTACCCAAAACATAAGTACTGTGATGGACGACATGCATGGGTGGACATCCCAGCCAAGGAAGAGTATGGCTCTTTAAGAGGATGGTAGGCCAGTCCTATACCACCTCAAGAAACAGGCAAAGATTGCTCTATGTCACCCAGAAGATGAGCCAAAGATGCCAATGTCAGAGTGTGTATACTGGCATCCTGGCATCGTCTGACCCAGGAACAATACACGTTCAGGAGAACAGTATGATGGAAGGACATTGGACGACAACTTGGCAGGACAACGGGCTCCCCCGAGACAATAAGAGACAGCTTCCTTCACCTCTGCAGATACCCGCAAGGCACTCGGTATATTGTAGTCCCCTAGAACAGCTTTGTCAGGTTCCGTGGGGGCCACCAGGGGATCCTGCAGGGATTTCTCATCTTTACTTCATGGGACTTTTGTTTGACCTTGAAGTACTACCAGGTTCGAGATAGAAGAAGCCCCTCAACCTCATCCAGGCAGGTCAGAGTTGGGTGGAAGCGGACAAAGCTCACCTGACAGTGTGGTAGGATTTGTGTTTAATACACTTCTGGAGCTTCTTGTGTAAATAAACTGGTTTTATCTAAATGGGACTTGTGTCTGTGAGATTCTGTCTGGGGTGGGGCGATCTCTGGCACCCCCTACTGTCTACAGCACAAAACTAATAAGGTATACCTGGGAAATAACTAAACTTAAGGAAAGGGCTAAAAGAAGAGAACTAACAATTACAATAACAATTAACAGAAATGAACTTGAAGAAAAACAGTTTAAAGGAAAAAAGAATAATAGAAACCACATTTTTTGCTTAATCTTTTGTACTCTTGCATAGTCTTGCTCCAAATTTCTGTCTCTGACCATGAATTTCTGATCTGTGACATACCTTAGAGTTTTCTAAAAATACTGTTTTGTTTTTGTGCATTTTTTACCTTTATTTTCAATTTTGGCATTGTTGTTATGATTTATTGTTATGTTGAAGACATTTTTGTCTTCTGTCGTTCAGAGGCTCACCACAGCTCCAACATGGTTATGGACGTATTGTATACTGTTGCTATGCCAGTGACTGTTCATGTGACGTGGTGGTCACATGATACTTTGAGTCATTATTCCTCGCTTGTATAAGATGGAGACACACTAGTCTTGATGTCCAGGTTTTTAGATTCAAAACTTCCGTCCAGGTGTGTGTTAGCCACACAAATTAAATTCGACAGCTAGGTTATTGTGTCTGTTTCTGACATTGACTTTTGGTTAACATTTTAGGGTTTTCTGTTAATTGATTCTCTGGCTATTCCTTCTAGGAGTTTTTTTTTTTTTTAATTTTTTACAAGCAAATACCGTATGCATTAATTTTCATGATTCATCAGCACTCAATTCTGTGTGTTACTAGAACTCCTAAATTAATTTCTGGTATTTATATTTTTGATATTGTAGTCCAGTTACATTGCAAATTATTTTTTTGGTCATTTCAGTTGCCATTTTAGGTGACTTTTACATGCATTTGTTGTTATGTCTTTGGAGGTCTGACCTGGGCATTACGACACAATGGAATAAAAGGTCTTCCATGGCAATCCTTCCTGATCATAAATGCAGATAAACACTGCCTCGTAAAATGTGTGTGCTTCTTTCTTTTGTGTATTGACCTTTTGCTTTTGTTCTTGACGTACAATTTTTTCTCTTCCTTTTTAAGCCTTTGATCTCCTGGTTTTGGGCCGTTTCTACTTTCACATCCTTCTCCTGGTCACTTTAAATCTTGACTGCCCAGCAGACACCTTTTTCTCTTTTTCTGCTCCCGGTCCTGATTTCTGTCAGATAGCCCTTTGGCTTTCCTGGGTTCCACCTAATCAGAACAACCTGTTTCTAATTTGTCTGTGGTTAGATTATACAATTCATGTTCCTTCTTTTGTTTTATTATATATTTTTAATTCAACCATTATTTCATTGACCACATTTTATGCACTCTCTTTTCATGGAGACTACAATTTTGGGTGTTAACTTTTCATGTACACCACCATTTAAGGAATTTGGGTAGCTAGTAGCATTACATGTCTAACAATCATGTAGTGTACAAGTTCTACATGATGTGTAACTTCAAGATGGTCATGTTTTCAAAAATGGTGTCAAAGTGCCAGAATTGTATTAGAAAATGAAGGAAAGATATTTTTATTTTTGAGAAATCTCTTAGTTTACAAAATTCTAATATAGATTTGTGATTGGCTATGACTTTAACAAAATCCCATGGACATGTCAGTCACTCTCTTTTGTAACTGTGTTTTGACCTATCAACGCCCAACTTCTTTAACATCGTCTAAACCTGTGCCACTTGATTTAACTAAAAATCGGACCATTTGAACATTTAGTTAAAGTTCCTGATGACCATGTCTACCTGATCCTTCCTTGTGGAGGTTTTCACAGTTCAGATTCATCCTAGTGGTGAGCAGTTGCCTGCTAGCCTCCATCACTTCACTCAGGACAAAATTGAAACACCAAGTAATTTGTTTCAGTTAACAATATGCCTGCTGTGAGTCTCTTTTGCAGTGCTAACCCAACTTGTGTGTTCTTTACCATGTTGTGCAGCATTTGTGTCATGTAAAAAAAAAAAAAGAACAAGCAAATCTTTGCCTGCTATAACACAAGAACTGTCAAAATGAGTTTGTTTAATCCATCTTTACCTATTATAAGTTTTGCCAGTTGCTTGTTTTTAAAGTAATGCATTGTGGCCTGAAGGGGCTGCTGTAACTCCCCAAACCCTACACAGACAGACATTGGAACAAGTCCAGCAACACACAAGCTTTTTATTTTGTGGGAAACTCTTCTGCCAAGTGTTTTCCACCACTAAAGCACAGTACAAAGCACTCTTCTTTCTTTCTTTGTCTTTCTCTCACTCTGCCTCCTCCAATCCTCTTGGCAAGCTTCATCCTCTTCCTTCTGACTCTGATTCCTTTCTGGCTCCTTTTATGTTACACCCAGGAGTATGTCTGTAGTCTCATAACTGTTTGTCTGAAAGCACATTTCAAGGTGAGATGGGAGCTCGATCAAGTAGGGCTCAGCAGTGCCTAAAGTACCCCCTGGAATCACCCAACAGGGCTGAGCCACCAAACTGCAACTCCCAGCAGACCTTGTGGGAATCCATTCTGTGGCACTGTAACCACCCAGGGGGGGCTGCCATTTGGCAGTCCAGGGGAGATAATGCCCTGAGCAGACTTTGCCCCAAAGTCCTTACATTATGGAAGTATCCCAGCTGGGTAAGGGCGCTGACCATCCACAACAGGATAGCCATATTTTAAAAGTAAGTATGCTAAAAATAAAATGAGTCAAGTTTTTCGCCCACCAAAACGTCAAGCCTTCCATCCATAGCTCATCAATGTATAAAAATCCCCACAACGACATCCTTGAACAATGATACACAAATTCTCAACTTTATGTGTTAAAACTGAGACTTGGATACCTGGCAGTTTATTTTCTCCATGAAGGCTGCTGTCTGTAGTTTTTGTCCTCCTCTCCTTCTGTCATATCTCAGTAGTGTTAACACACATAATACTGTGCAATCATCGTAGGCTGCTCTCTGGTTTACTGTGCGGTTAATGTCATTTGCACTCATTTCTAAATGTAACAATTCGCTATCAAAGGACTACTCTGCCCAAAAATAATATTTTTTAAAATGTTACTTATCCCTGTAGTTTGTGGTGATGGCTGAAAGGATTTTTTAATCTTGCATTCAAGGGCAGAGATAAAGTTTGTGATAGAATAGGTTGCGACACCAACACAAAAACAAGTCCTGGGTTCAAATAAAGATTTTTATTTTCCATAAATACTTCTCACAGGTTTCTCTCAAACATTGAACAATGCACAAAATCCAAGCAATAATGTTCTTCCCCCACTTTGTCTTTTTTCTCCTTCTCCACCAGGTGAGCTACATCCTTGTCCACCCGACTTTGACTCCCTGAGTGAGGAAGGGTGGCTTTCTTTTTTTTTTTTAAAACCAGACCTGGGAGTACTACTGGTGCCACCACACTGCATCCAGAAAGCACTTCAGGGTCAGATGGAACCTCCCTTAAAGCACTCCCTCTGGTGGCTCCTGTGAGACTCGGTAGGGCTACCTATTGGAACTTCAATTTCCATGAAGCCCCACAGGAGTGTATACTGAAGACCCAAAAGAGAGCTGCTGCCACCTGTTGAACCGGGGGAGCAAAATGTTCCTGGTGGCAGTCTCCTTTCATTAGACAATATATTTAGACAAATAATATTTAGCAGTGTATTCACAATTTGTCAGAAATTGCATAAAAGGTAATGCAAAACAAATATTGTCACTGTACAAACAAAGAAATCCATTCACAGTGAGTTAATAAACCTAAAATCATAGTGGCTGTAGGTGTCTAAATACAGATGATATCATGGCATGCTCCTCAAAAGTCCTGCACACCAGTCCCTCCAATGGGTCCAACGGTCAGAAGGTGAAATATCTGGCAAACCACTCTTGACGCTGTGGATTTGGTGTGGCTTCTTGCAACTCTTCTGTCTCAGGAGGGCTTATTGCCCAGAGGAAGCACAGAGCGGATCAGCAAGCGGAAGCACAGAGCAGATCAGCAAGTGGAAGCACAGAGCAGATCAGCAAGCGGAAGCACAGAGCAGTGACGTCTCCCACAGGCACGCTGCCCTTCGCAAGCACCCGAGCAAGTTCACCTGAGGTAAAGCCAGCAGCTGACCAGTACAAATAACCGGCAGTGAGAAATTAAAGTCGATCGCTCAGCGGGTGGTGGAAACTTAAAGCCGACAGTCTCGTAGTGATTCAACTGAACACGGAAAGCGCCGAAGCACCTATAGAAACGGGAAAGATGACTTCAACACTTAACGTAAGTTCTATCTGCTCTCTGCCCGTCGAGGGCGCGTTTATATGTTGTGTGTCCTGCAGTATGTACAGTTCAGGTTTTCCGGCCGACAGTGTAGATAGCTTCACCTGCCAAAAGTGTTTAGTTAATTTAGAGTTGGTCGGGAAAATACGCGAATTGGAGGACCGCGTTAGGAATCTGATAGTGATTAGGCAAACCGAAAATTGGATAGACTTGGTTTGTTTAGACAATTCGGCTACTTCTGATTTCGGCTTCAGTCTCTCCAGGTCCCACTGTAGTCAGTGCACGGCCGAAATCAGCAGCACCAATTCAGCCACAGGGCGAGTGGGTAACAGTAAGACGGGGGTCTAAGAATCCAAAATGTAGTCCCCCGGCACCCAGGTCACCAATTCGGACCCAGAACAGATTCTCAGCTCTCCGCAGCGCGCCTCTGGAAACTGAGAATAATAAAGTGCTCATAATTGGCGATTCCATAGTGTGGAATGTTAGAATTCCAAACTATGTTAAACCAGCAGTTAATGTTAAGTGCCTCGCAGGGGCCAAGATTTCTGGCATAGAGGCCGCATTGGACCGTGTCGCCGACGATGAAGTATCTACCTTATTGCTGCATGTCGGCACTAATGATATTTATTTACAGCAATCTGAGGTATTAAAGCGGAAGATCATCTCTCTATGCACTAAAGCTAAAAGAAAATGTCGAAATTTAATTGTATCTGGTCCCTTACCAGGATTATATAGAGGGGGTGTGATTTATAGCAGATTGCATTCCTTTCACTGCTGGCTAGAAACCTGGTGTGCAAATAAAAGCATAGCGTTTGTGAACAATTGGGATGATTTTTGGGAAAGGCCTGGATTTTTCAGAAGAGATGGTCTTCATCCTAACTGGAGAGGATCTTATGTATTATCCCAAAATATGGCAGCAAAACTGCCTGGTTGACTGATTAGAGCACCATCCAGGCCGCAGTCATGTGATCTTAAATCACAGGCTGTTGTTTATCCCACCTGTTATTTTCCTGAAGCTGTTACCCATAATCCCCGTTGTGGGGCATCCAGTAAATTTAGTGTTGATACAAACCTTAAATTAATTGATAACCAAAAAATAAGGTGTATAATTAGACCAAGGGATAAAACCAGACCCTCCACCAGGGGCATCTGTAATAGAAATTTACTTCAAATTAAAACAAAAAATATATCACCAGTTCAGAAAAAAACATGCAGTATTAAATGCTGTTTATTGAACATTCGATTTCTTGGCACTAAAGCTGTTTTAGTAAATGATATTATATTAAGTACAAAATCTTATCTGTGTCTTCTTACTGAAACCTGGCTTAGTAAATGTGACACTGTTCCCCTAGCAGAGGCGTCACCAGATGGATACTCGTTCCTTCATAAGTCTAGAGATTCTGGTCGAGGAGGAGGCCTTGGAATAATTCATTGTAACAATATGTAAATCACTTCTAAAAATTTAGGCAACTTTACATCCTTTGAGGTATTCATTTTAAATATTAAAACAGATTCCAAAACAATTATAGTGCTAGTCTACAGACCACCAGGGCCATATTCATTGTTCATGACTGAATTTAGCAACCTTCTATCTGATTTGGCTATAAATTATGATCACGTAGTTCTGATGGGAGATTTTAATGTACACATTGATGTGGAAACTGACACTTTTAGCAAATGTTTTACTTATTTGTTAAATTCAGTAGGATTTTGTCAGATTGTCAAAGGTCCAACTCATAATCATAACCACACATTAGATTTAATTATAACTTACAAAGTTGAAATTCAAAATTTAAATATTACTCCATTAAATGAAGTTATTTCCGATCACTTCTTAATTACATTTGATTTAGTTCTGCCCATGCCAACGCACTCACAGATTAAAACAAAGTGCGACATCTAGATTGTAATTCTGCTTCAAAATT